>OZ005654.1:71033419-71633419 GCA_963930645.1 Salticus scenicus | reverse complement strand
AAAAGAAAAATAAAAATACTTTGGATTATCCTTATTATAAACAGATACTACTGACTTGTAGCTTCAACACATGATTTCCCCTTCACTGTAAAAAATAACGGTACATCTTACAGCAAAATGTGCTGGCAATATGGATGCCAACACATTCTACTTTTAGAAAGAAGCAATTTACAGCACAAACAACTGTAAAAGAGTCTCTCTTTACAGATGTTTCCGCTGTAAGTTGCCTTATTTAGCAGCATAATGTGTTGGCAATATGGGTGGCAACACATTCTGATGTAAAAACTACTGTAATTCCTTACAGTGTACGACTTACAATAGTTGCATACATATACACGAATATTTAGACATTTAGTCCCCGTGACTATTCTAATAATGGAAAGAATGAGTCTAAGAATCTGTTTTGTTTGTCGGAAGTTCAAGGCCATTTTGTCTGGTATTTAATAATAATAATGATTATTATTATTATTATTATAATTACCATATTCATTTGGATACGTTTATAGGCTTACTACAATATATAAGGAAAAACAAAATACGTAAATGCCATAGGTTATAGAAGAGTAGAATTGATGATTATAAGGAAAGAAGCACGCAACCATTTTCCTGTGACCATTTTTGAGCGACTTTCGGCACTATAATGTATCTCAACCGATTTCCTGTGATATTAACTAATACCCTAATGAGTTACCACTTTCCCTTTTAACAAGCTTTGTTTGTCGAAAGATGTTTATTTGGACACCTACTTTCTTTCTGCAGGACGTTGTCTATGGATTTGGAATCACCTATATTTGTTCCATCATACGCATATGTCTATATCTATTGATCTTTAGTAAAAGCAATATGTGTTTCTAACTTTTATAGGTGTGTATTTGTTCATTCTAGTGTCTATTTGTTCATTCTGAATAAACTAGTGTTCATTGATATTGAATAAAAAATAAGCAAACACCATAAGCTGCAAGATGCTCCACCTCAATTACGGAATTAATAAATCCTTTTGAATAATGGTTTTATGTTGACTTTTCCATCATTTACTCCTGTTAATTTTATAATCATTTGTGTGGAATTCCTTAACGCTACTGTCATTTCTTTTGTTATTTTCACATCTTACTTGAATGATGTAGAATAATAATAATTATTAAAAAAAAAAAAAAAAATGTAAGCAAACACCATAAGATAAATGAATCTCAATCTCAAATACAGAAATAATAAAAAATGTCAAAGTATTGATTTTATAATGATTCTTCTATCTTTTCCCACAGCTAATTTTATAACAAGTAGTTTGAAATCTTCTTAGGCTACTATGATTTATTTTTTTAGTTTCACACCTTATATGGATTTTTTATAAACTTGCTCTATCGTAAAAAAATTAAAAATTAGTCTCTTTCTTATTAAAAATGTCATTTTATTTTTTACTATTGTTCTTGTTACAGGGGAAAATTCGATTATAAAAATAACTAGAATTTCTTCATTTTCCCCGTGGTGTTTGGAATTACAGTTCAAGTAATTTAATATTGCAGCTGTCACTTTTAAGGCTTTAACGTGCAGTATCTTTGCCAATGATTCAGTTTCTAATTCTGAACAGCAAAATTCATCCGGGAATTCTTCAACAATAATTTACGTTTAAAACTTAATAGAAAAAAGTTATTTAAGCCTTTTATTTAAACTTCGTCATTAAATTATGGTGACTCGTAATTTAATATTGCAGCTGTCACTTTTTAAGGCTTTAACCTGAAGTATCTTTGCCAATGATTTAGTTACTAATTCTCAACAGCAAAATTCATCCCGGAATTCTTCAACAATAATTTACGTTTATATCTTAGTAGAAAAAGTTATTTAAACCTTTTATTTTATCTTTGTCATTAAATTCTGGTGTATTTTAATGTTAAATGAGCATGATTACCTTGACACTGTAAGGGTTAAATAATAATATGGCTAATTATAAACTACTGAATACAGAGTTAAGCACTTGATAAAGGTAGGAGAACATTTTTAAAACCTATCCTATCATAATTTAAATATTTTTTAAAGATAGATGAATATACATAATATTAGTTCTTAAATACTTCTTAAAAACACATTTAGAATTTCTTTAAAAATTCCTTTAATCACTTAGAAGATTCTTTTCAAATAATATCTCTTAAAAATTTTCTTTCAGCGTGAGTATTTTCTTGCTTTTTCTTTTTTGGCCCAAAAAAGTAATTCAATATATTTTTAAATTCAAAAAAGCTTCTTTTTTTACGCCATGCCATCTTCAGAAGCGTAAGTATCATAAGAGCATTAGATTCTAACACCTGAATAACAATCAGGGAAACTTCATTCTTTTCCATCTGACATCAAAATTTAAAAATCAACACATTTCATCTAGCACACAATGAAGTGCATTTACAGAAGTAATATACCCTTAAATTATTCCACAAGTTTGTGGATAAGTATAAAAGAAATTTCAAAGAATTTCATAAGCTGTCTCCTCAAAATAGATTTTCGATCGCTTGATCCCTCTCATTATTAACCCCAATTCCTGACGTCAGGAATGTGACGTCATCAATCACATGCTCGGTACCATTAAAACATGACATAGTTAAGGAGGAGTTTGATCGGAATTTCGATTACAAGAGAAAGGTTTGTGTTGAGCGTATTGAAGCTTGCTTTGACTCGGAGCGAATAATAATAAGAATATTTTTAATCACAAAACATGGTTTAATATGGATTTTTCCATCAATAAACATGGCTTAACAACTGTGCTCTCTAATGTGTCTGTTTAATTAATTCCTCTCATAGTCGCTTGCATTAAATGGAGTTCATTAGGAAACTGATTAATTTAAATTAACAGCGGATATTTGTTCTTGGAGATACGGATAAACATTTTTTTTTTCTCTTGACAAGATTTATTAATATTACGCAAAGAATTCATTAATTATATTACAAATTTTCTCTAATAAGTATGACGAATTAAAGAAGTGTATTAATTAATATTTTAAACCAATGTGTATTAATATTTAAATAATTACTAATCATTAGTTTTATTTAGATTAAACACTCTCTTTTAAAATCGTATCTTGTAAAATAAGTAAATATAACTCTTATAAAATTTGCAAGAAGCTGCGTGGCACTCGAAACTGCGTTCCGAACACAAGTAACACTCGGACCAATGTCAGAAAAACATTGGCGTAGACCAATTTGCGCTGTTTCTGTCTTTTCAATGCTTCACAAAATCGAGGGTTGTGGAAATTTCGCCGCGTGTGATGACTGCGTCTCAATGTGCGCTAGCCCTTACTCATGTGTCAAGGCAAACAGTTTACAACTACATAACAATATCGAAATAGTTCATTCGAAAAAAAAAAAAAAAAAAAAAAAAAAAAAAAAAAACGTAAGCATCATCTAAAGTATTAAAAAACACCCTTTGATAATCGTTTATTTTGGCCTAAGTAACATATACCATAGACAGATGGGTCTTCTGTAATATTTTCAGACGAGAAGAAGTTTAACTTATACAATCCATATGGTTACCATTACTACTGGAATTGTCTCAACAATGCAAAAGAACTTTATTCAACTCGACATATGGAAGTGGGTGTGGGGGTGATAGTCTGTTAAGCAATATGGCAGTAGAACAAGTCTAATCATTTTCAGAGGTAGGCAGAAAAATAAAGATTATACTGAAGGGCTGAATTATGAGCTTCTTCCCTAAGTCTCCAAATTAGAAGGAGAAGAGTGGTTATTTAAACAAGATAGAACATGTATCCGCCATTGGAATTAAAAATTGGTTCGCTGCAAGTAATGTGCAGATTTTACCATGACCAGCTAAAGACCTTGGATCTTAGTATAATAGAAAACATCTGGGCAATGCTTGTTCGTCGACTATATGCTGGTGGAAAATGGTTTGAATCCCTTTCTAATCTTCGAGAAGCTTCGAATAGCTCTTGGTATAATTTTTGCCAAACAGAAATCTATTGTTTCTATTATTCATTACGAATACAATATTCGAAGTCATAAAATACTGGAAAGAGTATTCCATACTAATATTCCTTATATTTTATAGATTCTTTTTCTGTTCTTCTTCTTTTTATTTTTTACAGAGTTTAAAAAGGGTAGAAGGGTAGAAACTATTTCTGTTTTCATTAATATTTATTTTTGAATATCACGGTACTGATACTGATATTTTCTCATTAAATGATCTCCAAGATGTTGCTCATAAAAATAACCTCATTAAAAATAAGTTTATTTCTTCTTTTTTTTTTTTTTTTTTTTTTTTTTTTTTCTAAAAATATCCAGTGTTCTTCAACTAGTTTTACGCAGTGTAAACAGATTTTTATGCAGAACAAGAACTGTTTTTATTTTTAAAATCCTTTGAATTTATTTTAAATATCTTATTGTAAGTATAAATAAATGTAGGTGTATAGTGTTTTCTTTTTTTTAACTAACATGCAAGAAGTAACTAGAATAAATTTCTTAATTTTAGACTTCTATAATCCCACGATGTCAAGGCGAAAATATGGAAATATAACAAAAAGTTAAAAACAAAAATAATAATTAATACAAAAATAATTTACAGTAATAATAATAATAATAATATAATCACAAATTTAAAAAAAAAAAAAAAAAAAAAAAAAAAAAAAAAAAAAAAAAACATTTGCACTCCGGCAGTGCCGACAGAAATGAAAACGTGAACAATTACGTGTGTATTTCTTGAATCGTCAGGAAATATTTTATTGTGTAGGAAATACTTTTAAATGAAGTGTTTTTTAATTCATTAATATAATCTACTACTACAAAAATTATATTACAATTTTATTTAATGCGCTAACTGCAATAGAGACAGTGTCCGGAGAAGAGAGAAGTCGTGTACAGCCGCACCAGATTGCAAAAACTTGAGAAAAAGGGCGGCTTTGGCCTTTCTCACGGCTTTGTGAGGTCTAACTGCAATAGAGACAGTGCCCAGAGATGAGAGAAGTCGTGTAGAGCCGCACCAGAATGCAAAAAGGTGAGAAAAAAGGCGGCTTTGGCCCTTTCTCACGGTTTAGTGAGGTCTAACTGGAATAGGACAGTGTCCGGAGATGAGAGAAGTCGTGTAGAGCCGCACCAGATTGTAAAAACGTGAGAAAAATGGAGGCTTTGGCCTTTATCACGGTTCTGTGAGGTCTAACTGCAACGTTTTCGGCTGCAATCTTTGAGAGACAGTGTCCGGAGATGAGAGAAGTCGTGCAGAGCCGCACCAGATTGTAAAAACGTGATAAAATTTGCGGTTTTGGCCTTTATCACGGTTTTGTGAGGTCTAACTGCAACGTTTCTGGCTGCAATCTTTAAGAGATAGTGTCCGGAGATGAGAGAAGTCGTGTAGAGCCGCACCAGATTGTAAAAAGGTGATAAAAATGGCGGCTTTGGCCTTTCTCACGGTTTTGTGAGGTCTAACTGCAGCGTTTCCGGCTGCAATCTTTAAGAGACAGTGACCGGAGATGAGAAAAGTCGTGTAGAGCCGCACCAGATGGTAAAAACGAGAGAAAAATGGTGGCTTTGGCCTTTCTCACGGTTTTGTGAAGTCTAACTGCAATAGAGACAGTGTCTGGAGATGAGAGAAGTCGTGAAGAGCCGCACCAGATTGTAAAAACTTGATAAAATTTGCGGTTTTGGCCTTTATCACAGATTTGTGAGGTCTAACTGCAACGTTTCTGGCTGCAATCTTTAAGAGATAGTGTCCGGAGATGAGAGAAGTCGTGTAGAGCCGCACCAGATTGTAAAAAGGTGAGAAAAATGGCGGCTTTGGCCTTTCTCACGGTTTTGTGAGGTCTAACTGCAGCGTTTCCGGCTGCAATCTTTAAGAGACAGTGGCCTGAGATGAGAGAAGTCGTGTAGAGCCGCACCAGATGGTAAAAACGAGAGAAAAATGGTGGCTTTGGCCTTTCTCACGGTTTTGTGAAGTCTAACTGCAATAGAGACAGTGTCTGGAGATGAGAGAAGTCGTGTAGAGCCGCACCAGATTGAAAAAAACGTGATAAAATTTGCGGTTTTGGCCTTTATCACGATTTTGTGAGGTCTAACTACAACGTTTCCGGCTGCAATCTTTAAGAGATAGTGTCCGGAGATGAGAGAAGTCGTGTAGAGCCGCACCAGATTGTAAAAACGTGAGAAAAATTGCAGCTTTGGGCTTTCTCACGGTTTTTCGAGGTCTAACTGAATAGAGACAGTGCCCGGAGATAAGAGAAGTCGTGTAGAGCCGCACCAGATTTTAAAACAATATACAGTAGATAATCATTAACACTTTACATTAGCAAGTTAATTGTATGATACATTATTTGTATCTACAAGGATGGACGCGAATTCAATTATTTTTCTTCACCCAAAAGTTTTCACTTCAAATGGAAAACGTCAGCTGACGATGACGGGAATTCAAAGATTTTTGTTCACCCAAAAGTGCTCAACGCGCCTAAAGAAGTTTTCACTTCAAAAATTATAAAATGTTTAATTGAATGACCTATTGCGTTTCAAATAGTGATAAGAGGAGATTTTTTTGGAAGAGTTTACTTTACAAACAAAAAATTACAAGAACAGACACAGCAGATTTTGAAGATGATAATCGTATTATTTTTGTGATTAATTTTTTCTATACATGGGCATGGATGGAGGTAAATTGTGAATAGTACAAGCCATAAACGTAAATAATGATTTGAACTTTCCGACTGAAATCGCTATACACAATGGGTAATAAATATGAAAAAACACAGATTAGATTTAATTAAAAAAAAATAAATAAATGTAATGAATTGGTCCACAAAGAATAAAAATATCGAAACGAATTCTAGTTGAATAGAAGAAAAATATTTGAAAATCAGTTATATTTACTTTTCATGAAGGAAAAGTTACATGTATAATCATAGAAATGATAATTAAAATTTATAGAAAGCAACTATGTAAGGATATGAGGCTTAACACATTCAAGCTCTTGAGATCGAGCAGAGATATCAAACGTTAAGAAGTCTCCCAAAGGTTAGTTAAGGTTGAATGATTTCGGCAAATATTTTAAAGTAGTATTTCGAAAGTAGTAGTGGAAGTTGCGAAGTTCGGATGTCTCAACTACATTGTTGCGCACTTGGGGATTCGTGAGTTGTCCGAGAATGAAAGGTCAAACTTACAAAAATTCAGTAATTTATTCACAGAAAGTTCCAGAAAAATACAGGTCTATAAACCAAGTATCAGCTTCAATTCAACCAGTAAACACAGCTTAAACAACAGCTGTCAATAGCAAATCCACAGTACAAACGGTATAGCAATAACACTTAAAGCAAGTCTCTTTCAAAGAGGATCAACGCAATGCAACATTGACAGAAGCTGATCTCAGACTAAACTGAACTGGCTCGCCTTGGCGAAGAAAACAGCCTTTATATACTCCTGTAGAAAAGTGTGGAAAGTTCCAGAAATTTCCGTATTTCATCAGCCAATGAGATTAGAGCTTCCATATTTGGTATATCCCTAATAAGGATCTTCTCGACAAGGTCGCCAAAAAAAATCGCCAAGGTGGGAAAAAGTAGCCAAATTTGGCGCCAAATCCATTGCCTGCCTTATTGTTGCTTTTTAATGCGTTTTTAAGGGAAAATAAGGCTATTTAAACGCTAAAACGACTAGAAATGCACAAAATTAGCACTTTATCAAATTACTAAGCCTCTTTGAAAGAATTTATACTGAAATAAACACAATTATTTACAATTTTGTAAAAATATGTCGAGTAATTTTGCAAAGATTGTTTAAGGTAATGGCTACAGTTATTCTCCAGTCCAAGTTTTAAATAGTGCGCATTCGTTGTCTCGGTGTGCGAATGACAGATTCCAATGCGCATTGTAAATGTTTCCCTTGCAAATTAATCAAAGTTAGGTAACGTAGATGGAGTTACTTTTCGTATGATGAGTTTATCCTACTTATACCACATCATCATAAATACACTTATTTAATTACAAGTATCAGCTAAATAGATTGCAAGGGATAGTCAACTTCTCTCTCCTCTTTTAAAGAGTTCAAATAAGAGATTGGGTTTATTCCTTCTTGCGTCTTCATTTACATTTCTTACATTCCTAGCAGTCAAAGAGTGATCGGAAAAATTCTGATAATATGCAACCTTTAAAATTGCACTCAACAGGCTTCGATACCTCTTCTATTCGAGTTTATTTCTCCGGATCAAAGAACGTTAACGAGTTCTTAAAAAAAAAACAAAAAAAAAAAAAAAAAAAAAAAAAACGGAGGAGATTTTCAAACTTAGTAAAGGACTAAACGAGGGTAAATATAATATTTTAAAATATTCTTTACTGAGACAGAATTCTGTAACTGACATCTAGAATCTAGTTTTTGGCTTCATTCCACTCAACCTTTTGTAATAGGTTCTTATGGCATATTATTTTTATAACATATTACTGCTTAGTCGGTATTAATGTTCTTTCTAATTCTTTCGGGTTGCACAGTATATGCTTAGTGAATACAATTCATGATTTTGAGCCCCATTACTTTCGAGGAGTAATGTTCATTTTATCCAAAACTAGAATTTCTGTGGATTATAAAATAAAAATTCGTAATACAAAACAGTGAAAGTCAATGTTTAAAAAGTTGTACACGAGCATTTGTCTCTAATGCGTAAACATAAGACTCTGTTAAATGAAAAATATTCTTGCTTAAACACTAGAACAGAATATTTCAAATAATATCAAGTAACACGTACATGGGTACGATTTTCTATAACAAGGAATGTGCAATGGATAAACCCTATCATCCACTATTTAAAATTAAACATTTTTAAAACACCTCAAATTCTAAACTATCGAGTTATTGTCTCTTTTGATTTTCAGAAGAATTTTAACATTCCAGATTAAGAAGAGAATGAATATTCTTCAGGCATATTTGTCAAACGGACCACGACACTTTTAATATGTTTTCTAAAATTAGAAACGGTTGTTCTAACCTTTTATCTACTTCGTCATGAAGCAAACAAAAATAAATGTATTTGCAACATATTTGTTGTTCTTCTTCTTGTTATTTAACCCGTTAATGCCTGGTGTCCCTTTTAGGAACGGTTCGAAAAATGCACCTCAATTTCATATAAATAAACATTACAACTTCTTAATTGTACTAGTCATTCTTATGCTTAACAAAAGTTAATACAATTTTACCAATTTAATTTGTACAATTTTATCGTTCCTAAATAGGGACTCTAGGTATTAATGGGTTAAGATTATTCTTAAAGGTATCTGCAATAAAATTTATGCGTTTCAGCGCATAATAGTAATTAATGAAAATTTAATAAGATGGATTCCACTGGTACTTAGAGGCCAAGAAATATGTTTGGACCTTAAAAAAAAGTGTAAATCTTATCTTTTATTTGTTTATTTGAACATATTAAATTTTAATTTAGATATTTGTAAAACTAAACCTCGCTAAACTATATTTCTTTATAAATATGTTCAGTTTGAAAATTTAAAATATACTATAAAATGATACAGAGTTACTATATCAAGTTCATTTATACAAGTAAAACATATACTTATATTTTTCAAGTGACAACTGTCAAGCATAATTTATCGGAAAAAGGATTTCCTGGCAAATATCCAGAATGATGGCTTTTCAGATTTAGAACATTTGTTCATGACCCTAGAGTACAAATGTTGTATAATCTAGGATAAAACTGTAAAATAAGTTTTTATTTCTTTTCCTAAAGGAAGATCACTAATTATTTTGGCAGATATATGTTTTTAGAAATTAAACTATAATAGATGGTTAACACATACTTTTGCTTATTGGTTTTTATTTCATGCAAAAGTTTAGTATTTTTTGTCCATAACAGAAGCTATAATGTGAAATCATTTAAAAGTTTATAATATTCTATGTTTTAATATATTTATTTGTTCATTTTAATTCTCTAAATTAATACGTACACATAATAATATGTGAAAATATTTCAGGAAAGAATTAACAAATCATCCTCTTACGTTTAATATTACTAGATTTTTTTTTTTTAATCCGATAGATAAGTGTTAATTTTCTGAAGTAACAATTCGTAGCATCTTCTTTCTCAGAAAGGCAGATTTTAATTTTAACAGACATTTAAACAGAAAATATTTCTAAACGTAAATTCTTTCATAATGAAGTATTTAAAATAATGAAATATCTAAACATGTTTTCTAAATAAAAATTATAACTTTAATACGTCTCTTAAGATTCATTTCCTGATCGAGATTATATGTAAGAGATTTTTTTTTTTTTTTTTTTCGAAATTTGGTTGAAGCTCTAATTTATAATTAGAGAGTATTTTTCGTAAATGATTAGTTCTATAACTAGAATTTCTTACTTAAATCATTATTTCTTAATATGGTTTTATACTAAAATAAATAATAATTTCTTAATATAATAATATAGACCCAAAATTTCTAGGAGAGGTTTGGGCGCACCTAAATGTTGGAACCAGTTTAATATGCTGGGGTGAAAACATTTTGGTCTGCGGTAATGTTAAAAAACTCGCCAAAACATGAACTGCATATTATCGATAGAGAGCCCGGATTATTTTGTACAAGAGCAAAAATGACCAAACTGGTATTCAAACCTGGGTAGTGTAATTTAACAACCACAAGTTTTAAGCTTTAACTAGCTAAATCGATAACTGATTTACGCTGATTTGATAGAAAAAAACATTTTTTTTTTTTTTCTTCTCTTTTCTTTTTTCTTTTCTTTTTTTCTTTAATCCTATCCCGTGAATAAGGACTCGGTCCTACGGTTGAATTTTAGTTCTATAAAAGAATTTGACTTGTTTTATAGTTTACATATGGCGTAGATTGGATGAAGACGCTGTAGTTATTGTTATTAATATTAATATTATTGTTATTATTATTTCTGTAAAATCCTCTGTTGGTTTTATTTGTTACTTATTCAATTCATGCAAAAATGTATACTTTTGATTATCTTTTAAAAACATATTTAACTTTTAAAAATGTTATATGACCTTTGAAATAAAAGTTTTTGTTAACGAGCTCATTTCATCCTCTTACACCAATCTTGGGTTAACATGTCGTCTATTTAGGGATAAGATAGGTTATGGAACTTGAATGTAAAATACTCAATTATATGAAACTTTATATGTTAAAACACATAATTGTCATAAACAAAACTAAAACAAAATATTATCTTCTTTAATGCTTTGTTAAAATAAATGTTCAAATGTAACATGAATCAACTAAAGAAAAAAGGTAGACATATTTTCTCAATCTAAAACTACCGGCAACTTACCCAAAAAAATTCCGTCATCTTACCCCAAAACGTTGAAAAAGACGTAAGTCGCTTATTAACACTTTCGCGACCGCATGTTTTTGTCTTTTTGACAGTAAGGTCCGCCTGTGGGCGTTATTCTCCTCAGTAACAATGTTTCAGAATAAACTTTTGTTGTAATATCTAACCTCAGAACAAACTTATTAACTCTTTTTATGTTCCGAAACTATTTCTTCCCGCCAACTGAATTTTTCATGCAACTGCTGTATCACGTGACGATATGTCGCGTCACTCTACTACTACTGTAATTCTTTTTTAATCATGTAATATTTTCTGTGTATGAAGAACGTATATAATTTGAGTCCTACTTTATCATTATTTTTTTAATGTCTAAGATAAAGTTTTAAAACGAAATAAGAGTCTAGACATTAATATTTCAATACCAAAATAACATATAGTATATTGCGTAAGATTATATATTAATCTACATTTTTTACAGAAAAGAATAGTTTTGTTTTCTATAACAGAAGTATTTGAAAAGTAATATATCCAACGTTCATTCAATTACATTTGTCAAGCATCCATTCTGCTGATAAAGTGACCAGATTTTCCTTCAATAAAACAGAATGCTGATTACCTGTGTTGACCCAAGTAAGTCAAACTTTCTTAAAAATTTGACAATTGACTTTTAAATAAAGAATATATGTTATTCTAATATATTTCAAAATAATAAAATAGAGGTATCTTTGAACTCATAGCCTCACATAATTTCATCAAATTGTTCATATTCAGATTGATATTACAAATGGATATACATTATAAATATACTCTTCCTAATGAAAGTATTTATATCCAAAATATATTGGTTATACAAATATGAATATTGTGTATATTTTTAAGAAATGAATGACATACAAATGCAAAAGAATCGGCAGCTGGCGGAATTGCAGATTTTCAAATGACGTGAATCTAAGTTAGCGGTCGTGAAAAAGTTAATTTTAAAAAAAATTGGGACCAGATCCCTTTATATGTTTAAAGGGAAGCCCAAACAGTGCACTCTCTAAAATTACACGAGTTATTTTTTCTTGTTTGTTTAAACTATGGTTTACATAACTAACTAAGCAAGGGACAAGTCATTATTTTTTAACACTTATTAGATGGAAAGAGATTGTTGATCCAAACTAATCAAAGAAATTCTTAAAATTCCGCACAATAATAACATACTTCTTGGAACAGCCGTACTTTCCTATGAGTGACCGGCGTCCCCCAACGGCGCTTGTGTATAAGAGAACCACGTAATACAGCATCTTCCAACATGGCAGCTGCAGCTTAACCTAACCTACCCCAGATGAAAATGATTCTAGTTCTTCTATCTTGAATAAAATATGAAAGGCACCATAGCAGTGTACATATACATTTCATTCTCTTTACATCAATTATATTTTTATAACGACTAAAAACTGGTTAAACATCATAAAGAGTCAATATGTTTAGATTGTATTCTATGAGTTCTTAACCAGGATCTATACTAAATCGTTTGCGTATAATTTGTTGGGCATTATCGACAATTTTGGCAGTGTATCTAATATATCAAAAACTGGTGCTGTGATGCATGAATTCAAGATTTGCGATATTCTTCACAGAGGACTTATACACAAGGTACTTCGTATGGTCACATAAGAAGTAGCAATTGTAGGATTCATCCCCCAATTTAGCTTCTACAGCTTGTACATGTAGTTCTGTGGGTTAAAGGAGATTGATAACGTTAGGGTCCTAGGTATGGGTAGAATGCCCCTCTATCTATAATAATATATCAGAAACTGCTGCTGTGATGCATGAATTCAAGATCTGCGATATTCTTCACAGAGGACTTATACACAAGGTGCTTCGTATAGTCACATAAGAAGTAGCAACTGTAGGATTCATTCCACAATTTAGCTTCTAAAGCTCGTGGATGTAATTATGTGGGTTAAAGGAAATTGATAACGTTAGGGTCCTAGGTCTGAGTAGAATGCCCGTCTTTTTGGAATTTTTCTAATGTATAGTAACATATATTTACGCGAATTTTATAGAAAACCACACAAACTCTGAACGGCTAAGTCATATATAGTACCGAATGAGCCTGGTATCGAACTCGGTACCGTCCATCTTCCACTTCTGACAGTAGAACATGATCACTCCTGAGGTTTTAATGTTATGTCGAATTAATGTTAATAAGATTTGAATGTACGAATGCCGTTTCATACTGGTACCACATCATAAATTTGTGCCAAAACAAAAACATATGCAACGCTCAAGTGTTTGGGTAAAATCTGGTCTAAGAAGATGATATAATTTTTACCAGTCATATGTTCAGACAAAAGTGTTCAGATGAAGTGTTTTCAAAATTCTTCCCAAATATTATCAATAAACCATCAGCGTGTTCTACTACTTCACACTTCATTAAAAAAAAATAATAAATAAATAAATAAATAGATAAATAAATAAAAAGCTGCAAGTAAACGATTTGTAAAACAATTTTGTATATGCAATTGCACAAAAGCTATATTAAATGTTTCTCTGTTAAATGCTTAAATTTACTGAATTTGACAAGAATGCATTGCTTTGGTACATTGAAATTTCAAAATATTAGTTCAGTATTCACTGATAAAATAGGTTGTATCTAATATTTTGAAACTTTGTCTGTCTCCAACTAGACCACGCACTCTCTATTCCTAAAATATGTAGTGTTCGTACTGGCCATTCCTGACATATCGTACAGTCGGTAACAAAAGTCTCCGAACACTAGCAAAAATGTCTATATAAAAAAAGTACACTTAATACAGTTTTGTTAGATAAATCCTTGTCGAATCCTGTTTTTAGACTGACTAAGAACAGGATTCGACACGGATTTATTTAACAAAACTGTATTAAGTGTACTTTTTTATATAGGAACTTTTGCTAGTGTTCGAAGACTTTTGTACCGACTGTAACTCTCAGGAAAGAACGGCGTCATATACTCTAGAGTGCCTACTGTTAGATTCAAAGAGTAAAGAACATATTACACCTGATATAACTCAAAAAAGTATTTTTTTTTTCTTCTTTATTTCATTCATTCTTTTTTTTTTTTTTTTTTTTTTCTTTTTTGCTGAAAACAAACAAAGGACCAGTAACCAAAATACAAAAAAAAAAAAAAAAGATGTAGGTTCACCGTGTAAAAAATAATGCTTGAACTTGTTGTAGCATGTTCCTTCTTGTAATTATTTGTTTTCATTTGTATGTGAATTGCACTTATATTTATGGAGATATAAAAGTTTCTTTAACAACAGCGGAATCTTTTCGAGCGTGTTTTGGTTATAAAATGTGAGAGTTTTAAGCCAATGCAACATTATTTTCAAGAAATTTGACTTATTTCTTTATACCCAAAACACAGAAATGAAAGTAGGAAATATCTTATGAAATATGACCATTTTTCCTAGATAATTTCTAATTGCGCATGACTAAGTACTAGCAAAATTTCTTTTGCTTAATTTTCTAGCTATGTGTAAAGACTTGCCTTAAAGGAAGGAAATACCGTTAACATTCGGAAAGATATTATCTATAGAAGAGTTGAAATTCAATTACATTCAATAAGGTGAAAAACGGTAAAGGTTTTTACCCATATTTCCATTTATAATCAATGTTGAGACATATGCATAGCGGAATTAAACTGAAAATATAGATAAATACCTTTTAGCATTTTTTTATCTTTCACTAAGTTACTTAAAATTCAACTGTTTTATAGATGACAACATATGAATTTTAGCAATATATTCTTGTTCAACAGGGAATCTATTCATTTCCTATTCATTTGGCTAGTAAATAAAGCAAAACAAAATTACCGCTTACGCATGCACAGTTAAAAATTATTAAGTAAAATTGGTCATATTTAGGTTAGGAAATATGCAATTTCCTTTTTGAGTCAATTAATTCTCACAACACGGAAACCACTTGAGCAAACTTCTAAAGATTTCCTTGTTGGGAGTACGCCTTGCAGAATATTACGTACAAAGTCCGTAGGAAAAACGTTGTGTTGCAGCTTCGTAAGTCAAAAGCATGTCTCTCCGTAGTATTCATCAATTCTACTACAACCGCTGTAAGGTTGGTGTGTAGTTGAATTCACGTCAGCATGGCGCTTCAGCTAAGTTCACAAGTTGCGAAGCACGAGTGGATAAGGAGAAGTCGTTGAATCAAATGAAGTGGAATGGAGTAAGCTTAGATATAAATATGTATGTATGTTGGAGTGAAAAAGGGTGTGAAGAGGAGAGAAGGAGAGTTGTGTTGATGGGAATAGTTCTTATGCGAGTATTAAGTGATGGTAGAGATTTGTAGCGTCGTAGATTAGAGTAAGATTTGAGTGAAGAAATTGACGCGCCAAGGGAATCCCGCCGACGGTTCATGTGCAAGAATAGTTCAGTGGTCGACAGAGAGCCATCGTCGACAGCATCTGTATCGGTGAGATTTGTTACGTTTATTTAAGGAATTGCTGAAGTTATCCCCTAAGGCTATTTGAGAGTTAAAGCTGAGTTAGCCCAACACCCGCCTTGAAATTGATCGTGAATAAACTTTGTTTGTTTGTATTTAACTTTGTCTCGTGCTCTTATTTACTACTTAATAATTAAGTTAATCTTTGAGATTATGGCCACCACAAATTCCTCACACCGCGTCCATTGGGAATTGTTAGAAATAAAAATAATCTTACATAATGTTTGAAAAATCTCTGTTACAACACCTAATTGTTTCATGAATGTTTCAACCTTACCTACTACATGCCTGTATCGTTATGTACCCCTATCGCGCGCCTATCTGACTATATCTGATACCTCTATACATGCATCATTCCTCCGTACCAGTTTCTGAATTTGCTTCAAGCAAAAAATTAATACAGATGAAACGAAAATTAGTTAATATTTTATTTTATTTTAATATCAGGCGAAAAACATTTCAGAAATAAACATCATGATTATGTTAAAGAAAAACCAAATATTACTATAGCGTTTTAAGTAAAGCCCAGAAACATTAAAAATGAAATTTTAGAAACAACAACATAGATCAGTTTATATAACTATTTTTTTTTTTTTTTTAACTCAAAACATATTTAAATAGTTGGCTAAATGGGAACACCTTCAGTATGACGAATTTATTGACTTTTAAAATTTAGAGCTGAAGTAAGCTTGTTTTTTTTTTTTTTTTTTTTTTTTTCCCACGGACTTCCTTTCCATGATCACTATAGTTATTTTAACTCTAACCACGTGATAAATATGTAAATATATATATATATATATATATATATATATATATAATGTTGAAAACTAATAATGTTAATAATAGGTATAATATTAATGAAATGCTTACATTCATTACATAAGTTATTAATTTTCAACATGTTTGACTAGATCAACAATGTAGAAAAAATGCACTTCAGTTGCATCTTTACTGCCGCAAGCGCAATTAAAAGAAAAAAAAAGCTGTACTTCAGAAATATATACAGAGTATTATTTATTGTCTTAATTTAGCTAAAATATGCTTTAGTAAACAATATAAGCGTTAGAAAAATAGGTTGTATTTCTGTTTCTCTTCTGCTTCTTCTTCTTCTTCTATTTTTTTTTTTTTTTTTAACAAGCAATTACACCCAAAAATCCATCACCAAATAGTGACAAATCTTTAACAGTTTATAAGGGGGTCATATACTAAAGTTATAACGCTATATGGTCTAGACATTACACATTTTTGTCTACTATATATATAGTTTTTTTAAGTTACTGCCGTTATCGTTCATCTGGTGTGTCTAGCATATGCTTTCGCTCAAAATTATTACAAATTATTAGTAAGTTGTGGAACATTAAGAGAGATTTTTGGCATATTACTTCATTTAATATATATATATATATATTTAATATATAATGTGTAGTTTAATCTGATATGAAAATTGAGGATGTCTATAATATTGTTCTGATTTTTTCTTGCGTTATGCATTATTCATATTCTAATCAGTGAAAGACAAACTTGCGAATAGGCGGGTAGAGTCTTTCAGGGGATAATGAGTGAAGCCTCCCTTTGGGGGTTGTTGAGCGGAGTAAGCAGGAGGCGGAGCTCCCTAGTTATAAACAAAATGGGGTTAAAATTGCACATCATAAACAAAAACATACGAAATATTGCAGACGTTATTTCTGTTAATGGGCTATTCTCATATAAACTCTAATCTATATAATTAAAGGAATTCTCATGATCATATACTTTATTTACAACTCACTTTAAGCATTATTTGTTACGGGGTAATCTCAAACATTATATATATATATTGGTTAAATTGTAACTCATCCAGGATTTGCCTTCTGGACAAAACTTTTACTGGAATATATGTGGTATAATGATTTCGTTTTACCCCTAAATATTTAATATATATCATATATGCATATCTTTAAATATTTACGAAATATGTCTAGATTGAAAAGGGCGCCTTCTCTTATGTGGGTGACAATATTATTAGTTGATATGTTTCAAAAAATATGATGGTGTTATGATATATGTTTATAGTAGATTAGCTAATACCCAAATTCCATTTTTCAGGAATAATATTTTAATGAGCACAAAAAACGCTTTTCTAAATGTTTGAGGTTACCTAAAAAAAAAAAAAAAAAAAAAAAATCATTAGCTTAATACAAAGAAATAATGCTTAAATAGCGGAAAATAATTTTAATAAACATTAATTTAATAAATAATTTGTATGGGATTATATAGTACAAAGTTTCGGGGTGGCAACAACATACTAGTTTTTAAATTCACGATAGATTCTTTAAAAATATATATGGCTTATTTGTAGAAAAGTCTTATAATTCTAAAAGTATGGATATACAAGCGTGAATTTCATCAAAGGAAGCCTTTATTTCATTACAATAACTGTCATTAGTAAATATACCTTAATCTGGTCTTAAATATTAACTTTGTTGATCGTTTTAAATTATATATTAGGTAGAAAACTTAAACAAACATTAACGTACACAAACATCAAACCGTCTCAATTATATATATTAAAAGCAAAAAATGTTTTATTTATGAGACAAAAATTTTTAAGTTAAAATACATTAAAAAACAAAAATTACATATAAAAACAATTAAAATCACACGTTTCGAAACCCGTCCGGGTTTCTTCATCAGTAATTACAACACAATATGCAAACATCACATGAACACTCAAGGAATTTAAAGGAGTACTGAATATTGAGGAGCCAGTGCGCATGCCTCATTGATAGTGTGGAGATGCTTGGCAGTGTGCCAGCTCTCAAGAAAAATACGCGATTTATGATTATGAAAACCAGAATTTAGAATTTTTATATTATCGAAGTCAGTAATATGATCGGTTTCTATTGAATGGATTACAATTTTAGAATTTTGGTTGCAATTTTTAAAAGATCGTCTGTGTTCTTGTAGTCTAATTTTTGCTGTACGGCCAGTTTCACCTATATAAACATATTTACAATTTTTACAAGGAATTAAATATATTACACCAGTTAAATCCAGAGAAGGGGTTATGGGTTTAAAGTTAAAAAGGACGTTTTTTAATTGTTTAATTGGCCGGAAAGCAGTATAAATATCATGTGGTTTAAGTAATTTAGAAATAAATTCTGAAGGAAAACCAAAATATGGCATAGAAATATAATTGTTTTTATTAATAAGTGAATTTTTCATTTGCATTAGAGTAGAGAGGGAAATTGCAGGAGGGGGGAAGCTGATAATTTTTCCACGATAAATTCGTTTTAACCAATTAAGAGGGTAATCGTTATTTATTAAATCCTGAAAAATCTTTTTAATTTCCAACTTAAAAAGTGTCTCGTTACTGCATAACCAAAGAGCTCTATCGACCAAAGTTCGGAAGACTGCAATTTTATGCGAATTAGGATTAGCGGAATGAAAATTTAGATATTTTTTTTTTTTTTTAAGAGAGATAGAGAGAGGAGAGAAAGAAACTCAAAGAATGGTTTATAAACTGTTCTGCAGAACAAATTTTCGTTTCTGCAGATACGATCGCCTCAGTTCTGAATAAGGAGAGGAGATAAAGCGGATGTAACTCACTTGGGTTAGCTTTGATACCGGCATGCATTAGCGATTCGTGGTGCGATAATATAATTCGGTGTATCGACACTTTTCACTGGTAGCATCTTCACATCGGAACTTCAATTTCGTGTCTCCAAACTTTGTTTTCGCCCCTTGCCTGCCGCTCGTGTCGTGTGTATTTATTGTATAGCAAAAAGATGTTTTTTCGAAAGAATGTGGCTTTGCGACCATTTTCCTAATTTTATATTTCATGCATTTACAGATTCATGCATAACAAAATAGCTGCATCCAGTGATTTTTTTTTTTTTTTTTTTTTTTTTTTAAGTGCGTGATTGCTGCTGAACCGATTTTCATACATACATTTTCTGATTTACGCACGACAAATTAGTTGTATCTAGTGATTTTTTTTTCTTTAATGTATGCGAAGCGTGCATACGTGCTTCGTAGTAAATACACGTACATTTTTTAAAGCTGCATTAATTTTAATGTTTGATTCAAACTATGCAATACATTTCACAAATATATACAGAAATAAGACTATGGGGAAATTTGTAACGTCTGTAGTTATACGCAAAATAAAAAAATTACAAGATAAAAAGAACTTTTATGTACCATGTTTTTAAATTTTCTGTTGAATCATATAAACGCTACTGAAGGCAGAGGAAACCCGAAGCAATTGGATAAAAGTATTAAAAAAATTCCTTGCTATCGTGTTTTGAGCTATTATAAAAGTTTCAAATGGCTATCTAGCCGGGAAGTTAGTTAAAAGTTGATTGCAAGCTTTGTACTGGTAACGCTGTCGAAGGCAGCAGGAACCCGAAGCAGTTGGTAAAAAATATTTAAAAAATGCATTTTTGCCGTGTTCTGAACTATTCTGAAAGTTTCAAATGTCTAGCTAGTCGGGAAGTTAGTTAAATAAATTTTCTATTAAACCATATAAACGTTGCCGAAGGCAGTAGGGACCTGAAACAGTTGACTAAAAGTATTAAAAATATGTATTACCATCGTGTTAAGAGCTAGCCTGAAAGTTTCAAATGTCTAACTAGTCGGAAAGTTAGTGAAAAATCGATTGCAAGCTTTGTACTTATAACGCTGCCAAAGTCAGCAGGAACCCGAAACAGTTGGCTAAAGGTATTTAAAAAATGCATTTTCATCGTGCTCTGAACTATTCTGAAAGTTTCAAATGTCTACCTAGTCGGGAGGTTAGTTAAATAAATTTTCTGTCGAATCATATAAGCGCTGCCGAAGGCAGCGAGACCTTAAATAGTTGACTAACATTATTAGAACAATTTATTGTCACCGTGTTGTGAGTTGTCCTGAAAATTTCAAATATCTAGCTAGTCGGGAAGTTAGTTAAAAATCGATTGCAAGATTTGTACTGGACAAACAAACAAACAAACAAACATACAAACAGGAATCGAAGTTAATAAAAACATGGTAAAATGAAGCTTCAAACCTTGCTTCAAAAAATAGAAAATTAAGAAATTAATCTTAAATATACTTTATTGATTTTTAGCATTTCATATGTAGTAAAAGATCTTAGCAATAAATATTAATGGGTATCTTAAGTTATAAAATTGGTAACTTCCCTAATTTTTTTCTTTACTAATCATTAATTATTTTAATTGTGATTAAAATTCGTAGCTTTAAATTTTGTTGTTTAAGCATATGAAGTCGTTAAAAAAAATTATTAATTTATTTTACAAAAATACTCATATCATTAGTTTCTACAGCTTGTTCATTTCATTTTTTAAACATTTGAATTTTTAAAAAATGTTTATTTTTTAATTGAAATATTGCAAATTTAATAGTTATTTTGAATAAAAATCAAACCAAAGGTTTTGTTGATTTTTTTTTTTTTTTTTTTTTTTTTTTTTTGTAAGCAAAAGGAATTTTAATTGATTTCTATTTATTTCATTCATTTGTAATCATTATTTCCTATTATAGATTTTATCCATGAAATCTGTTACATTTCAGATTTCAACATTTCCTTAAAGATTAAATATTTCACTTGCCTCAATCTTTATGAAAATATTTCGACTATGTCTATAATTGTGTTACTTTGATCTTGTATTCTGTTTTACATTATATATTTAAATGATGGTATGATTATACATTCTGAATTCCTTAATGCCAAATCACATTTTTTAGAGTTCAAATACACATCTTTATGCTATTTGTATATAATACAAAAAATGAATGTTATCGTATTAGAATGTTATCGTGCATCTTTCTAATAATCTCAAAAACTATAAATGTAAATTATTTATATTTCATTATAATATTCAGTATTCTATATTAATTTTTACTTTTAATTTGTTGTATTTTAATTTTGAGTTCTGTATTATATTTTATGTTGTTTGGTTTGCACCTTATGAAATAAGTGTATTTGTGTATTTAAATATATATGTTTAATATAAAAAAAAAAGTAATGGAATTTTAAAAGTGTTTGTAACATTTGTTTAATTTAGACATTTCATGATTTAAATGCCTTAAAAAATTTTGCAGTTTATTTTTGATGTATTACTGCATTTTATGGTTTGAATTCATTGAATATTTTGTAAACAATATTGTATATTAATGTGAACAAAAAATTTGAAGCAATTAAGATCAATAGATTTATTTTCACCTTTCTTAAAAAAAGAAAAAAAGTGTTTTCTTGCAATAGTGCAAATATATGCATTTGTGCTTAGTTAAAATTTAAATACATTGGTTATGCTGAATATTGTTTACTATTTAAAAATAATTTATTTTGAATTCGTGAATGTTAACTTTAAAGCTATTCCTGCAGAAAGATTTTGGTGTTGATGAAGCTTGTTGCAGAAAGCATAATAAATTTCTGCCACAGGGTTGACCTGTAAATTGGCCTTACGATAAACAGAAGTTTGAAAAATACTAGGTGAATTCGAAATGCGTTCAACGAGAACACCAAGAAAAGGCAAACTGTTATTCTGTTCTATTTCCAAAGTGAATTGAATTTCTGGGCATAATGAATTAGAAAAAGTAACGACTTCATTTATATGTTTTTCTTCAATTAATAAAAAAAATGTCATCGACGTATCTCCGCCAAAAAGCTTTTAAACAAACATTCTTATTTTATTTTTATTTATTTATTTATTTATTTATTTCAGAAAAAATTTAAACACTTCAAAAATTACAGCGTCTATTTACTTTAAATTTTATTATCAGCATGCGTAATGCTTAATGTTTTTTGTTAAATGTATTCATTAAATATTTTTTGAATTAATAATATTTTGAAGCAAAAATTTAAATACCTTACATCATGTATTTATTATTTTTATATTTATTTATTTTGTGCATGCGTTTATTGTTTATTTGCGTATGTATATCTGTAATTTATTATTATTATTATTATTATTATTATTATTTTCATAGCATAAGGACCCCAGCGCAGTCAATCGGCCTTAAACCGTACAAACAAACAAACTCTTTCATACCACTTTTTATCCATCCAGCACTTTTTAATGGATGTTTGGTGTGTTTGGAACTAAAACCGACTAACTACACGTGGGTCCTAGGTCTAGGTTAATTTGTCTTGTGTGACGGTCTTTCTAAGGCTTCGTAGCCCATATTTACGCGAGTTCAGAGAAAACACGGAAAACTTCGAACGGCCAGATCGAGGAACGCGACCTGGAATTTAAAGGGTCAATAAAATATTTTAAGTGAATAATGTTGAATTAAAAATATTTTAATATAATGAAAATTTAAGTAACTTCAAAACTTTTTACTGGATTATATGATAGTCATAATTATAACTATTAATATTAAAGAATTTATAAAGATAAATATCTGGCGTTTGACTTAAGAATTTCTAATTATAAATTTTTTTTGAAATACCATATATGTCCATTAATTAGTATGACTTCAAAATTGAGTATTTATTTTTTTCTGGTATATATTATAATAAGGGATATTGAACATTATTTTTATTTATTTATTTGCTAAATTTTATTTATCACCTTTTTGGAATTTTTATAAAATGTGGGAGGAGGGCTTAAAGAGCTGTGATTATCTTTATGCCTTAATTTTCTTAGATGTTATCTGATACATATTATATATATATATATATATTCTTCTTTTCTTTTCCTTCCTCTATACTAACACTAACATAATATATTTTAATTCGTGAATGTATTTTTCTGTTATATCATTAGGTAATGTTTATGAACAAATTGTTGTCTTTATTAGAAAAGGTTTTTATGAGTGGTAATAATATACAGAATATTTCTTTAGGCTCTCAGAGTTTATAAGTAAACTTAACTTCCTATACTCTCGGTTTAATTTTTATCATTAAAAAGGTAAAATCGGGTAAAATAACTAATACAAATCTGTAGATGGCAGCACCAGACAAATAAATTTTCAATCGCTTTCATTTAATGGGACTAGCTTTTAAAAATTATAAATAAATTTAATATTTATACTGCATTGCATTTTTTTTTCTTTAATTTTTTTTTTGTTTTTTGATTCCGACATTCATATAATTGTCTTAAATTTTCGAATTCCGTGTATGTAATAAATATTAGAAAAATATATTTATTTTTAGAGATACCATTATTAAACATAAATTACAAATAATGCCCGCAGAGATGTCTGTCATAAAGGCAGAAAAATCAAAAGTATAATAACTGAAACGGTGCTCTTGTTATCAGAATAAAAAAAAAAAAAAAAAAAAAAAATGTAATTTGTCAATTATCTGTGTAATGATGTCTAAATCCGTGATGTTCGAAACAATCTTGTGTATATTCTTATTCGCTTGTGCTATTTTTATCTGCCCAATACGAGTACCTTAAAAATAAAAACTTATAAGGTCCATAATTGTAAGATATTTTTATATCTGTTTTTTCTTTCTTTTTTTATTATTATAGCTTAATATAATTCTTTGGATATTTTCATATTCGGATAGATAACTTAAAATATGGAGTAATAATAAAATTATCCACTAGATGTCAGCACCAAATGCATAAATACTTTAAAGTAGATTCATTAAAATCATCTGTAAATCTTTCTTAGCCTAAAAGTTTAATAAATAAAACGTTTCTAAACTTTTTCTACTGATTCTGGATAAAGTAATTCAAAATTAATATTCTGTATTATACTTTGAAAAAAAAGAAAAAAAAAACTGTATGTTTAATCAATACTTACTTTAATCAAATATTTAATCTTCAAAATTTAAGGTGGTAGAATTTATGAATAGCTCTCTACGCTGTAAACCTAGGACGAGGAGGGATGTCCTCATTGACAGTTACTCTAAAGAAACCTATGCGCAATTAAATAATATAATTACTCAAAACGCTCTTGTCTCAGCATATATTACATGTGTGATACTTATGTTTCTGAATAAAGTACCTCTAATATTTTAACAAATTTTCAGCAAGTTTTGTAAAATTTTATAGAAATTTGTTCTAGATATAAGCAAAAATCTTCTCCAAAAAATTAGTATTAGAAAAAATATAAATACAGTTCCCGCCACTTATTAAAATCACATTCGTTCTGAGCAAAAGTGATTTTATAAAGCGGTTGATTTTTATAACCGGCGAACGTTCTAGAAAAAGGTGTTACTTATTCCCTAAATTTGGAAAGAATTTTCAAAATGTAATCATATTAATTAATTAATTAAATGTAATCAAATGTAATTAATTAATTTTTGACGCACAGTGCACAGTTAATTATTTGTTCCTTCAAAATAAGTACAATACGTACACTCCAAGTTTCGATATGCTTTCCTTTCGGAAAAATCATTATTATTTTGCCGAAAGTTCACGCTTTTATTATTATTATTATTTTGTAATCTTTTGCCTGTTAGTTATTTAAGAATAAGAATTAGAAATAGTCTTTTAAAAATTAAAACAAATATACCAAACCAAATTTGCAACTTTAAAAAATACATTTCTTGAAATTGTTACTAAGACACGTACTGAGCGTGTTTATTTTGTAAGTATGCTTTAAATGTAAAATTTTTGACAAAGAGTGATAACGGAGGGATTGCTGTATTTTTTTTTTTTTTTTTTTTTTTTTTTTCACTTCACAAAAATAAAAAATCTGGAGTGACTGCACTCGACTTTCCGAACATTGAGTAATTAACAGTTTTGTAGATAAAGTAAAGAAAGAGGAGTTGTTAAACAAACAAAAGGGAGAAAACCATAATAGAGTGTTTGAGTATTTTTCTCCATATATTATACTATGTTTTATTGAACGCTACTCAACTTTGAGCCCATAGATCATAATGATAAAGAATTTTTCGTTGTGTCCCTGTAAAAACCTATAAATGCTAAATTCACCAAAATGCTTATAATTAGTGCAACAGTGATTTATAATACTCATATAAATTTTCAGCTCAATTCAATAAGGCGTTTAGATGCTATCGTACTTTTAAAAATTTAGTCCCATAGGCCATAATGATAAAGAATTTTTCTTTGTGTCCCTGTAAAAAAACTGTAAGTGCTAGATTCACCAAAGTCTATACAGTTAGTTCAACTGTGATCTATAACATGTGTACAATTTTTTTGCTCAGATTAATAAGGCGTTTAGGCGCTATCACACTTTTAAAAATTTGGCCCCATAGGCATAATGATAAAGAATTTTTCTTTGTGTCTCTGTAAAAAAACTATAAGTGCTAGATTCTCCAAAATCTATACAGATTGAGTATTTGTGACCTATAATAAGTGTATAAATTTTTTGCTCAATTGAATAAGGCGTTTAGGTACTATCGCACTTTTAAGATTTTGCTCCCATAGGCCATAATGATAAAGAATTTTTCTTTGTGTCCCTGTAAAAAAACTATAAGTGCTAGATTCACCAAAATCTATAGGGTTCGTACTATGGTGACTTACAATATGCGTACCAACTTTCAGGTTAATTGAACAAAGCGTTTAGACGCTAGCGTGTTCACTCACAGACATACACACATACACACATACACACATACACACACACATACATACATCATCGTAAAAATAGTGAAAACGGACTCAGGGGACCTCAAAACGTATAGAAACATCAAAATCTCGAATTCGGATTTTTGACATGATTACAATACTTTCCTCACTATAGTGTTCGGAAAGTAAAAATTACAGTGTACATAGAAATTTTTTTAGTATGCATAAATGGCATTTTTGCTGCTGAAGAGACACTTTTTGAGTTTATTAACCGGCGGCGATGTTGATTTCATTAAGTCATTTTTAGCTTTTTGTAATAGAGGGCTATCCAAGGTATTTTTGCTCATCTTCAATTTGTGGTTGGTCCCCTAATTGCACTCTCGACTAAACTGAAAGTGAAAAGTATGAGATTTTAAATATTCTTTGCATGTATGAAGTTTCAGGCTAATTCTTGAAGTATTTTTTTTTTTTTTTTTTTTTTAGATTATCGAAAAAATGTAAAATAAATAAATATATATATAAATAAATTCTAATAATTTGGACATCCATTGTATCTGAAATAGTTTAATAGATCACTTTATGCGTTAAACTTTTAAAAAATGTGATGTGTACAAACCCTACAATATTAAATAATAATAATAATAATAATAATAATAAATAAAAAAAATAGGGATAACAAGATTAAAACAAAAGACTAGCTGAAAAAAAAAGAAAAAAATAAGGTAATAATTAAGGAAAAAAAAAGACCTATTTTTGTTACGGCATGCAAATTTTACATATTTAACCCTGGATTTATAAGTTTCCTCATTTTCTTTAATCAACTTGAGTTGAGATTTGTGAATCATGTAATATTCATATACAAAAATATGTGTAACCATAGCCTCCTAAATTAGATGCCTCTCGCGTGGCTTGGAAACTTGGCAACACTTCAAGCGGCAGAAAGCGTCACCTGGTACAGTTTGTGTGATTTTTTTATTCAACTGTCACCAATAATTTTAATAAGTAATATACAATATATATAATCGACGTTCCTTCCGAGTATATTTGCCTGTTATGTTTATCAAGTCCTACTTAAAAAAATTTTTGGTGGCTGTTGAATAAAAAAGTCGATCAATCTACAGCAGGTGGCGCTGCCTACCGATTGAATTGTTGCGAAGTTTCCATGCCACGCAACAGGCATCAAGTTTAGGAGGCTATGCTGTAAAACAAATTAACAAAAAATAAATAAATAAATAGAATAAATAGAATAAAAATAAATAAAGAGGTATAATATTCCTACTTTGATCAGTAAGCCCCACCTTCATCATATTCTTTAAAACGCTACGTTTTTTTAACAAAATAATTTTGAAATTTTGTTCTCATTTATAAATGAGGTAAATGATTTTGGAATCTTTTTTATACTGATGTCACATAAAGAGTAAAACACGAATTCGCCAAATATTTTTTTTTAATATAAAGTATTGTTTCAGAAGAATATTAGTAGATGGGGCTCATTTCTTTTGAAAAATCATCATATCACAATCTCCTGCCTGCAATGCATTACTTCAATAATAAGTTAACTTTTGTAGTACAAGTAAGAAGGTTATCGTAACAATAATTAGAATCACAAAGGTAAGAAGGGAAACTGTAAAGCTTTTCCTGTAGATTTTTGATTTTCTGTTATTGATGATACAAGCAGGGGTATCCGCCCTTTCTTCAGGACACTCCCACAAATAAGAAATTTCCGTCTTCATTGAAACCACTAATTTCATGAAGAAATACTTTTGATATACTAAAACCTTTTACAGGCCGAATTTAGATTCAGGTATATTTTTCATTAGTTTTTGCATGTTTTACCTTATAATGCTTTAGTTAAGGGATATTAATCATTTAAATGAAAAAAAAAAAAATGTATACATATATATTAATTATTATTAATAATAGTTATTAATATTATTCGTATTTTAAGATTAATATTATAGATTATTAAGGTCATCCGTTTAATATTATCAAATTTGGTGTTCTTTTTGATAATAAGAGTTTTTTTTTAAATATACCAGCTGTTTTTCAGAAACAATGGATACTTTCAAATTTTTATGTATTTTTTTTCAGTTGCACTCTGTAAAGAAATATATGAAAATGATCATTTTTAAGATTTTTTATGCAGTTACCAATAGGAATGTTTAGGAATGTTTCTTTTATTTAAAAAAATCAAATCGCCTTTTAAAATATGCCTGCTAGTTTTCTCAAGTCAATATTGGTACAATTTAATTTTTTAAATAAGTTTAAATTTTACATGTACCTAATTCGGAATATTGGCCTGCATGAGGATCAATGTGCCATAATTTTACAGGATATAGATTAGTGTATAAAAAAAATTGGTAGCAATATATTGTAAAATTTCTTATCCCTGAAAATGCCTTGAAAAAAAGGCGGAGATTATGACCCCTGTACAAGTGACAACAGATGATGCAGCAGTCGTACTCTCCGCCCGTTTTTGAGGTCATTCTTCTGAATGAGAAATTTTCAAATTTATTGCTACCAGTATTTTTCAAAAATAATTTCTACCCAGTATAATCATGGCACATTACTATAAATGTAACAGGGGTATTTCTACATGATATTTGTGGTGGTAAAACAGGCAGAGATTTCTTATCTCTGAGAGTATCCTAAAAAAAGGGCGGAGAGTACGACCCCTGGGTGATGGCTACTTAACGAAATAGAAAAGGAAATAAAACTATAATTCGAAAAATTATGATAAGAATAAGGTGTAAATTTGAAATCCCATATTTCTGATAATGCTTATTCTATTCGTGTAAAAACTATTATAAGTCATAGTTTATTGATAAATGAATTTGTAAGTAATTTTCAAATTTTAAATATGTTTTTTAACCAAAAATATGCATGGAATAAGTTTGGATAGTTTCATTCTAACGCATAAGAAATAAATAAATAAATCAATAAATGTGAATTGAAATACTTATTGGGAAGATCTGAAATAAAATCTGTCAAATTCATTTAACATTAGCATTCCTGGATTTTGACAGCTTAAAACTCTCTGAAAAATTGAGACTGAGAGAAGTATATAAACCTTTTCGCTGGATGATTTGTTTCCAAATAATAATAATAATAATAACTAGTATCGCCCAGTGGTCGAAACTCGACCATTTTTTTTTTTTTTTTTTTTTTTTTGCAAAGCGAGGCAAAGCAAAGTTATTGCCTTGCCCTAAACGGAATGCAATTGCAACACAGCTGCGGCAATTGTTTGCCGATATTCACTGTAACTGAATCAGCAGAGTTTTACTTAATATAACTATTTCTCTCTGTAGGTGTTAGCCTTTCCTGAAATGAGAGAAAATCGCAACGTGAAAACGCCCCTTGTTGTGTGATACAGCCCAGAAGCTAATAGGTACCATGTCAAACCAAGGCCCAACCAAGTATCAAATTCTGTTAAATTAATTCGATTGGTTCAAAAAGTACAGTGTTTGAACAAAAAAAAAAAAAAAAAAAATATTTTTCAAAAATGGTCGAATTGAGTTCGGGAAATTTCAAAACGTGTAACTTTATCGAAATCCGAAAATCTAAAACTTTTCTGAATCTTATATTTTCTACTTATATATGCAGAGGAAAGAATAATAAATCCACTTTTAAAAAAATAAAAATAAATAGTCAATTTCACTTAATTAAAATGCAAGGAAATCTCAAAACGTGTAAATTCATCGAAAACCGGAAATCAAAAGTTTTTATGTATCTTCTACTTGCTTCTTCTACCACAAAAGCTAGCAATAAAGACACCTTTTTTTAAAAATAAGTAGCCAATTTCAGTTAATTGAAACGTAAAGAAATCTCAAAACATGTAAATTCAGCAAAAAACGGAAATCGGAATTTTTTCCGTATCGTCTACTTATACATGCAGCAGTTAGTAACAAATCCATTTTCCTTTTATTTAGTATACTAGTTGAATATTTATTGTTTAAATATCACCCTTTGAAATGAAATGTTTATGTTTACATTTGAAACTGGAAGTTTGCCATTTTTTTTTTTCGGGAGTTTTGTGATTTAAATTAAAATTTTATCAATTTTACAGAAAAAATAACTCAATCAAACACATGTAGACTTATATGTAACTTATATATAACTATACCCAAATATCGGAATTAAAATCGGCAGATAATTTCCGTTATTTTTTAATATTTTTTTGCAAAAAATCCAATGGTCCATGGACAGACAGTCTTGTCATCACTTCGCTTGCGTATAGTGATGCTACATTATACAAATTACTGTGTCTATGGTTTTATTTGAGCTTTATGAAATTGCCAGATTTAACAACTTTCTACTTTTAGGTATTTTTTAATGTAAAAGAATACGTGTATAAAAGGGAAAAATGGGGGAAAATGCATAAAAAATAAATGTTTTTTTAAATACCTTCTTGACATCGTAAGAAAATAATATTTATATTCGCACCTTCCGGCTAACCACACCTTTCGAATGATACCATTTTCAACTCTCTACTCCCATAATTAATATGTTAAAAAGGGACTACAAATTTTATGCTTGCCTATTAATATATAGATAATAATAAAAAGAGTAAAATATAGACATTGGTTTTAAAAAAATGAAGCTGATGTCCGTTTTAATATTTAGACGGTCCCTAAGCAAAATCTAAGAATATCATCATAAACAATAGGTTACCAATTATCGATTAGCGCCAGCCGCATATCTGTATGCCGACTTGCGGCAAAATTAGTTCCGGGGTCGTACACTCCGCCCTTTCTTCAATACCCTTTTGCAGATGAGAAATTTTCGCCTTTTTTATCATCACTAATTCCATGCAGATTTGTGATATTTTCAGAGAAATGTGCCATAATTAAATAGGGTTGAGATTATTGTACACAAACAGTGACATCAATTAAGAAAAAAAATTCTCATTCCTGAGAGTGTCCTGAAAAAAGGGCGGAGAGTACGATCCCTGATTAGTTGGAAATATCTTTCCATTTATTTATTTATTTATTAATGACTTTACGTATATATATGTATGCATTTACGAGTGAATATATATATGCGTATATATATTTATATAGGTGAACACACAGTGCGGCCCGCCCAAATCAAATACATTCAAATACATCATACAACCCAAGAGGTGATTTGTGTTGGGCAAGCATGCTATAAACAAACGACAGAGTATCACACTGCAAACTGTAAAAAATCAAAATATTCATCTAAATTAGAACACCCGTTAATTAACAATGTGGTCAGAGACTACGTTTATTCCCCCGATTCTTCCACCAATATTTTTCTTTCAGAATTTTTAATAGTGTGTTTGCAATTAAGAACAAATTATCATATAAATATTCTGTTGGAAGAATCAGGAAAAATATGGAAACCACCAGGATTAAAGTCTGACAAATATGTCTTTGGAAACCATTTTTTTTTTTTTTTTTCTTTTGACCAATAAAATTATTTAAGACTGCACTTTAATTTTTAATTTAGTATTCAAAATGTTTTACACCAGAAAAAGCTGAAGACTATTGATTTATTGCGTGTAACAGTACATTTGCCCTGTCTTTAGTGATACACACGTTATTCTAGCCGCATAGTTACCAAGTTCCTTAGTGTATTCCGGAACATTTTCAGCCCGCCTTTTTTCATACCTTTTTTTTAAAATAAAAATATTTCTATTTCGTACTTTATCAAACTTATGTATTATAGAAAATTATTTTATTAATTAATGTCGTGTGAAAATAAAAGCAGGGTTAAAAGTGCTCCAGAATAAATGATAAATGTTACCCAGATAACAAGCACATTTGCAGCAAGTTTGATTTTTCTTGATCTTGCCATGACAAATTTGATGCAATAAATTTGCCGTGAAATTGCCGCAAAGTAGACACAACATAAATCTATCTTTCGTTTTAATATATATATATATATATATATATATATATATATTTTTTTTTTTTTTTTTTCCTTTCCCACCATTTCTGCTGCAAACTAAAAATGCTATGTAAGTATTTGAAACTCGACCAAAGACTGATATTGAAGCGGTTTTGCAATGTTTTCTTGCTCATGATGTTTACTGGTGGAAGAAGCGTGTCAAGAAGTCTTATGCGAAATACGAGTTTTATTTACATGTTTCTGTGTGTATTTGCAGATAATGTGGCGTGATAAGAATATGAGTTTGCAATGCATTAACAGTTGGTTTGACTTGACAAGCTTGCATATTGCAATGAATTTGCAGTACTCTTAATACGACAAACCTAACTTTTCTACGAGTTTGCAACGAATTTGCAGCAAATTTGATACAGTAAGAATGCAACTTGCACGACAAGTTTGCTGTAAATTTGGCGTTAGGTGACTTCGGAGTTTGCGTTAACTTGCTTCAATCTTGTTATGAACTTGCAGCTTGTCACACTGAACTTGCTGCAAGTTTGTTGGCTTACAAAGCAAGATTGCTGCAATTTCGCTGCAAATTGAAATTGCTATGTGGGTAAATTATTTTTTATCAAGTTAAAAGAAAAAAATAAGTAACACCCGCTGTAATTTCGTTATTAATTGATACAAGAACATCTAATAGACATAATTCAACAGGAAATTAAATGCACTTTCTGAAAATGTCATCGAATTTTGAATAAGGGTTCATCTACATATTGAGATGAGCTCCAACTTTGATTTTTTTCAATAGCAACACCCAATTTTGACTTCATATTCGAATTTATGAGAGTCTGGCAGTGCCGAAAAAGTATACAGTTTGTATACTTTATCTTTAGTATTTATAGAATTATAATCAAAAATGTGTTAGGGAGTTATCTGTAAATATTGAAAAATAAAATTAAGATCCTATAAGAAACAGACAAAATTGTAATATTTTACACCGGAAATCTTTCCGGAGAAAAAGAATTATAATAATTAATAAAAATATTGACCTTCTTCCTCAAAATTCCAAATTATATTAATCTTAGAAATGGCTTTATTAATCCTCACAGTCCTTTAGCTATTCGTGGCACAGCTATTTGTATTAAAAATAATCTGAATTTTCATCAGGTGTCTACTCCTACTCTGAATGTTGTCAATGCCACTGGGGTCACTCTTATGGTCTCTGGTTCCCCCGCATTGACTTTTTTCTCAGTTTATATTCCCTGTAACTAGAGCGCAGTTGAAATTATATCTGACTTAAAAACACTCCTCAGATCTGACGCGAACACCATTCTCCTTGGTGACTTCAATGCTCACCACACTCACTGGAATTGCTTTGTCTCGAACGCTTATGGTAAAGCTATTTATGATAATATCCTTCTCTCTGAGTATGCGGACATCCTTTTTCCGGATTCCCCAACCCATTTTACAACTCTTAGTAGTAGCACAATTGATTTCGGACTTTATAATGGTTTTAATTTTGATAAAAATATCACTTCCTTAGCCGAGTTGAGTTCAGACCATAATCCTATTAAAGTTAATATCCAAATTCGTCTTCCCCTGATCCCCCCAAAATTATTTCTCGTACCAACTGGACTCAATTCACAGATTTTATTAATGATACCCCCCCTTCCCTCCCCCCCGTCAATAGCACCAATGACGTCGACCTCCTGGTACATACCATCACTACTGATATTAAAGGTGCTATTGATTATGCTACTACTTCAAAACCTGCTAACGAATTTTTTAAATTAGACCCGCACGTCCGCATTCTCACTACTAACAAAAATCGTGCCAGAAAAACCTGGCAACGTACGCATAGGATTCAAGACAAAATCGTTCTGAATAGAGCTCAGCAGGACCTTAAGAATTACTTATACAAAAAACGCAACGACAGTTGGAGAGAATTTCTCGAATCACTGTCTCCAGAGGATAACTCTATCTGGAAAGCGGCCAGGAGATTTAAGAGCTCCTTCGAACCTATGCCCCCTATCCTTAATCCAAATACTCATACCTATGCGTACACCAATGTAGAGAAGGCTGATGCCATTGCCATGAACCTCGAAACACAATTCCAGGGTAATCCTATTGATTGCGATGAAACTGAGAGGGAAGTCAATTCCACTGTTAGAAGATTCTTGAACACCCCTACTCCCCCTTCTGATTTTTCGGTCATCCACGCGAGATGTCATCCGCGAGATCAAAAAACTTAAAAATAAAAAAGCCCCCGGCATCAGCGGTATCACTAATGACGGTCTCAAGAATCTACCCTTCCATTATATTCCAAAAATTACCCATCTTTTTCAACAACATTTTTAAATTTAACTATTTCCATTTTTATTGGAAAACTACTGTTATTGCTCCTATTCTAAAAGCTGCCAAACCCCCTGATAGGGCTTCGAGTTATCGACCAATTTCCCTCCTTAACGTTTTAAGCAAATTAAGCGAAGCCTTTATTGCTCAACAGATTGATTATCATATTGCTGAAAATAATATTATTATTCCTGAACAATTTGGTTTCAGCAATGGCCTTTCCGCCCCTCATCAGGTCTATAGATTAGTTGAGCACATTACCACCGGCAAAATTAAGAAGCAATTTACAGCAGCAGTCTTTCTCGACATCGAAAAGGCTTTTGACAAGGTTTGGACTTCTGGCTTAATTTTTAAACTTATTAACTATAAATCCCCACTTCCCCTCATTAAATTAATTCATAGTTATCTTCTTGATAGGAGCTTCCACGTGAAGGTGAAAGACACTCTTTAACGGAACTATTTTGCCCACTTCGGCGTTCCACAAGGCTCAAAAATTAGCCCTAAATTATTTAATCTTTTTATTAATGATATGCTCCGATACCGTAATACCTCTTTGCTATTTTCGCAGACGATACCTGTGTTTTCGCATCTAGCGTCAACAGGCGTTTTGCCATTTCGGCTATTTCCCGCCACCTCAAAATTTTAGTTAATTGGTTCTATAAATGGAGAATAGCTTTTAATACTACTAAGACTGAAGCTATTCTTTTCTCACATGGAAGAAATGCTCTTACACCTGATAATAGAGATACATATAAAATTAAACTCGGCGCCACCCCCTACCATGGTCTGATCATTGCAAATATCTTGGTGTCATTTTGGACCAAAGTCTAACATTTAAACAACATATTACTGCGACGCGTAACAAATTCCGAGCTGCTAAATGTAAATTAATGCCCCTTTTAGCCCGCAATAGTAATTTAAACCTTAAAAACAAATTGCTCCTGAACACTTCCTACATACGACCTATTCTTACTTATGCTTGCATGGTGTGGTCATATGCTGCAAAATCCCATATCAAGTTAATCATTAGGGCTCAAAATTCTACAATTCGACAAATACTTGATATGCCCTGGTATGTTAGAAACTTTCACATTTACAAAGAAATTGAAACTCCTAAACTCAATGATTTTATACAATACCTTAATATACAATTCCATTTGACTCTTGAATCACTAGATAACTCTGCTTTGAACACACTCGCAACGTATGACCACTACGATCCTCTTAATCGACGTAGGCCCAAAGCGGCCATCTGTCTTAACTCTCACCTTTAACCTTTTTTGCAATGTTGTACCTTTACGTTGATTTTATTTTCCTCTTTTCTATTGCCACAAGGCATTAACTTCTCATCGATGTTTTTCCCGGTCCTTGTTAAATTGTTTTGTTTTTTCTTCTGTTTTTGTCCTTGTGTTCGTTAAAAAAAAAAAAAAAAATATATATATAAAATTTGCTCTTCGAATACCCAAACATATTCTTACTATCCCTAAACTTTCTTATATTTTTGTAATGCTATCCTTAACCTTTCTATTCATTTTTATATAGTGTTTCCTCTTCCATTAGCTCTAAAATATTTTTTGTTATTTTTTTGTTTTTTTTGTTTTTTGTTTTTTCCCCCTCCCCTTATGCAGTGAATTTGTAATTCAGGACTTTCACTCCGTTAGCTTTCATCCTTAGGTACCGGAGGGTGTGTGGCATCAGTCACTGGTACCTCCAACCTACACTATCCGAAGATCCGAAGATTGACCTTCTTCCAGTTCATTAATTATCGTGAATTCAGCTTTTTAGATGTTTATGTACTTCAGCGCATTTTTAGATAATTTTAGGTGTATATAAATACATTACACTTCCGATTGGTTCAGACAGTATTCTTTGAAAAAAGTGCAATGTTTTTTCAAGTAAAAGTGTCTTTTATGGCTGTACTGATCACCAATAAAGCTTAAATTTTCTTTCGTAGGTGTAACATATCATACAAAATGAAATAATATAGATATCTATATACAGTCGGCAAAAAAAAAAGCCCCCCCCTCCCCATCTAATTTCGTCATAAGTTGCCGTAGAAACATGTGGTTGGTACCAATCGGTTTGTAATAACGTCTAGTTTATAATGGTATAGTTAGATTTTGCTTAAGGGGTCGTCTACATATTAAAACTGGCATCAACTTCATTTTTTTCAACGGTAACCCCCATTTTTTATAATTTATTTGAATTCTTTGAATCAAATCATCGCGGAAAATGGTATAGTTTATATATTTTGCTCAATTTTTCACAGAGATATAAGCTGTCAAAATATGAGGGTGCTAATGTTAGATGAATGTGACAAACATTAATTCATATCTTCCAAAATAATTACAATATTCAATTTTTTTTTTTTTTTTTTTTTTTTTTTTTTTTAATACGATAGCATGAAATGACCCAAACATATTCCAAGCATATTTTTGATAAAAAAACATTTTTTGAATTAAGAAAATTATTAATAATTTCATATTTGAAAAAATTATGAATTATGACCTATGTTAATTTTTGTATGAATAGAACGGGCATCATCAAAAACATGGGTTTCCAAATTTACAGCTCGTTCTTAACATTATGTTTTGAGTTACAGTGATATATCATTTTTTACTGTTGTTTAGGGGCCTTCACTTATAATAATTTGTATCCTCTGTGAGTAAATATCTGTATATATTTTGACGAAAAAATATTTTAATTTACCTTAATGTTATTCTAATTGTTTTCTAAGCAACATTTCGATGTTTATGATACAAATTGGATTATTTTTTTATAAAATTATCGCAATGCAAGCGAGAGATGGTGAAAAAATTCCAAAAGAAATGAAACCCCGCCTCTATATTGCGGAAACAATATTAAAAACCCTAGTTTGCGTATTCGTATATGACTCTGTATGTGACACTGGTATACATAAATGTCAATGGCATTTACTACATTGAATTCAGTAGACAAAATTTAAATGATTTAATTGGGAGTATGTAAAATAATTTTGTTTTATAATGTAAAGTTTTAGAAAAAATGTGTAAAGGCGTGGCTTCAGTTGCAAAGAGGAAGCCACAACGATAAACACACTTAACACTCGATTCTGAAGTGTGAAGTCTTTCTTCTTAAATATTACATAACTTTTCCTAGTTTCTCACAGCTAAAATTCTATTTTATCCCTTATGTCTTTTGTTTTTAACTTGAATATTCTAGGATTCGTGCACCTCAAGTTAAATATCATGATTTAGAAAACGCGGCAAGACGAGGATTATTATTTGAAATAGCAATACACAAAGAACAATACTTTTATTTTTCAATTTTTTAAATTAATATAATTAATTTTTATCAATTAAAAAAAAAAAAAATCTGTTTTAATCTTATTGTGGCATTTTCGCATTCGTTTACTCTATCGTTTATGCTATTTAAATTTTATAGCATGACGTACCATAATAAAATATAAAATATTTATTAAATGCTTTTTTAGTACTGAATAATATAGTGGTAAATTGTTTATTATTATTATTATTATTATTATTATTATTATTATTATTTTAAGTTTTAAAATCTATTATTGAAACAAAGCTCAATATTATTTATTTTTGATTATTCCAATCACGGCGTAAAACTGGCGTCACATTTATCATGGAAAAAGAGTTTAAAAGAAAGTAATATGCCTTATTACTTTAAAGATATGGATTTTACACATTTAAACTTAAGATTTCGAGTACAGTAAAAGACTGCAGAACGGGGAACATAGCTGTTAATATTTTAATTTATTCCGGAGTAATTTTAGCCCAGCCTTTATTTAGTACCACTTATTTTTTTAAAGTACATTTTTCGTATTTTATCGAAGTTATGGATTAAAGAAAAATTTTCTATAAATAAAGTGGTGCGAAATAAAGGCGTGGCTAAAAGTACTCCGGAATAAATTAAAATATTGGCAGCTTTGGGGTAATATTCGTTCTAGGCAATAGGAAACCGTTTTTTCTATATCCATACAGTAACGGATCCAGAACTTAACTTTTTTTTTTGGGGGGGGAGGGGGGGAGGGGGGCTAAGATTTTTCAAGATGCCATTCCAGATCAATGAAAAGTTTACAACTGTAATACTCAATTATGAATGTCAGTACTTTTTTGGGGGGAGGGGGGGCTTCATACTTTAAAAGAAACGGCCCCTAAAACACTCCAAAAGAAAGATATATTTATATCTCGAAACCTAATATCTGGAATGAGCTGCAAATTTGCACACCCATATTTTTCAGAATGATGACTCCTTTATGAAAAAAAATAATATAGGTCATAATTCATAATTTATATGTGTATGAATTTTTTAGTATTTTTCAGAATAAAAAATATTTTTCATAATCAAAAGTAATGATGGAATATGTTTGGGTCTCTTTACTGTATCTCCTAATATATATATCGATCAAGTTATTTTTTGTGAAGATATTATATCCTATTGAAGACTTATATCCTACTGAAACGCGACACATTACTATTAAAATACCATAAACATTTTTGCAAAAAAATAGTGGTGGCATAAAAGGCGGAAATTCCTCATCCTTGAGGGTGACATGAAAGAAGTTCGGACACTACGACACCTGCTACCAGCGGTCCCGACTTTTATAATTTATTCACGAGAGTTTTTAGCCACGCCTTTTTTCATACCGGAAATTTTGAAAAAGAATTTTCTTCTTATTTAATCGTTGTCACATATTAAAGAGAAACAATCTACAAAATTTCTGGTGCGAAAAGAAGGCGGGGCTAAAAATACTCGTGAATAAATTATAAAGGTTGAGAACGCTGCCTGCTACAGTCAGAGCTCGAAGTCTCCGCCTTCTTTCATGACACTTTCAAGAACTGGTGTCGAATTCCCTGCCCTTTTTTCAGCAACTCTCAGGAATGAGAACCTTTTTTCTTAACTGCTACTACTACTTGCGTGCTATAAACTCAACCCTATTTAATCGCGGCACGTTTATCTGAAAATAGCACAAATATTTCTGCATAAAGTTAGTGGTGTAAAAAAAGGCGGAATTTCTCATCTGTAAGCGTGTCCTGCAAAAAGGGCGGAAAGTACAATCATGCGTTCCCTTTTTTAATAATACAAACATTTTTAGCCCGCGTTATTTTCACACCAGAAATTTAGTAGTTTATTTCTCTTTAATATATGACAACGATTAAATAAGAAGAAAATCATTTTTCAAAATTTCCGGTACGAAAAAGGGGCGGGACTAAAATTGATTGTGAATAAATTATAAAAGAGGGGAACTCTGGTAGAAACCCTGCAAGAATGATAAATTCCCTCTTTTTCTGCTGCCAGTATTTTTATATGATAATATTTCTCCCATTTAATCACGAGACATTGCAATGAATATATAGTAAAGGTTTCTGTATAAAAATAAAAGTGATAAAGAAGAGGTAAATTTCTCATCTCTAAAAGTATAATGAAAAATGAAAGGAGACTTCGAGTTCTAACAACATTTATTTTACTTATGTGTTTTGCCACTAAATGTTGTGGAATTATATATATATATATAACAACATCTGAAGGATATACACACATATATTTATATAGTACATAGACACCAAAATTTCCAAATACTTTTCATAAAATGGACAAAAATAGTCAAATTTTTACAAGATAAAAAATAAACTAAAATAAGCATTTATTTGCTGAAAAAAAAGTTAGAAAAATGCTCAAAATAACCGTTACTTTAAAAAGGTTTTCAAGCTATATTTGCTAAATAATACTCACCTTTATACAAAAATGTAGAATTCCAAATAAGTAGACTACAAAAGTAATGTCAAATCCAACAAATTTAAACTCAGTGAATGTTGAAGCTGCTGATTTACGACTTAAATTTAAAAAAAAAAAAAAAAAAAAAAAAAAAAAAGTAGTGGTGGGTCTTTAATTGATGCCAGAAACACATACCAAATCATAAAGCGGGGAGAGCATTTTTAAAAGTTTATTTTGTATAGACATGATTGAATAGAGAAAGTTCTATCTGCAGAAAATCTTTACATAATAATATAATACGATAGTCATAATAATATAATACGATTATATAATATAATATAATAATATAATACCATTAACATTTAAATTCAAGTTCAGCTTATGAATTTTAAATATGAATTTTACAAGCATTTAATTTAATAACAGGCACCAAATTTATATGCGCTTTAACACGTTGAGCGCCATGCCAGCCATTCTAGATTTTAGATATTTTGTCATATATATCTAAATACTGAAGGAATCGTCTTGAAACTTTAGGAGTGTGCAGAACAAGTTATACTTCAAACATTTCAGTAAAAGTTTTACCCTGAAAGTAAAAGCAGTACCAATAAAAAATTAAAACATTGAGCGCCCTGTCAGCCATCGGTGGCTGACGGTGTCAAATATGATATAAAGCCGCCTCAAACATCGGTGGCGGATATAAAATAGGATATAAAAATAAAAATATTACATTTAATGATTGAAAATTTATTAAATATTTGCTTATTTTTTATTTAGATAGAATTTTGCTTATTTTTTTACTTAGAATTTTAATGGATTTTAAGAATTTACGTGGCGCTCAACGTGTTAAGACATATTTCTTTAAATTGGAGCAAAAACAGTTGCATAATTATAATATTTTCAAGCAAAAGTAAAATGTACATCTAAACTGAGAAAAAATTCTGTAACTGACAGCTAGAATCTAAATTGTGGCTGTAGAAAAAATAGTTCCATGTCATCCTTATAAACTCTATTCCCCTTTGAAAGCGAGTTCTAGAAGCCCCTATAAGATTTCTAGAGCGTTTTTCTATATTATCCAGGGCAAAGTCATTAATAAATCTCTGCAAATATATGAGATTGCAAGAGGCGGGTTTCAGCAACAATAATGTTGCTTTATGACCCAATTCTAGAAAATCAAGTGATAATTTCTCGCAGTACAAAGGATTTAGAATATTCAGAATTTTCAGAATATTGTTTCAACATCTAGAAATGTGTACACTAGAAATTCTCGATCATTTCATCTATTCAGTTTATTGGCGTGCCATATGTGCGTAGCTCGGAAATCTATATTTCTAGTTAACGGACATAGAAAATGGCCACTTATGCATTATAGAGGAAGGCGGTATATATTTTTTTTCCTCAGTGTGACATAGAAAGTGAAAACAACACAACTGAACAAACAAAATATCTATTTGAATGATCTTAACTGTTCCTTGGCAGAAAGGCAACTTTTTAGAGCAGGTAAAAAAAAAGAATCAAAGCTTGAACAGAATTATGCATAATCAAAACAATCGAGCTTAACTGAAAACGAAAATTCATCTCATATCCCTAATAATAGACACATTAAAAAAATAAAAAAAGAAAGAAAGTGAGGGAGAGAGGTGTTACTGGATACCATTGCATCGGTGTGCATAAACTTCAAAGTGCATGACGTTCGATACTACAGCAAGCATTTATCAGGCTCGTATGTACATTTCACGCACATAAAAAAAAAAAAAAAAAAAAAAACTGAATATCTCTTTTTTGATGAGTATAAATCTCAAATTTCAGCAGGCATTTTCGGAACTAAAAATTTTGCAGTACATTCACTCATCTGATTCACACCTATACATTTTTCTTGTATTTAGAGTATTATATGCGGAGAACGATAAGAAAAATGTAGAAGAAGAAACAAAATGAAATTCTGGAAAAATGAAACTAAATTAAAAGGTGAAAGTGAAACAAATTAGTATTCAAATGCTAAAAATAACTCCTTCAGAATGGTATTTTCAGTTAATCCTAAAAAGATTTAACATGATTGTCTGGAAAATATTCCCCGATTTTGTGGTATTAATCGTAATCTACGGCATTATAACAGTTCTTTCACAGCCCTATCAGAAAACTAAAAAGCCCTCATTAATTGTACCGTTAATTGCCAAAAATAGTGCGCCAAGTTGGACCGTAAACTGCATTCCAATCGCCAAATTATTATTAGGACCAAATTAGTATTGCATGATGAAACATTAATGACAGTTAAAACAAAATCGTGTATATTTGGTGTATATCGGATCTTGGGTAGTGTACATTTTTGGCATACAGATACAGTACAACACAAATATACATCTTTTGCATACAATATACAATCAATACAATCAACGTTCCCGATCACTTATTGTATTGTTGAATGCTTGTTATTTAAAAGTTTTTAATTATTTTTTCTACCTTTTTAAACTGTGCATGATCTCTGAGTGATATGATTTCTTTTTACTTATGTATGAAAAGTTTTTTATGATATATATCTATATCTATATCTATATCTATATCTATATATATATGTGTGTGTTGCAGTTTCAACACCAGTAATAATACATTTATTTATCCACTGCTGTATACTGAACGGGATCAGTTAATTTTTGTACCGTATTTTCCAGCGTATAACTCGCAGGTTTGTTATATCTGTTATACACCGGAAATTTAAATTTACAGCAAAAGCTATTTCGTAACAAGCTTTTGTTTTTTACAAATATAAATTTATTTGTATATTGTATTTTCTGGCTTGTAACTCACTTACTTGACCTGAGCGTTATACGCTAGAAAATACGGTTTGTTACTGGACGGCATTTAACATCCCGACGCTGCAAAATGTTTATGTCTTTGAATGACAAACAGCCTTATCACTACAATTAACATTGTTGATAGTTTTATCCCTTATTTTGTGCATGAAAAATCATATATGTAAAACCAATGTAACATTTAAAATGAGATAATGAATATAAAAAATTTAAAACCTAAAAAATACATTTTAATTAAAAACGTTAAAATACACGACAGACGTTTCGGCTAGAACACAAGCCCTCCTCGGTGTCAAATATACAAGCACAACATTTACAAAAATTCATAATACATCATAACAAGATTATATATTCAGGAGGAATAGCTTTAGCCTCGTTCAAGGCAGAATATTGTATTTTAGTAAAAACACCCTCTAGAAAAATACGGGATTCATATATATATATACATTAGAGGCTAAAATTTTAAAGTTGTCAAAATCAAGAATATGATCACTATTGAGAGAATGGATTACGAGTTTCGATATTAAATCTCCTTTTTTATATGAGCGTTTATGTTTTAAATGTTACATTGGTTTTAATATATTAATGAGACGTATAAATTATGTTTCATTTTATTAAACATATATGTAAATTTCATATGGCATGAAATGACTGTATATTAAAATTATTATTATCATTATTATTTAAGTTTAAAATTTTTAACTTGTATATCCTATGATTAAGAAAAAAAAAAGAGTACCATATTATCAAAATATTATTTGCTTTAACAAAAAAGTAGTTTGGTAGTTTCATTTTTTTTTTTTTTTTTTTTTAAGTTTTTAAAACTTTCTACTAAAATTATTATTTATGTAACAACTTTTTTAGCAACATAAATTCAATTAAAGGATGTGGACTTTTATTTATTTATTTATGGTTCACAAATATACGTTTTTAAAATAATGGTAAAGATTCATTACGATTATTTAATATAAGTTAAGTTTATTAAACCTCAGCAAAAGCTGAAAATAAATTATTTTATCAGTTGCAAAATTTGTATATATAACTCTTGCAACAATTATTATATCATTTAAGTTAATTTTAATAAATATTAACAACAAAATAAAATTAATTTTTAAGCTGGAAAATGTGGTTGGTTGGTTTTGGGGATAAAGACAAATTGACTGTACTAGGGTCCTAGGACTGAGGGAAAGTGCCCTCCGTGTGACTCTTTCTAAGGGATACTAGTCCGTATGCTGAGAAATGTGAAATCGACATAATGCGAAACTGCTGAGAACAGAATAAAGGAGTTTTTTTTTTTTTTTTTTTTTTAAATAGTTTTATTTAGAAATCATTGTAGATATAAAAAAGGACAGATAATGATATATATTTGACACATGTTATAATACTAATACTATAAAATAATAATTTAATGAGTATTGTGTTATAATATTCCTATGTACAAATTATATATAATTGAAAACCATAATTAGATACGTTATATTAGTTTTAAAGCGGATTGATAATAACTCAAGAAGTTACTGGATTCTTAGACATTTTTAATGCATAAAAATAATTATATAATACATAAACTTATAATAATTAATGCGCAAATCATTATTTAAATAAAAGTACTTTAGTCAAATAATATAGAAACAGATGGCAGCACCACACAACTTGTCCAAATTTTCTATTCCGATTTGCAGAAAATGACTAAAAAAACCGAAAATAAGTTGCTAAATAAATAAAACACACGCACGAAAAAAGGAAAATATATACTAAATATAAATATATATATATATTTCTTTTTATATGTATAGCTCATAAAAGTTTAGTTAACAATGTGTTTTTAAATTTTAAATGCTCTTAGGTTTTATTGTTATTATTATCGTTATTGTTTTTTTTTTTTTTTTCAGATATATTTACAAGAGTATAAAATCAAATTTCTGAGCTATACTACAAGTGACTTGAATATCCCAACATATTATAATTTCAAATTTTTATTTGTAAAAAATAATTTTATATTTTTCTTATTACAGCTGGTAATAATTTATAGACATATAAAGTAGCATGTGTCACCATCTAGCAATAACTGTCCGAAGTAGAAACTAAAAAGTACAAAAATAGGAATAATATTTAAAATTAATCGATACAAATTTCTTTCTTTCCCCTCTTTTTTAATTGTAGAAGAAACTATTTACGTGTTAGCTTATTCCTATAATGTAAGTCAAAAGAACATTTAATGATGTATAAATATATTTTTACTAAGTAGATCTGTATCATATTACAAGACTTGTGGAAATAAGGCTGATAGACTGCATAAGGGTCCTAGACCTGAGGGGAGTGGTCTCAGTGGAGGGCCTTTTTAAAGGGTCCTAGCCTGTATTTTAGCAAGTGTCGGACAAAGACACTGGAAACTACGAACGGTTAGGCCGGACGAAAGATATAAAAAATGACATTACATAGGATCGATTAGATAGATTGCATAGGATAAGAGAGCGACATAGGATAGAACCTGGCACCTCTCGCCTCAGCTTTGAGCGCCGAACCACTCGTTCGTTGGTTAAATTTAATTATTTATATTATTTCATAATTCATTATTAATACAATTTTTTGATAATTTTATAATTTAAATTAAGTTATAGTTTTTAAGTACACACAATAAGCGTGAATGAGAAAGATTAAGAAAATATGAATTATATTTAAATTATGACTATTCATTATAACAAAATTATTTTTAATTATTTATTGATTATACGCGTTTATTAAATGCATTTTATAACAACAATTTAAAATACTACATTTTTTAATATATTATTTCATATACCATTAACAAAATAAATCATGGTAATTTAATGTTTTTAATTAATTTATAATTTTTAAGTACATAACAAAATCGTAGATCAGAATAATTAAAAAATACTTATGCACTAATTAATTACAATTATCTATTATAACAAAAAATTATTAAATCGTTTTTTATAAATTATATATTTTTATTAAATTTTATCATTATTAAATACATATTACTATTAAAATTATACTGAGTACAATAGTTAATAATTAATTCATGAGAATACTTAAAAAAGCTATTTTTTTTTTTTTTATTTACCATTAATGTGTACTTAAAAAAATATTACTTGATTATATGTAAGTATTATTTATAATACTAAAGGACGCTGCCCCTGCTCCTTTGCGTACCAAAACCCAGAGGTAGGCTTCACCCGCCCTTCCCTATTCGCTTCACTCATTAATTTCTGCAGAGGTCTACCCGCCTATTCGCAGCTGTACCTTCCATTGAATAAGAAAATTAATAATATGTAATACCAGACAAAGCATAACTATTACAGAAATCTCTGTACTTTTTATCACATTGAAATACACGATATTTAATATTATGCCGTTTATAGTACGTAAAAAATCTGTTTTTAGGCTTGAAAACTTAATAACTATTTGCCATTATTTTGCACGGAAACATATGCTACACAGCTAGACATACAAAATAAACAATGACGCCAGTAACCTTTTATTTATTTATTTATTCTTTTTTTTTAAGAACAAAGAGAAATTCGTAATATCTAAACCATTTAGAGTTCGATTTAGAGTAAACCATTTAGATCTAAACCATTTCGTTCATTTTAGTTTAAGTGTTCCTAAAAGTGGTTGTAAAAATTAAAATTTATAATTTTTGACTTTCAATAATCGTCAATAGAATTTTATATCATAGAACATAGATGCAGAGCCTAGATTAAATAGCGTGGAAAGCGACCAGCAAATCACTGCCTTAAAAATTAAGCCCCTTATTAGAGGTCAGTGCGATCGAGTTTATCGCTTGAAAAACTCCCCTATTGGTTAATTATGTGCTTAGATCACGCGACTGAGCAGACGAAACTCGGAAAAGCCCATCAGCTCTTAGATTTGAGAAGTCTAAGGACATGATTCGACAAGGATTATTTTAACAAAACAGTACTAACTTTTTTATATAGGAATTTTTGCAACTGCTCGGATACTTTTGTTACCGACTGTTCCTGTTACCTGCTTATCTCAAGAACAAATAATAGCTGGAAGTCCAAACTCGGTATTCTACATCTGTGTCATATAGTGACGCTATACTGAATATTTCATTGAGATCAAAGAAATGGTGCTGAGCCATCCAGGAGAATAATAAAAAAAAAACATTACGTCTGTGGTAGAAATTTTAGGTACAGTCGGTAACAAAAGTGTCCGAATGCTAGTAAAAATTCTTATGCAAAAAAAGTACACTTCATACGGTTTTGTAAAATAAATTCTTGTCGAATCCTGTTCTTATTCAGACAAAGAAGACACTCTACGATATTCCTTGTGGGATTTAACTTAAAGTGAAAAAAGTTATGATTACTTACAGAATTATAGGTGCTCATGGAAATGGATAGGTAACTTTAACAATTTGAATGAAATAAACGTACCACACACACCGTATAGCAAGGTGCATTATCAGTTTGGAATGTTGTTTGCGACAAATTCTGAGATAGTTCCAAAATAATCAGTCATATGCTACTTTTATAATAACCGTGTGTTATTTCAAGTTAAATGATCCCTTAAACATGAAAAATTTCCCGAATTCTTGAAAAGTTGTGCATCTCCGTACCATAATGTACGGAGAAAGAGTCATTGTTTAAAGAGGGCAATTTCATTAAGTCAGTCACATTTTCACCATCTTATTAGCTTTTATCATCAGCTCGAAATAAATCAAACTTGACTCATAGATAAAACCAGTTCAGCATAATAATTAACTGATATATTTTTAAAATTTTTGGTTAACTGAAGTATTGTTTTTTCTAATTGTTTTTTTTTTTTAATAATGGCTTTTTTCGTAGATCTTCTGTTCTTTAACCTGGTTTGTTTAACTGTTCCTACATTGTTTTTGAAGAAAATATTTGTCTATACACTTCTATTTAATCTTTTCTAAGTTCACAAATCGGGTTTTTAAGCATTTGCTTTTTAACTTGCGGTCGAATCTCTTTTATAAAGAACGTAGCCACCTAAAGCCAAATTTCCAGTTTATAGAGAAAAAAAAAAGATATATATATATATATATATATATATATATATATAGCACTTAATTAATTTGCCATCTCACATATTAAAATATATATATTTTTTTCATTCTAAAATTAATACTTTCTGTGGCATCATTAATAACCTTAACCTTGCCATTTTTGAAATATTTTCTAAAATTACAATTTTCCTCGCAATTGCATTTTGGTTTTAGCACTGAGCTCAATCCTCAAGTGTACGTGGTGAATGACGTAAAAAAACCTTTCCGAAAATTTATTTTTTAAACAATAAAATTGGCGGTTGCAGAAAGATAGAAAGAAAAAAAAAATCCAAGTGCTTTTTTTTTTTTGGTCCCTTATTGTATATCTCTTATCAGCAAAACTTAAACACAAATAACTATAGTCAGTTAAAATTTGGTATTTTGAAATTAGTATGTGGTTGCCACTTGAATAGTTGATTAGGATTAGCAAGTTTAAAGGCAAATTAATAAGAGCCTTGAACTTTATTTATTTTATAAATGCAGGCACTATAACTAAATGGAGGTGTAAGGGAAAAAGAAACTCTCCCACGGAATTATGTGTCAAATAAAAATGTTCTTAAATTTATTTTAGATTATTTTGAAACTAGACTGAATTTTATCATCTTACTTTAATCATCTTACGTCTTTTAATCTGCATTCTGTGTTTATAATGTCAAAACGCATGGTAAGAGAAAGTCATGTGAGTGACGCACCGGATTATTCTTTCAACCTGAAATTATAAAATTTGTAAATGCTGCAAGAGGAAAAAACTTAACCAACGGTCTCTGTAGTTTGTATCAAAAATTAAATTATGATCGAACCAGAATTCGAATAATTAGGTACACCGCTGGAAAAAAAAAAAAAAAAAAAAATATATATATATATATATATATATATATATATATATACTAGCAGGCTTTGCCCGCTTCGCTGGTCACTATATTTAAAGGAAACTCTTTTCTATATAGTTTTATGAAAAAAAGAGAAAATAATAATACTGAAATCGCTCAAAAGTTCGCTTTGGGTTCCCGCTACCTTCGGCAGCGCATTGTTCGTCCTCGCATTCCGCGATACCTGTCCCTATTGCCTACGACAATGACTTACCTGTGGGCTTCCATTTAGGTGCTTATCATATATGACAATTTCGATACGGACAGTATCGAAAATTTTGAAGTAGCCCTTTATATTTGAATCCTAGTTATATATGAGCAACATTATACGTGATGTACATAATATTTGCTTTCAAGTTATTCTCTATATTTATTTGATTTCATCGATCAACCATAGAATGACAGCAATTTCAAGCCAAATATAATATTACAATATGCTATGATCGGCTACTTCTATCGCATGAGACAATTATTATTATTTTGTGGTTATATACACTTCATGCTTAGTTAATAGTAGTTGGTATATAGAAAAATAAATAAATTAATATGTAAACTTGATCATGGTACAGCCTTAATGCCCTTGGCGACTTTTAAATTTTTGTTGCCGTTTTAGACCAAAATATAATTTATGCGATTATTGTTCCTATACGCAAGCGAAGTGTGACGTCACTGACCGTCCGTGGATACAAAAAAATGATTTCCTATGTTAATCGCCCATTGGATTTTTTGTAAAAGATGATTAAAAATCGAAGAAAATTATTTCTCGATTTTAATCTCCATATTTGGGTACATATATGTATTAGTTATCATTGTGTTAGATTGAGTTATTTTGCTGTCAAATTCACAAAATTTAATTTTAAATTTCAAAACTCTGTCGTTCTTGGCGCTTATTGTATTTGGTGATCAAAAACGTAATACGAAAATATACATGCCAGATGTATATTTTCGTAATATGCATTGTACGAAATATTGTTTCATATTATTCATTACTGTCTTAAAATAAGTTGTTAAAATAACCATGATTTTTGAAAGGAATTAAATTATGTTCGCCAAATAATTTGGCGATATTTTATTTTTCTACCAAGGATGACCGATATCAAATCTATTCCGCTACAACATATCAGTATATTATATCAGGACACTTTATTTAGACATTTGAAAACAAATTTGACTTCAAATTATGATAGAATATTTATCATTTCCCTTTTAATCAGTATATTAGTTGGATATTGTGTAAATATCATCCTTTGAAATGAAATGTTTGTGTTTTCAATCGAATATGGAAGTTTGGCATTTTTTTTCTAGAGTTTTGAAATTAAAAATTCAAATTTTGTCAATTTTACAACAAAAATAACTTAATCTAATGCATGGACATGATAACTAATACATATCTATAACTAAATACGGGGATTAAAATCGGGAAATATTTTTCCTCGATTTTTAATAATTTTTTACAAAAAATCCAATGGGCGTTTAACATTGGAAATATTTTTCTTGCATCCACGAACGGCCAGTGACGTCATCACTTAGCTTGCGTATTTCTTTCTATCTTTTCCTTGGCGAAAAATGTCCGATCAACTTCAGCATCAAAATTATAAAAAAATGTCAAGAATTATCAATAAGAAAATACCTTTAATATATTGCTGAATTAACGTTTATGCCAAGCGTGTTTCATCCGCCATATTAAATATATATATATATATATATATGAAGTTGAGGTATATAAAAAAATGCTGTGATATAAAATTCAGAAGAAATATGTTAGATTTGTAATATTACTATTTCATTTTAAAATTATAAAGTGTCATTTTCTCATCGACCAATTTAACATTTAGTAATTTCTTACTTTTCGCGTGAAAGCATATTTCATTTTATGCTGAAAACAATAAATAAATACATCTCGTAAACTTGTTTTGGCAACAATTAAAAATTTAAATGGCTTATATTAAATCAATATAAGTCAATAAGTTTATTATTTTCATATTTTAATTAATTTTAAAGATTTTTTCAATTTTTTTTTTTTCCTAAACCATCCCTGACCTATAAGGAAAAAAAACAAAAAAAAGAATGATCGAAATCGGTCAAGCCGTTTACGATTTTATAAAGCACACACAGACAAACATTCATTTATATATATATATATATATATATCGGGCTCTGATACCATTCTTGCTGATTTGTTTAGTAAAATGACCTCCTGAATACGAATAGGACCCCCATTTTGCCCCCAGTCACCCACCGTTTTCTAAGGACACCACCCCCTTTCCCAATTTTTATCACTGTTCAGTAATTTTATGACTATGAATTTGATGATTTGGGTAACGAAAAAGGATTAATTTATCACCAAAAAACAAAAGAAAAATATAATGTTTAATAAATGAAATTTAGAATAAATAAAAAAAAAAAAAAAAAAAAAAAAAAAAAATTTAAAATGTTATGCATAATTTCAGTGACAAATCCCCCGCTAAATTTTCCTCTTGCCGCAAAAGTTCATGTTTTAGAGTTTTCCAACTCTGTAGCCCCTCAAAAGACATCTAACATTTAAAATAATTCTGCCACTCCTTAAAATCAAATTTATAGCCATAAAATCACCGAGAAGTGACAAAAATAGGGGACCGACCCTTAAAAACGGGGAAAGATAGGGCAAAATGGGCGTCATATTCGGAACCAGGAGGCCCTTTTACATAAGAATTTGCTAAGAAAAATATTGTTGGGGGCAATTGTCATGTCGATCAGTGTTATTCATATGTTTTTTTTTTTTTCCTTAACTATTTCTTTGTTTAAACACTATAAAAAATCTTGTGCTCTATTACACAACAATATAGAGGCAACATACTTGTCACAATCATGTAAAGAAATTTTTCCAGCTGTAACTGTAATATGCTACGGTTACACAGTTACAGAATTTCTCTGCATGATTGTGGCAAATAAGCTGCATTAACATTGTTGTGTTGTATAGTACAAAAAATTTTACAGTGAAAAAACGAAATATTGTTATAAAAAAAAAAAAAGTTAAATCATTGAGATTTTTTAAACTATTTTGACGTTTTAGATGCAATATATTCGGAAACAGAAATCAGTGTTATAAATTGATGTGGTTTATAATGTCAAAAAAAAAAAAAAATATTTTATATAGCTATTAAATTTTTTACGTAGAAAATGTAACATTGAAATGTGTATTTTTAAATTAAATACTAAAGGAATCTATACATTTTTTTCAGATTTCTGACTGAAAAACATAGTATTTGCTCGTTAAATTGTGAAAAAAAAAAAAAAAAAAACTAGTATATTCTAGTCATTACTTTCTTCTATATTTTCCTTTACAAATTCCCTCAGTAAATTAAATTATTAAATCATTACTTATTAAATTTATTTTCTATGGTAAATGCAGATGAATATTCTTTTATAGGAATACAACACTATGTGTCCAAAGAAAACCAATTTTATGCTCTGCTAACAATATCTTAATTTTTTTTTTTTAATTAACGTAGATCAATGGATCAACCATTCGTTTTAAATGTATTTACAAGTTTTTCTCAAATATATCTATATTAAAATTTGTCTCCCTAGGAAGGGACTTTTTCCCCGGGATATATATATATATATATATATATTAATTTCCTAATATTTTTTTAGAAATAATTCCCAATGGGCACATGTATAGAAAATTTCGTCCTATTCCGTAATGTTAAAAATTTAGAAAATGGGGAAAAACAAGTGCCCTCTTGGAATCTTTTTAATCAAAAATTGATAGGCACTAACTTATGTTAATGTGCAACTACATATTAATTTGTATGGAATTCTATGCAGTACCCCTTGTGATATAGTTCACACAAAATGTTTCTCACACATACACAGAGACACACAGACAGACAGACATTTTCTAAAAAAGACAAAATTGCGTTCTAGACCTCTCAAAACGTGTATATTTATGGAAAAACCGAAACTGAAACATTTTACTAAAGAAATATTTTTCCGATTATGTATAGTTGGTTGGTTGGTTAGTTTTAACGTCGCACTACAACTGCGCTATGGGTAATATATTGAATATAGAAGAAAGGAAAACTAATATAAAGATAATAAGTACAAAGGTATTTAATTTATTTGTGTAAGTGAAATAATTTTAGACGGACATTCTTCTAAATTTTAATTAAGAAGAAGCTCAGAAATAATTAACTTTAAACTTATCTCTCTTCATAAGGCGAACGAGAAATCCAATATTTAATTAACTCTCTTAAAAAACTACAATCTTAATTATTAAAAACATAATATCAATTTCAAGTAAAAAAGTAACAAAATTTTTGCAAGTAAAATAATTACGTGACACTAATTTATTTATTGTTACCTTAAGTACATGTATGAAAAGGAAAAAGTAAAAGAAAATTATTCTAAAGCTAATAATATAACGCTGTGCATTTAGATAATTTAAGAAATTTTACGGTAAATAATTTCAGAAGCACTTTTGTTTGGATCTCATTAAAGTTTTGCTTAAGAAAAATAATTTAAGTGGAAGAAAAATTTCAAAAGGCATAGTCAAAAATAATCCAATTGTTTTGTTCTTTCTTTCTTAGAATAATACTTTAAATAAAAAAGGGAAATCTAAAGAACACATCTAAAGTACAAGTAGTTCCAATTAAAGCTTATTTTAAAAAGAGGCAAATGTATTCACATGTCTTTTTGCACTTAAAAATAAAAGTTTTTTTTTTTTTTTTTTAATACATAAAAAATGAATGAAAAATGTTTTGTCATAGTTAGATTAGAAGTTGAGAATAGGAAAATAATAATAATAAATAATAAGATACTTTTTATCTATTATTAGCTTTATGTTATTTTACATAAATTTCCTTAAAATATTTCAGTAATATTTACCGTTCTTTATATTTTTAATTGCTCATTTTTAATTAATTTCTTTTCATTTTCCATTCTTTTCTTTTTTTCTCTCTCTCTCTCTTTAAAAAAAAAAAAAAAAAAAAAAAAAAAAAATATATATATATATATATATATATATAATTAATTAATTTTTGAAAATTTTATTTACATACTTACTTGTGGTTTTACGATTACCTGTAAAAATTTAAAACTCGGACAGCATGTTTTTAATTTACAAAAAATTAAACATTAAAAATTTCGCATGTATTCAAAATATTTATGCTAATAATGACAGAAATATCACAAATTATATTAAATATCGATTTTCTAAACTTTTTCATGTGATTGTTGTGTCTAAATGTGATAATTCTTAAATGGTTTTGAATAGAAGAAATTAATGCAGAAATTATGTAATTATGCGTTTTATTAAACTATCTGCACATTAAGAATAATCCACGATTCATTTCACCGCATTTTAAAAGTTTTCTGTTTGATAATTTTGCGTTGCAATATATTTTTTCCACTCTTTCGCTTTCCAAATCTTCTCTAAAGGTATTAAATTTGCAATTGTATATTTGTTTCTATTGTTTAAGTTGAAATTATGCCCTCTACGCCATAGGCATATCTTTTTTTTTTTTTTTTTTATCTCTCAAAAGCAAAATCTTTATTAAATGATAAGTTTTAAACTAAAGTTTCGTTAAAATATCCATCGCATTTTAATATTTGATTTCTTAATAGGTAGTAGTATTTGGATTACTGAGTTCACTCTCTATCATTGTAAAGATGATTTGTAGTTTCGATACAGTAATTCGCTTACAGGTTCATTTCTTATTTATTTGCTCATGGCAGAGCATGGGTTACCACTGAAATCTAATTTTCTGGAGATAAGGAAAATTCATATCGAATTATATGAAATTTCTAGCTATAATTTCCTGTCAAAATCGTCCAAGCAGTATTCTGAAAGACAAGATTTCTGCTATATATTGTTCTAGAGCAGTGATAGCTAATGTTCCTGAAGAAGAAGGTAATTGAGACCATTTTTCATTTAAAAAAATAAACTATAATTTTTTTTTTCTTTTAATTGATCCAGAAATTTCTAAGAAAACTAAGTTTATACCGTACTTTTTCCGGGTGTTGTGCGGGTTACGAGACGTGCTGTCAGAATGAGGGAATTTTTTATTCAATATCCTGCACTAAATTTTACTTTTAATGGTTGCCTAATAACTTCGAAGACTTGTTTGTAAGATGTCCTCGAAATGATTACGCAATCACAGCAATTAAAATTCATTGGTGGATATTGAATAAAGAATTCCCTCAATCTGACAGTACTGGTTACCAGTGGTGAGGGTTATTTTAGATTGAAATGTCATATCAAAAACACGCCAGATCTAATTATTTATCAAAATCATACAAATACTAAAAAAAAAAAAAAAAAAGTTTATCCCATTTTTAATGTGGAAGCGCAGGTTACCGGTAACCGCTAAATGTTCTAAAGAGACTGTCAGATTTTATTCAATATCCTGCCCTAAATTTTATTTTTAATCGTTGCCTAATAACTTCGAAGACTTGTTTATAAGATGCCCTCAAAATGATTACGCAATCACTGCAATTAAAATTTATTGGTGGATATTGCATAAAGAATTCCCTCAATCTGGCAGCACTGGTTACCAGTGAACACTAATTATAAAGAAGGTGAGGGTTATTTTAGATTGAAATGTCATATCAAAAACACGCCAAATCTAAATATTTATCAAAATCATACAAATACTAAAAAAAAAAAAAAAAAAAAAAAAAGTTTATGTGTTTTTTCCTGCGGAAGCGCGGGTTACAGGTAACCGCTAAATGTTCTAAGGAGAGTGTCAGATGTTTGTCCTTATATTTCAGTTGTAATCTCAAAAAATCCCTAAATTTAAATTTTTATGAAAATCATTCAAACACTTTCTAAGAAAACCATGTCTATTCCATATTTTACCACATGGGAAATAAAGGTTAATAGTAAAAAAAAAAAAAAAGAAACGTTTAATACAAAGTTTTTATCAAAACTATTAAAGCTAATTTCTAAAAAAAAAATTGCCATAGTTTTGCAACGGGTGGTGTGAAGGCTATTTGTACACACTAACTTTCCTGAAGATGAAGAAAATTCATTTTGAATTGCATCTACCCCCCCCCCTTCCCCAATCCTTCAATCTATATAAAAATCAGTCGAGCAGTTTTTAAGAAAACCAAATTCCCGCCATATTTTGCCACGATGTAGTGAGGGTTAACAAAGCAAGGTATGCTAAGTTTTTTCGAGGCGATATGTTACATAGGTTTCTTAAACAAATAAAATAAAATAAAATAAACAATCGAAACTCAATTCTATGTTTTCTTTTAAATTGTTCGATTTATTTCTGAGAAAACCAAGTTTCTGCCATATTTTGGTACGGCCTGAAAGGAATTTACAGTGAACGCTTCGTGAAAATGAGGTTGAGTCAGACGGCTTTGTTATCTCAAAAGACATTTAAATCTAAGTTCTTATCAAAATCGTTACAGCCATTTCTCAGACAGCCGAGTTTCAGTCATGTTTTTCAAAGGAAGGATTAAAATTTAACTGCGAAAGCTAATTTTCTAGAAGGCGAAAATCAATTAGATGGGTTTGTCCTCACAAAGCAGCATTATTTCTAAGTTTTTATCAAAGCCATTCGAACCATTCTCTAGAAAACCCTGAATTGACCGATTTCTGCGACACTTCTCAACAATTGGAGAAAGGGTTATCAGTAAACGCTAATTATACTGTAGATGAGGATAAGTGGATTTGTCTTCTCAAAAAATCTTTAACCCTAACTTTTTATTAAAACTATCATATCCATTTCTTAGTAAACCCAAATTCTCTCGTATTTTTTAACCGGCGGTTGATGGTTTAGCAAAGAATGCAAATTTTTCTTGAATATGCGGATAAGTGCAATCGACTTTTCACCCGATCTAACACTTAACCCCTTATCTTTCCTGAATGACATTATACCTATTTCCGACTAACACACAATTTCTGCCATATTTTGCAACAAAAAGGTAAATGATTGAAAGCAAACATGAATTTTCTAGTAAGAGAATTGAATTAATCGATATTTTTCTTCAAAGCACCCTTAACCCCAAACTTTAATTAAAAATCGTTATATTTATTTCCCAGTAAACCCTATTTAGGGCATATTTTGCGACGGGCGGATAAAGGGTTAAAAGCGAACGTAAAATTTCCTAAAAATGAGGATATGTCTAATTAATGTTTCATACCAATTATTTCTTTACTCTAAACGTTCATCAAAATCTTTATATATATATTTCTTTTGTGCGTGTGTATGTCACTGAACTCCTCCTAAATGGCTGGACTGAGTTTAATGAAATTTTTTGTGTGTCTTCAGGTGGATTCGAGAATGGTTTAGATTTACAAAGTTGTAACTTAATTAGTTCTTTCTTAATTAATTTTTAACCAACTCTTTCAACAACTTTTCCACCTAGATGGCGTGAGTTGTCGTAAACACGATGTCAGAATTTATTTAATGTTGAAATGAAAAATGAATTTTTAACCGTATCTTACGAAGTGTTTAAAATATTCTTTCAAAATTAATATTTTTGGAATCGTAACCGTATCTTACGAAGTGTTTAAAATATTTTTTCAAAGTTAATATTTTAGAATCGTAAACACCATGTCAGAATTTCTTTAATGTTGAAATGAAAAATGAATTTTTAACCGTAAGTTTTTAAAATATCTTTTCAACGTTAATATTGTTAAAATGTTAAAATTAGTTAAATGGTATATTCTTTTAAAAAATTCGTCAATATCCGACGGAGTTATTTTATGTTAAAATGAAAAATGAATTTTTAGGCCATTATTATTTGTGAAAATGGAAAATGTACTAAAAGTTTTCCGAAAAATTTCACGATCAGAAATGTTGACGGATATCCAATATATCGTCGAAGAAATCCCGATAATGGCGGACAATCTTATCATCTATGGCGGTCATCTATGTCAACAACATAGATATTGACATTGATAACCGTTGGGTGGTCCCATATTCGCCTCTGCTGAGCAAAACGTTCAATGCTCATATTAATGTTCAGTTCTGCAGTTCAGTGAAGAGCATCAAATACGTTTGCAAGTATGTGAATAAAGGCAGTGATATGGCTGTATTTCGAGTTGAAAATACCAATGTGAATGCTCCTCCGGTGAATAACAACGATGAAATAACACTTTACCAAATTGGCCGGTACGTGAGCTCGAATGAAGCTGTTTGGCGTATATTTGGTTTCCCAATTCATGAACGGGATCCAGCAGTTCTTCATTTAGCCGTCCATCTTAAAAATGGCCAGCGCGTATATTTCACGAGCTTGACAGCGATTGATCGTGCTATAAATCCACGAAAAACTACACTCACCGAAATTTTTGAATTGTGTAATCGTGCGGATGCTTTTGGTGCTTTTGCACGGACATTACTCTATTCAGAAGTACCACGCTATTTCACATGGGCTCCAACAAAAAAATGGATGCCCCGCAAGCAAGGCGCGCCGATTGATGCATGTCCCGGTTTATTCAAATCAAACACCTTGGGACGAGTATTTACAGTCAATCCAAGGCAGACTGACTGCTTTTATCTTCGACTGTTATTGGTTAATGTCATCGGCCCTTTGTCATTTCAAGATTTACGTAAAGTGAATGGACAACAGTATCCAACGTATAAAGATGCATGCCTTGCACTCGGCTTGCTGGAAGACGACAACCAGTGGGAGTGTATGCTTGCTGAAGTAGGACTGAACTGTACAGCAAAAAAAATTCGTCTACTATTCGCTGTAGTGTTGACTACATGTTTCCCGGCCCGAGCAGAGACATTATGGGATAATCACAAAGATTCAATGACTGATGATATATTCAATCAACATCGTTCACGGTGCAAGGATCTAACGATAGTATTCAGTGACGCTATGTACAATGAAGCATTGATTGCTATTGAAGATCTTTGCATTATCATTGCCAACTTACCACTCAGTCATTTCGGTATGCATTCAACAAATCGAAATGCATCTGATTTAATAAGCACTGAATTGAATCGTGAACTACAATACAATACTGTAGAAATGGCAGCGGTTGTTGCTCGCAATGTCCCACTAATGAATGAAGAACAAAGAACCATTTTCGACCGCATCATGCTCGCAGTTTTGGCAGGCAGTTTTTTTTTTTTTTTTTTGGGGGGGGGGGGGGTGCACCAGGTGGAACTGGCAAAACATTCCTTATTTCGCTCATTCTCGCCGAAATACGATCAAATAATGGCATCGCATTGGCTGTTGCATCATCTGGCATTGCGGCAACTTTATTGGATGGAGGCAGAATAGCTCATTCATTATTTAAACTGCCACTAAATATTCAAAATAACCCAGACGCAGTGTGCAACATAAAAAAAAATCGCCCATGGTCACAGTGCTGAAATAGTGTAAAATTCTTATCTGGGATGAATGCACTATGGCACACAAACATTCGATTGAGGCGTCGAACAGGACATTGAAAGATATAAAAAACAACGACAAACTATTTGGCGGAACTCTGTTATTCTTTTCAGGTGATTTCAGACAAGCACTTCCCGTTATTCCGCGTTCAACGTACACTGATGAGATCAACGCGTGCTTAAAATCATCGTCATTGTAGCGTAATGTTGAAAAAGTACAACTGAAAGTAAATTTGTGCGTTCAAAAGCTTCAAGATCCATCCACTGAAACATTCTCAAATTAATTGTTAGATATCGGCGATGGAAAAGTTACTACAGATGAAACTGGATGAATAAAATTGCCGACCGATTTCTGCACAATCATCGATTCTCAAGATGCTCTTATTGACCAGATATTTCCCGATGTACACAGACAATACACAAATCATGAGTGGCTGGCAGAAAGAGCAATTTTAGCAGCAAAAAATGTGGACGTCAGCGAATTGAATCTCAAGATACAACATTTGTTACCAGGAGACTTGGTGTCATGCAAATCTAATGATACAGTTTGCGATGCCACCGAAGCTGTAAATTATCCAAGAAAGTTTTTAAACTCATTGGATTTACCAGGCATGCCACCGCATATTTTACAACTGAAGATTTGATCTCCGGTTATTTTGCTTCGTAATTTGAACCTACCACGGTTGTGCAACGGCACGCGATTAGTCATAAAAAAATTAATGAAAAATTTTATCGAAGATCGATCATTTATATATCGATCATTTTAAATGACAAATTCCGAGGTGAAAATATATTACTACTGCGAATCCCTATTATACCCACAGATGTGCCAATTCAATGTAAACGCCCTTAATTTCCAATTAGGTTGGCATTTGCAATGACTATCAATAAGTCTCAGGGCCAAACGATGTCTGTCTGTGGCTTAGATTTGAGCACATCATGTTTTTCACAGGGACAATTATACGTGGCTCTCGAGTGGGCAAACCATCCAGTTTGTTTGTATTGGCGAAAGATGGGATAACAAAAAATATTGTACACTCTGTTGCATTAAGGGATTGATATTGTTTTTTAGTAATATTGTTATAAGTAGCGATATGTATATAATTTTAAAGAATCAATTTTAATAAATTAAAAAAATAAATGATTGGTGTTTTGTTATTTTTAAATTCTTTCACCGTTCACAGCGCTCCATACATCTTCCACTTATATACCACATCCTTACACACTTACAATAAGTTAGTTATTTTTTTCTAACAAAATATTCTCTAGAAATAATTTATATGACAAAACAACGTTTGTCGGGTCAGCTAGTCGTTATATATATTTTCAAATAAACTCCATTTCTGCCATATTTTGTAACTAACAGGTGAAAGGTTAACAGCAAACTCCAGCTCTTATGTAGGTGAGGATAAGTCTAATCGATTTTTTACTTTAAAAAAACACTTAACCCCAAACTCTTATAAAAATTGTTATAACCCTTTCCGACAAAACCCAATTTCTGGCATATTTTGCAAACGGCTGTCACTAGATTAACAGTAAACGTGAATTGTCCTGAACATGAGAATATGTCTTCTTGAATTTGCAACACCCCTTTCTCAAAAATAAATAAAGAAATAAAGAAATAATAATAATAATAATAATAATAATAATAATAATAATAATAATAATAAAACTTAATTCAAAATTGTCTTTAAAATCATTACATCCATTTCCGAGTAAATTAAATTTCTGCTGTAATTTTAAACCGACTGATAAAGAGATAACAGAGGGCGGGAATTTTCTAAAGATGGGAAAAAGTCTAATCGATTTTGCCCATCAAAAATCAACTAATTCGAAACTTTAAACGAAATGATTATATCTATTTCTGACTAAATTTAAATTTCTGCCAAATGGTGCAACTGGCCGATAAAGGGTTAATATCAAACGTAAATTTTCCTGAAGATGAGGATATGTCCAATAGATTTATCTATTCAAAAAACACTTAACACTAAACTTTCATTAAAATCGTTAAATCCAATTAAGAGTAAATTCAATTTCTGCCATATGTTGCAACTGGCCGATAAAGGGTTAACAACGAACGCAAGTTTTTCTGAAGATGAGGATATGCCTAATCGATTTAACTCCCCTTAAACACTCCATGTTGTGACTTCACTTTAACATGACGAACGACACCATTAGAATCTGGAAACACTTCAACTATTCGACCCAGAGGCCACGAATGTCTTTTTTTTCATCGTCCCCAACAAGAACTAATTCTCCCACCTTGAATGTAAACAATTGTTGATTTCTCTGCTCTTTGTACAAAGCGCTGCTAAATATTCTTGACGGAATTTTGATCGAAAAGTTTCACGAATAGTCTGAATATAACTCAATCTTCGTCGTAAGTAATTTGTGTCTGAGGAAGTTTTAATGTCTGGCAAGGTACTACATTTTATTTTTCTCAGAAAGTCTGCAGGTATGAGAACACTGAGACTCGGGTCTGAAGTTACTGCAGTCAAAGATCTATCATTGAAGATAGCTTCTCAATTGCATAAAGCTGTTTTCATCAATTTGTAGATCAGACTTGCTCTTCCTAAGATATTCTTCAATATAGCCTTCATCATGCCTATCAATCTTTCCCACCATCCTCCCCACCAAGGATCTCCAGGAGGAATGGCTTTCCAAATTATTTCCTTCTCTCTCAATTTTAGAGACACTCCTTTGAAATCGACACGTTTAAGAATATTAGCTTCTCCTGTGAAGTTGTTTCCATTGTCACTGTAAACTACTGCAGGCTTTCCCCTGCGATCGATGAAACGATGGAAGGCTAAAAAAAATATCTGTCGAGACAAAAGTTCGATTACTTTCCTTTGTAGGAGCAATTTCAACTCATGTTTTATGACACTGAAGACGGTACGCTAAATACTACCGGAGCAGTTGCCAGCTATTCATTTTTTTCCCTTAGGCGTTCAAGACTTTGAAGAATATTCCTGAGTTTAGACATAACAATGTTCAATAAATGTTAATGTAGTTCTTGTAAATCCATCCAAGGGAAGTTATTTACATATATCTGATCATATGAGACACAGTGTTCGATCCCAGATCCCGTTCGTCGAACTAGATGTTTGGAGTTTTGCGTCGCTTTCTCGGAAACTCGCTTAAGTACGAGCTACGAGGCTTTAGAACGATCACCACGGAGGACACTCCACCTATAAGCCTAGTACACTAGTGCAGTCAATCGTCCATAAACGCCAGAACCGAACCCATATAAGGACGCAATCAGTTGTTTCAACAATTAGGTGTTTCATGAGTATAAAACTTTGATTAAACACCATAAATAGCCATCGCCGCTTGGTTTGCAACACTCGTGCCTACTTTGATCGCTTGATAAAGGTTCCTGTCTTTTTTCGACTGAAACAATTGTTGCGAGTTCTTACTTTTTATGGTGTTTATTCAAATTTGTATACTGATGAAATTCCTAGCGCTACAACTGATGACTTATAGCAATTAGTATAGGTGCAATTAAATTATTTAAATTTAATATAATTGTCCGACATCCACTGGAATTCATTTATCCTGTTTTTTCATTTAAAACAATCTTGTTTATTCAGAAAAAGGAAGCGTTTTTAAATACAAAAAAAAAAAAAAAAAAAAAAAAAAAAAGTAAATACACACACATACACACTAACAATAATAATAATTAATAATAATAATGATCATCTTCTGTCAGGAACGATTCCGGTTAGACCGCTTCAAAACAGAGACTTTTGGTAGCATTTTTCCGCCTTAGAAATGCTATGCATTTTTAGTTTTTAGTTTTTAGTTTTTTAATTAATCTGAATAAATGTTGCATCATTAGAAAGATCTTTCAAAACTGAACATTTTTTATGCTTACACTTTTCCCTTAATCTCAATATGCAAAAAGATTTCAACGAAAGTTTATAACTACCATTGTAATTCTAAAATACCCATGAAGGATAAAATTAAAATGTAATATAAAATTCAATCAGAAAATTTATGGGCTAATAGTTATTACATCATTTTCTTGCAATCATGATAATGTACTTATCTAAACAAACAGTTGATAGTGACGTCATATTTATGAAATTAATTAAAGTAAATAAGGTTACAAATAAGGTACCTAAGGTTACTTCGTTACAAATATTGTACGTTTCATTTGAACCTTATTTGTAACGAAGTTTTAATTAGATATTTTAGAATTAATTAAAATATGAAAATAATTTCAAAATTGAACATTTAAATTTATGACTGTTGCCAAAAAAATTTACCCGTTATTGTTATATATATATATATATATATATATTTGGGGAGGGGTGGGCATCAGTGCTGCCAGATTGAGGGAAATTTTTATTTAACACCCACCACTAAATTTTAATTGAAACGGTTTGCTAACTGTTTGGAAACATCTTTTACAGAAATCGTCTATATAATTAGCTAGCCGTTACAAGTAAAAATTAACGGTGGATGTTGAATAAAAATTTCCCTCAAATCTGGCAGCACTGGTGGGCATAAGATGAAGTAATGTTTTCACGCGAAAAAGTATAAATTTAAAAATATCAAATTTGCCCATGCATATAAAAAATACTTATTAAAACTATATTACACCTATCGTCCAGGGTTAGTAGGTATTTTCGTTAAAAGAAATAGTTTGTTCGTTCGGTGCAACTTGCACATTAGTGCCGTCAGGTACAACTTGCATATTAGTCTCGTCAGGTGTAACTTTCACATTAGTCCCCTTAAATATAGTGTCCAGCGAATCTGGCAAAGCATTCGTTGATTCACTACTTTAACTGATTTCACATTCCGTCATTTTTGACGGTGTTATATACCAGTAATAATAATAATAATACTTTCTAGAGGAATGGACGAAGAATATTAAATTAAAGAAATTAATTTTATAGCTTTTTTACTGACGCTTTTGTGAGCCAATATTAGCATATTTTCTTTTTTTAATATACAAGATTTTTTCTCAGATATTCATGCGTAATGTTTCTCTATATTATCGCTTATTAGAATTTTTCTTTTCTTTTTTTTTTAGTTGATTTAGTTTAAACCGTCACAGAAAAGTAATGACGTCTTTAATAAAAGATCATCTGTGATTATTGTTTTCATGTCGTTTCACATTGTTTAATCTATGAATTTTAATAAGGTTCATAAATCATGTAAATTGAATAAAAATTAATTTATGATGTGCATTTGCTTTCTTCCTTTAAAAAAATCATTAGTATTTTGTTTTGAAATAGCTTCGAGCTATAATGTCTGCTTTTTCTCAATCATTAAAAACTGTTACTGCTATAAGCCATGAACACTAAACGGAATTATACTTTTTATGACAATCCAATTACATGCATTAAGAACAAATAAAAATAAGAATTCATATATTACGATTTTTATGTATACAAGGCAGCGCTTTTAAAGAATATTTATGAAAATATTTCAAAATTTAATCAAATATCATTTATTAGTTATTCCCTTTAAACTAATAAAAGACAATTACTGTTCTGCTTTTATTATAAGTTCAGTTTACAACTTATTTTGACATTTATTTGTATCATGAAAAACTTTTTATTAAATCAGATATGTAAGGTAGATATCGAAAAAAAAAAAAAAAAAAGAGAGAGAGAACCATTAATTTGCATTAATTTAAAAGATTAGTCGAAATAATTACAAGATATTTTTTTCCATATATATATAAACAGCCATTTGATATACATTTTTTATTTTATTTTATTTTATTTTTTAACACCGATAGAGAAATCAGGTTTAATGAACTCTAGAAATAAAATTATATATATTATATAAGAAAATCAGACTCATAAGGCTATTTAATTTAAATTAATATTTTATCGCCACTCTTTTATTTTTAATCAGTGTATGAATCCTAACAGGTATGGTTTAAGTAAAAATTCAGCTTTGAACTTTCTGTGTACACCATATATGCTGTATAGTTTCATTAAGTGTTGTTTTTACGACTTTATTGAATTAGAAATGGAATATTCAGCTTATAAATTATTAAATTTCATTATATTCAAAATATAAATTTGAAAACATCATTTAATCTATTTATTTTTATGTATTTAATAATTTTTTTTTTTTTTTTTTTCAGAAAAGAAAATTTCTGCTATTTCGTAAAACAATTCAAAAATAGGCCTTAAAAAATAATTCTATAGTATGTAAATGCCGAATCTTTCAATGCTAAATACACCTATTAAAAATTAACATTCATAACATAACTTTATTTCAGTTTTAGTTATTTATTAATATACAATTAAATTTAAATTTTAAAGAGACACGCGTTAGAAAGGGGGAAAACAGAGTTGTCAAAACTCAGGATTTTTAAATACCTATAATCTTTAATGCAAATATAGCTTTTATTAATAACAAAATTCCCTGATTACATAAGACGAAGATAACTTGAAAAAATAGTGGTGTGGAAAAAATCTGGAGGAATGGCAGTTCCAAGGGAAAGTAAAATAGCTTAAAAAAAAAAAAAAAAAAAAAAACAGTTAGTGGCATTTTAAACTGCAATGTGCTGAGATCGTAGGCTAAAATGTATATTTAAATTCGTCAAAACCTATTTCTAATATATTTGTAGGTTAATAAAAGGAAATATTTAAAGGTAATCAAATTCTTATGCAATTTATGTTCGATTTTCCGAAGTTTTATGTACTTCTGAATTCTTAATGCTTTAATTATATTTAAAAAAAATTCTTTTCTTTTTATATTTTTGCCGGTTACAATAATTATAATAAAAAAAGGGGATTAAATGATAATTATTATTATACTTAGTAATGTAAGTCAGAAATTGACCATGAATCAATATTTATTTTTAGCATTTTATAAATTTATAAAAGCTTAAATTGTCGGATTCCAGTTTGTCACTGTTAAACTATAGCCTCCTAAACTAGATGCCTGTCGCGTGGCTCGGAAACGTAGCAACAATTGAAGCGGTAGACAACGCCACCTGGTATAGATTGCGCGACTTTTTTTATTCAACTCTCACGAATAATTTTAAGAAGTGATATATGATATATATAATCGACGTTTCTTCGTTTTTTTTCGCTTTTATGTATATCATATCCCACTTTAAAAAATTTTTGGTGGTTCTTGAATAAAAAAGTCGTGCAGTCTGTACTAGGTGGCGCTGTCTATCTCTTCAACTGTTGCCAAGTTTCCGAGCAATTCGACAGGCATCTTAGTTTAGGAGGCTATGGGGAAACAAACATTCATTTCACACAATTTAACCATTCTATATATTCAAAGTATTTTACACCTTTACGGATGGCATATTCCCCTTTTTTTTGGGAGGGGGGGTAGTTAGCTCGGATTTCTGGCGATTCTGTAGAACATAATAGTATTATACAAAAGATTTTTACGCCTTCATGTTAAAATCATTTAAATTTTATTCAAAGCAATCGATGGAGTAAAGACTACTGTCATATATGTACGACTATAATACATATCATGTTAAACACACAAATGCAAAATTCTTTATTGAATGTAATACAATTTATCATCTAAATCTCTATTTTTGAGGTTTGTAGAAAAAATTTCATACCTTTATTCTAATTACTTGTATAAAATTAATCCTGAAATTTTATATGGAAAATTAAGGAAACGTGATTATCTAAAAGACTTTTATTTTTTTCCTAACTGTTTCAACTAATTAACTAAACTTCATTTTTTTTTTCAAAACAAAAACTAGTAACTATAAAGTAACTATATATATATTTGTTGCTACATAGAATTTTTCTCTAAAAAAAAAAAAAAACTTTTTTTTTTTTTTTTTTTTTTTTTTTTTTTATCTGAAGCTGACGATAATAGCATACATATGATTTCTGAAAAAAAAAAAAAAAAAAAAAAAAACCTGTTCTAAGCTTATATAAAATGTAATTTGTTATCACTTCTTTTATTTCTTACAATTACAATTTTTGTTGAAGTTTTTTGTTGTTGTTGTTGTTTTATTTAATTGTGGGACGCTTAAAAGTTTAGTTGTAGTTTGGTAATCTGTATAAACATAATTACATAAAATTTTCTACTTTTTTTTATGTGTTATCTTTTTAACTAAATCTTAGTGTTATTTTTTAATTAATCAGTCTAATATCCTCTTCTAAATAAAAAAAAATAGCCTAGTGATTCGGACATATCATTCTGCGACCGTTTCGAGTGATCAATAAAACTCAATTCACTTGAAATGAATGCAGTATCATAGAGTAGAAATTTATGAAAACAGCTGTGTGATAGAAAACTGAGCAGAGTTAACCTATGTCAACTATTTTTTATTTTTTTAAGTTTTTAACAAACAAATTTTCAATTTGCGTTTTTTTAATAGAATCTTTTATTTCAGAAACCTGTTAACTGACATTTTTTGCGAAAATGGAATATGAATAAATTCGAAATGGCCTATTGTTAACACTCCGTTTTGTGAAGATACATGTAAACTGTCAGTCCTTCCAATGGGTCACATTTTATTTTGAAGTTTCTCTTTAGTGCAGGAAACCGTCAAGCGATAACACATGGCGGGTTTCTGCAGTGAATTACATGTGGCAACCATGTCTTGAGGCAACCCTACTAGTAATGTTTCAGCTGTTGCATCACCTGTTTTTAATACTTTGTTTTCCACAAAACAAACAGCTGTTGTGCAAGATTGAGAAGTATATCCGTTTTTGAGGTTAACGTTATTGTTAACCTGTTGTTTCACTTAGTGTGTTGTGATAATTTCATTTTAAGAAATGCACTGTGGAAGTTCTGATGATGAACCTCAATCAAAAAGAAAACGAGGTGCTGTAAGTGAAGATAAGTATAAACGTAATGTCATAAGGAAAGCAAGAGGTGAAAGGTGAAGAATACACAAACCAGAAAGGCAACCTTGTTTCTGATGAATCTATTCCTGATAAGTTTGTGTGCAACTACCCTCGAAAATACAGTTTGGTTATTAATAACGAAGCAAAAAGTGCGATCTGGAACAAATTCTATTCGTTGAAACTAAAAACCAACGAAATTTTCATTTGCAAACATTGATAGAAGATAGGAAGGTTAAGCGTAGAAAGAAGAAAAACACAGATAATGATGGTCGTAGTGCTGCTTCACTTTCAACTGAAAACCCACAGACAAAAATTAAATCTTTTGTATACAATGTTAAAATAAATGGCGAGTTTATTCCAGATTGCAAAAATGTCTTTTTACAAATACATGGAGTTTCTCCAGATCGAGTTACAAGGTTATGTAACATATTATTCCCGAACAGAATACCTGTCGATATGAGAGGCAAAAATCGTAGTGGAAATGCTATTGATGGCAGTATATGTGTCCTTATCCAGGAACATATTTCAAAATTTGAGGTAAGAGGTGTAATGATTTGAGGTATTATGGTTCTACGGAAAAACAATATTTGGATGCAAAGCTAAATATCTCAAAAATTTATGAAATGTTCCAAACCGAACATCCTGAGTTGAGAGATAAAGTAACATACAGTTTTTATTATACTTACTTTAAGGAAAACTTTAAGCTATCATTTGGGCGGCCGCAAGTTGATGTTTGCAGCCAGTGTGAGAATTTCACATCTAAACTAAGAGACACTTGCCTTAGCGAAAATGTGAAGCGCAGCGTTGCAGCTGAAAAGTTGTTCACAAGCGTAGACGCAAGAAGTTTCATATAAAACAAAAGGAGATGATTAACGACAATGATGAAGATACAGTGGTGCTTTTCTTTGACTTCGTGCAAAATTTACCAGTTCCGAACATTCCGATGTACAGGAGATGTTTTACATGCGCCAGATTTGGCTTAATGCTTTTGGCATTCATGCTTGTAGGAAGACTAAGAAGGCAAAAATGTATATATATATCACAAAGGCGAGGCCAAGAAATCCCCAGAGGAGGTTTGTTCGATGTTGTTGCACTATTTAAAAACTGAAGGTCTCAGTGGAACTAAGTTTCGTGTTCAGTTCAGTGATGGCCCTTCAGGGCAAAACAAAAATCAGTGTGTTGTGTGATTCCTAATGAACCTTTGTGACAGGTGAATTTTTGAGACTGTTCTTAACTACTTCCCAGTCAGAGGGCACTCATTTTTACCCTGTGATCATGATTTTGGGTGTATTAAACGTCTGCTTCAATGAGTAGATAGAGTTTACACACCAAATCAGTATACTGAAATGATTCTTAAATCAAATAAAACAGGGCGCCTTACTGTTTAACAGGTAACAAACTACATGATCTGTAGTTTTAATATTTGGTTGCCTCAGTTTTACAAGACGACTGTAAACTCAGATGAAACTTCTGGAAGGGAGAATTCAAAGTAAAGACAAGATTCCTTTTAAAGTGTCCACATACAAAGGATTTTATTGCCACTAAGTTTACCAAGTAAAATTGGTTGCTAAACACTTTATCGAGGGTTTAATCTTCTGAAATTTCACACTGAAAAAATAGAGTACTGTTCCGAAGATCTCTACAGTGCTGGCATGTGCATCTGGAATGTTTCCCATCAATATGAGGAAAATCAATGACCTGAAGAAGTTGGACAATTACACTACTACATGGTATGAAGATTTTTACAAAAACATCCTCCAGTGGCCTGCAACAGAAGCTAACTGTAACGTAGAGTGGGTGTATGAGAATGAGTAGTTAGATTTGTTTTAGAACAAACTGATTGGAATTTTTTTCTTTGATATTTAATAAATTCAGGTATGCATAATGCGTTTCTATTTAACATCCCACTGCTGTTTAAAAAGTCATAATTTTACTAAAAAGTAATTTATGTTTTAGAAAAAAGGTATTTTAATGCAGAAATGCGTCAAATACGAATTTTTTTTATACATTCTAGATTCAACCAGCATTCTAGATTCAACCAAAACCTGTTACTGCAGTAGTTGCAATAATGCGACGGTGAAGTTTTCTACAGTGATTTGGTTTTTTTATTAAAAAAAAAAGCACCAAATCATGGTAAAAGTTCACTCCATCTTATGGTTACAGCAACTGCAGTACCAAACTTTCGTAGAACCTAGTACCAAATCATAGTAAAATACAATTTTTAATAAAATCACACAATAAACTGTGGAAGGAAATCATATTTATTGAAATTTAATTTTTCCGACTGAGTGAAAATAATGCCTGGACCGGGACTCGAACCACGGATCTTTGACTTACAAGGTCAAGGCTCTACCAACTGAGCTATCCAGGCCGACATCCCGGTCAGCATTACTCACTCAGACAACCTTATAGGCTGAAACAATCTGGTCTATCATTTAGATAGCTCAACAGAAATAAGCCGCAGGAAATGGAAAACACCATTAAACAATGGGAGAAAGAAATACAATTTTTAATAAAATCACACAATAAACTGTGGAAGGAAATCATATTTATTGAAATTTAATTTTTCCGACTGAGTGAAAATAATGCCTGGACCGGGACTCGAACCACGGATCTTTGACTTACAAGGTCAAGGCTCTACCAACTGAGCTATCCAGGCCGACATCCCGGTCAGCATTACTCACTCAGACAACCTTATAGGCTGAAACAATCTGGTCTATCATTTAGATGGCTCAACAGAAATAAGCCGCAGGAAATGGAAAACACCATTAAACAATGGGAGAAAGAAATACAATTTTTAATAAAATCACACAATAAACTGTGGAAGGAAATCATATTTATTGAAATTTAATTTTTCCGACTGAGTGAAAATAATGCCTGGACCGGGACTCGAGCCACGGATCTTTGACTTACAAGGTCCAGGCATTATTTTCACTCAGTCGGAAAAATTAAATTTCAATAAACATAGTAAAATATTACACATCTCATGCTTGCAGCTACTGTAGTGTAGAGTGACCAGATTTTTGTAATGATGAGGACAAATTACGCGATGTCCTCATTTTTATGAGAAAATGGGGACAGTTTTCTTTAAAAATGAGGACATTTCTGAGGACATAAAATTTCATAAAATACAGCACAAAATTAGCTTATATTAACCCCACTAGCAGTCATTAATCATCACTAGAATAAATTTATACTACTTATGAACTTATACGATGAACATTTAAAAAAAAATACTAAATTTACAATAAACATTATCATGAACTTCTACACATTATACTACTCTTTATGCAATATAATGGCAGGCTGTTAATATAAAATATTAATTTCTGATATGCGGTTGATACGAACGTACCAAACTATTTTATATCTGCTTCTAATAATACTTTTATAAACTGGTCGAATACAATTGTTACTGTTGTATAGACCAAGTTTTTTGTGTAAACGTAATCATAACTACTTCAAATAGACGTCATCCAATAAATAACATTTTAAAAGGAAAAGACAATTTGAAGAATGTCAAAAACTGGCTAGGCTAGGAATAGGAATTAAAATCTAGTATGACGGCATAAAACATTAATGTTCGACAAATTGAGCTATTATTTTGATCTTCAAGTAGCACTATTTACTATCTTGAGAGCAAAAAATCGTAAGATGTCAACAAGGTGATCTGCGTTCAGCTTCCAGCCCTGATTTAGTCATTTTTCAATCTTGCTAAAAAATGCTTTTCCATTTAAAATGTTATTTAAATTTAGTTAGTTATAAAATCTGATTGTAATAAAATAATTTCCAGTTTCATGTTAAATTTTTAAATATTCTCTTCCACCCCACACCCCTTTTTTATTCATGGCACTACAGTGTAGTGCCATGTTTTGGTTTAACCTAGGATAAAAATTGTAACAGTGTGTATTTAAAATATTTTGAAGAAACAGTAAAGAATTTAATTTTCTGAGAAACAGATACTTATAAAGTATGTCAAATCTTATAATTACTGTTTGTTTTCCGATTAGAGTCGAATGAAAGCTATAACGCATAAGTCAATTCTGCTATGATTTTATCGAAATAGTGGTGGAAGGAAACCGTCAGAGATAAAACTTCGGAAAATGCTCATCTCAGTGACAGCGTTTACCCTTCTCGAGTAGAATCACCTTTGTTTGTTTTGGACTTGAAATGGAGAATAGAAAAAAAAAAACTGAAGCGTCAAAAGAAAATAAATGTGATATTTAGAGTAAATAATCAGTAACATTTGTTTTTCAAAATGTTTCAAATATAAAAAGCCGACATTGTTCAAATAAAATTGTATTAAACTAATATATTAAAATTACAAACAAATCATTAATGATTTATTGCACATGCAAAAGGATTTTCAAATCTTTATAACAAAAGTTACATCGATCCAGTCATATCGAACCATATTTTAACATTACAAAAGAAATAAAAATCGATTATTCAATACCAACAAAATAAGCTTCGGTTGAAAACATTTTGTATAAACTTTCTGAAGCATTTGAACAAAGAATTTCCAAACTTTATAAAGAAGAAAACGAAATTCAATTAGATCGTAATTGTTGCTCAGTATGATCTTAAAAAAAAAAAAAAAAAGAAGAAGAAGAAGGAGAAGAAGAAGAAAGTAAAAATTTAAAATTATTTTTAATTTCGAATGGTGCATTGGTTAAAACTTTATTTATTTATTATATAAAAATATGAGATAAACATGTGAAATATGTAAATAGACATAATAGTTCTTTATATTATTACTGATTTCATTTTTTTCCCTCTTTTTTAATCGAAATCATTTTCAAAAATTTTACCTTTTTTACTTCGATTACCCGACTATAGTAGGTAATGGAAGTATTGTATTTGGTGCAAAAATTCGATATCGAGTTACCTGATTTACGCGTTTTAAAGCCTCTTGAGTCTAAAAAAGTAGGTTTTAGCAATTGGTCAGTGTGTGTGTATGTATATATGTATGTGTGTATGTATGCGGGTATGTATGTATGCCTCACTTTCATATCTACGAAACTAATAAAAATAGAACTATGAAACTTCATAACTGAGACAGGTCTGATGTAAAGATGAATTTTCCAAATTTTAGTGAAATTTGGAAAAGTGGAAGTAGGAACGTAAGTCTGTATCTCAAAAATAGCTCTAACGATTTTCTTCAAAGTTGTTATATAAGGACTCTGTTATATGTAATTTCGAATGATATAGTTGGTTAGTTTAGGAAAATTGATAGGCATCCTGAATAAATAGCTCAATTTCAGGTCTCACAAGGGCGTTCCTTTAAAAACGGCTTCAAAGATTTTTTTTTCAAATTCGCCACATGAACTTCCTTTTAAATATCCTTTTGTATGTAATTATTGTTTTCTAGTTAATAATTGAGTATACCAATTTTGGTAAAAGTATATATCTCAAAAACGGATCTAACAATTTTCTTGAAAATTTTTACATAAATCCATTTTAAATATCCTTTCTCATGTATTATAGATAAATCAACAGTCATCCTGATTAGGTCAGTTTTAGATCTCGGAAACTGGTAATAACAAAAATTCTACTTTTCTTTTATTTTTTATTTATTTATTTTTTTTAATTAGCTATGTAATTTCTTTTTTATGTGTCTTTACATGTGTATTAAGTTTCTCGTACCGGAAATTTTTTTGGTGTCTACCTCGTTGGCTCAATTTTGTCTTCTGATCACATTATCTCCAATACGTGTAATAGTGGGTAAAGAAAATCCTGTGATCATTTCACACCAGTTTTTTTTTTTTTTTTTTTTTTTTTTTTACATTTTGGATGCGATTTTTTTACCTGCTAATCTTACAGGTTAGTATGTATAGGTACGAAATAAGATATGTTTTCTTTTATTTGAATTTTTTCAGAATTTGTAAATTTCATACAATGATAACATCTTATATTTATTCTAAATGGATGATTCTATCTAACTAGCAATTTTTGAAAATTTAGTGAAATGTAAGTGCTTCGTGAGTGGCTAAAGTGTTTAACAAAATGCACTAACGATATACTATTTTCAGTTTGAGAAAATATTAATCAACAAATACTTTAAAAATAACTTAAAAATTTAATTTTCTCACATTATTTACACATCATGCTAATGTTTATTTTTTTATGTTCACCTCTTCATTCTTTTGGCCTTTGTAATATTTTAATTTCAAGAATTATTATTTCCAAACTACTGATATAATATCTAAACTTATGTAATTTCAATATTTTATTATTATGATAGCAAAATTTAACTATAGATTATATTCTTATACTAATGTTTGGTTTACAAAAACCTATACATTATTTTAGCACATATATTTTCTGTTATATTTGCTTTAATAATAAAATTAGTTTGTTCTATTTCACATAACATAAAATTAAATATTTCACATTTTTGTTTCTTAAACCTTTCCCTACCAGTTTTGTCCACTCCAAAAATAACGTAAATTAGGGTTTTAGTAGGTCAAATAAAATAGAAACATCAATATTCTGCCAAAATAAAAACAAAAGAACAATTAACAATAGAGGCAATTGGGGAAGTGGGACATATATGTTTCACTGGTATTTCTAAATAGAACATATATGTACCAGTAGTGTTGGGGTGACGATATAAAATACAGTGAAAAGTTCAGTTCCCTAGTTATAAATTAATTTTCAATAAAGTTTGAAAATATATACACGGATATTCACAAAATTACACTAATATATGAATTTAATTACAGAAAAGCAGTTGGCATGCACTCCAATAAATTTTATGTTTTTTCTCATCCCATTGGGTTGATTAAAAGTATCTCCGACATTAAAGTCCCAGTGGGGTTAAAAGGGTTAAAATAAAGTATTTAAATTACAGCTTAGTACATGTTGGTTTAGTTTGCAAGACAATTAATTAAAAATTTTAGAAAATAGAAGTTTTAAAACTTTATTAAAAAAAATATGTAATTTGAATTGTAATACATTTTATTTCAGAGTGTTCAAAATAAAATTATGTCGTATAAAATAATTTTAGAAACGGTAACTATGAAGATTATTATAAAAATATTTTCTTTTAACTATTCTTAAAATGTTTAAAAACATCTTTAAGATATATAATTTATATGCGATTATATTAAAACATTAATTTAAAATTACAAAAACTTCTTAAAAGCTTTAAGAAATTCATTTACAGTTCCTTAAAGTCACTTGAAAAAGTATGTACATGTAATAAATTTCAGGTACAAATAACGCATCAGTGTATTTTTTTTTTTTAATATGTGACTTTAGATATTGTTACAATTAAATTTCATCGAAATATATTATTAAGTTAAAATGATACTGAAATTTAATGACATCCGATTTTAAAATTGTGTAAGGTTTGCCCAAATAAAAGAGGCACGGTCATGATTGCGCATTCGTTTTAAGGTACAGACTACTAGGCAGGTCCCTATAGAGGGCTCTGAGTGCTGGGAACGTATGCCATATCGTCAGATTATGACAGATATTTATGTGATAGCCTACACTGTTAAAAATGATTTCTTAAAAATGAGCTAAATTGTCTCAAAATAGCTCCGAAACAATATATACTTAAATTTGAAACCCATGTACTCATTTTTGAGTATACGAAAATGTTCAAAAATGAGGTTGACCAATAAGAATCCCAATTTGACATGTCAATATACTCAAAATTGAGTACATGGGTTTTGAAATTTAAGTATATATTGTTTCGGAACTATTTTGAGTCAATTTAGCTCATTTTTAAGAAACCACTTTTATCAGTGTAGAAGTAAGTTCAATAGTATTGTTCCTATTATGTATGCCTCCAAACTTTGTCACTTTTTCAATTTTTTAACGCGTGAAATGGGAAGTACTGGAGAAACTTACCGTCGTAAGCAAAATGTGTCTAGCACAAAATATATGTCATGATTTTTGTAAAGGGCGAAACAACACTGACGTCAGAGCCGACCAGGTCAAGTGCATGGGGTTATTACTCAGGTAGCAATTGTATTGTGTCCTTTGCGGAAATCACTACATCACTGGTGTGAAGGTGTTCACATATATTTGGTTAAATTTTAATTGAAATTTTAAATAAAATCAAATCTAATGATAAATTAATGCAGTATTGCAGTAAAAAAAAAAAAAAAAAAAAAAAAAATTAAATTTTAAGTGAGATATTATATTTACATAATTTATTCTTAGGCATTTGAAGAAAGAATTATTTTTAAATGTCATTAAAATTACACAATTTTAATTATACATACGACCTACACTATTTATTAACATAAAACAATAACACACATCATTCAGAAATCTAAATTGTATATGTTTTATATCTAAATCATAAATAAAATGTTTATCTTTTTAAATAGAAAAGTACTTTATTTTATGGGATAAAAAGAAAATAAAAGAAATAATATCTAACGGAAATTCTGACATTAAACGTAATTATAAAAAAAGTGTTCTCAAATAGCTATAAAACAAGAAAACTCATTGTCAGAATTTATATTATTTCAACACCGGGAATAATTTATTTCAAATTACGCAATATTAATGATTTCTATTCAAAACGGTCATTTTCTCTCGTCAAACTGTCGCTTGGCATGAAGTTGGCGAGTACAGGGTTAATACAACTATAAACCGTCATTACAAATTCAAAAAAATTAACATTAGTTTATTATCTAAAATAAAGAACTGAAGTTGGATTTCATTTTGGCGAAAATAAGATAATGCAAACATATGACTTCCCTTCCGGGCGGTTCTCCCCGTGCGATAAAAAAAAGCAGACCCACAGTTTTTGCTCTTTTCATCAGATAGTCAAGACGTAAGATTTTTCTCTGCCCTCTCTCTCTCCCTTGATCCCCGGAATTCTTGGGATTATTGCGTTGCAAGTAATTTTTTATGTGTGAACTTGTATTTGTCTTCATGTGATTTCTTTAATAACCAACATTTAATAAAGACAATGTAAAATTCTCAAGACTTTGATTTTATTCATCTTTTCAACAACGTTTTGTATCAAACTTCACGGCCAATGGATAAGCTTCTTTCGTCTGTGGTGGATTTCTCCATTACAACTGGAATACTGATTTGGGTGACATACACTCTGTACCACACGAGATTTTTATGCGGCGTTAAATTTCTCCAGCATGACTGCACATTGACAATATTTGCAGCCATCCATGATACGAACTATACAGTTGAACTTGCTCCTACGCTATCACATAAGTGTCTGTTGTAATAATATGACGATATGACATAGTTCCCAGCACTCAGATCTTTTTCTCTCTGTAAGGACAGGCGTAGTTTTCTGTATCATAAAACAATGGCACAATCACGACAGTACCACTTTCTTTTGTGTGACTCTAAAGCGAGCTTTATAGTGGCTGTCCCGTTTGCATATAATGAATGACTAACGCTTTCAGCACCTCTTTGGCTCATTGGCGAAACCGCTAAAGCACAACCAGTTCTATCGCCAATTCCCCTTCCGCTTCCAAGTTTTTTTTTTTTTTTTTTTTTTTTCTGTTTTGTTTTGACCTTGATCAACGTATCGTTTCTTTTTCCAGTCTATGACTTGCTTATTAGATGAAACTCTTATAACGAAATACATTAGTGAATAAGGAATGATGAAATGAAATAATGAAATACATTAGTGAATACATTAGTGAATTAGATAATAAAAATGAAAGAAAGAAATTTCACATTTATGTTAAAATAATAATAAAGAAAAAAGAAAAATAACTTTTCTTTTTCTTTCTTTCTTTCTTTTTTTTTTTTTTTTTTTTTTTGTTATTTCTTTAATAACCAATCAGTGGAAAAAAAAATGAAAATAAAAAAGAATGAATGAATGAAAGTGGAGGCGACAGCTTTTATTTTTTTCGAAAATATTAAAATTAAATATATCAGCTGAAGTGAAATATAATACCTAAAAATGGAAGAAAGTATCCTCTGACTTGCATAGAGCATAATTACTTTCCAACTGTTCTTACTCGTTACATAGTTTAATCTATATTCTTTAGTATATTTTACCTCACAAGTGACACTTAGAAAACATTTTATTTTTAATTACGAAGGAAGACAACTCGAAACAGTTATTTTTACAGCTTTACTTTTAAAGAAAATCGTACTAAAGCTTAGTTAGGTGCAGCCCTGTACGTTATTTAAAGACAGCAGGTACACAAAATTATATTTTGTTTTTAACTGCAGAGAAAAAAATATCACAAAAGCATATTTGCCAACTTGTACTTTTTTTTTCCCTACTGGTAATTTTTAATAAGTGTTTTAGTAGTTTTCTGCGATTAAACATGATGAAACTTTTTGCAGAGAAATAGTGGTGCTAAAAAACCGTAGAAGTTGGCACCTATGTGAAAGAAATATTTTATAATTTTATTTCGAAAATGAAAACATTTAAAAATTTCTGTAACCTCTATGTCATCTAAAATTTTCATATACTCAATTGTCTATACGGTGTACTTGAAAAAAATATTAACACTTTAAATTTACTTTGAACAATTTCCATTTACATCTCAAACTAGTATATCTCAACATAAATGAATAATTTACGCTAATCGTACCTTATTCTACCAGAGAAATAGGTTTGTGCATTTAAATAATGTGTAATTATTTTAAAATATTTCTCACAAACCCCAATGCATCGTAAATCTTTAATAAATATCAGTACACAAAACGGTTGCACAGTTAATGCAATATTCAAATGAAAACACCTGAAAAAAAAATTCGATGGTGTTTTCCAAACATAAAAATAACTGCACATTCTGATACAAGAATGAAAGAAGCTAGAAAAATTAAACTGAAGCCTATTTTTGTTTTCTATGTAATCAAATGTAAAATTTCCTACAAAACCAAATTTAATTTAGGACGATTAATTTTTTTAAGTACATTTTTTTTACATAAAGACATGGGGTAACTGTGTTGCGTTCCTTAGCAATGGTTGCTCTATTCATTTTTAAAAATTTCTTTCGCATGTTTTCTTTTAATTTAACTTTAATTACTTTTTTTTTTTTTATGTTACAGAACAAAAGAAGAAGAAAAAAAAAAGCTGGTTTAAATATAAAAACAATGTTTAAAAAATAAATAATAATTTTAAAAAAAAAATTACTTTAAAATATGTAGTTGCTTTTCTTAACAATGGTTAGATTCATTTCTTGAAAAAAAGAAATTGGCGCAAGATAACAAAAAAAAAAAAAAAAAAAGAAGAAGAAAAACATCTCTTTTCTGCCAATTTTATCTTTAAATATATTTTTTAAACTTGTTTTTATTTTTTATTTATTTATTTATTTTTACTTTTTCTTACCCATATATATGACAGAAAGAGTATTGTTTTGCGGTCAAATTTGCGAAAATGAGTTCTTATTGTATTTACATATTTTAAGGTCCATTAATCCAAAAATCAGGTTTCTAGCGATTGATCTGCGTGTTTGTCTGTGTGTGTGTTTGTATCTCATCAGCATATCTCAAAAAATGTAGTAGCACTATATATAACCATAGAGAAAGTACTATTGTGAATCAAATTTTCAAAATTGAGGCTTTTTTTTTTTTTTTTTTTTGTATATTTGCATGTTTTGAAGTCCTCTGAATCCGAAAATCAGATTTTTAGCTGTTGAACTCTGCCTTTCTTTCTCTCTCTCTCTGTGTCTATGTGTTATCAATCATCATATCTAAAAAATAAATTATAGCAAAGTGAAACTTAGAATTCTAAATCTATATCATATAGAGATGCTGCACCAATTTTTGCTGAGATTTAACGAATGCACATCGAAAAGAATTTCAAATGCATTATGTCTGTAGGTGAAATTTTTGATAGGTGCAGTTTATGTTATACTAAACAAAATTAAACGAATATACATTTTCTTTTATATGTATAAAAGCATGTTTCGTGTAGAATATGGTATGAAAATTATTCACGATTCATTTACAATGCTATTCAATAGAAATAGAATATAATGGAATTATATTTGGAAATTGTAGAAAAACTACTCAGAGGTATGAAAATTAATTCTTCTTACGCATACGGTAAATAAAGTATTTTTTTAAATGAAATTTTATGTGCTTGTTTTTGTATAACGCGTTTCGAGTTTTTTTTTTTTTTTTTTTTTAATACTAAAGATTAAGATTTTAAGTATTTATTCTTGTGTATGTCTGTTATCAGCGTAAGTAGTAATAATAATAATAATAATAATAATAATAATTGTAGCCAGTTTACATGTTGAATTTAAAAGTTCATGTGAGTTTGCTACTTCAAAAGCTTGATTAAAATTGAATTCCATGGAGTGATGCTGGTGATAGTCCTCTGAATAATTTTGAATAAACTTTTAAATTTAATAACAGTCTGAATTCTACATAAATATAAGTAATATATTCAAACGGCTCCTCACACAGAATTATTTGTGAAATAGAAATATTCCTAAACCTCTTTTGAATTCTTTTCAGCGTAGGCTTGTATACATTACTCGTTAACTTATTATTTAATGTGCAATCAGTCTTTACTTAATTGAAATGCAAGAAAAGAAGTTTTGTGAGCGTCACACCAGATTGTTTGACTTAAAACCAGAATTTTAACCAGACTGTAAAAAACGAGAGAGAGAGTGTGTGTAAAACCACTTTCAAATGGTGTATTTTGTCTGAAAGCAATATTCCTATAGCCCTAATAAATGTATTATTTTTATTTTATTTTTAATATTCGGTAAATATAATTAAAACAACTTATTCAAATTGTAACTGGCGCATTCTTTTGAACCTGTACATAAATTTACAAATATAGAAAAATGAAATAATTTTTTCGTAAAAAACACATTGAATATTTTATTATGTAAAAAAAAAAAAAAGGTAATAAGGTAATTTATTGCTTTTTAGTAATCTAATCTAATCTCCTATCATTTTATGATTACGTTCACAAACTGCTGAAGATTAGTAATATCAATTCGTATAATTATGACCTTTAAAATACGCTTAAATAAGAATAATATTCCTTTAAAAAAAAAAAAAAAAAAAAAAAAAAAACTTTGTATTTTGTTTCAATACCTATTAAAAATAAATTTCATCTTTTGAAAAGACTTTCTTTTTATTGCATCCTCATTTACAATTTACCAGATAATTGCAAAACAACTCCCTTCTTCCCCCTGCTTCTTCCAAGAACGGATTAGGGTTGTTGTGCACTGTATATATGAGGTAGGGATAGGAGAGTGCCATATTTAGTGTGGCGCATTTCATCCTCGCCCACGAAATTCCCGCGCCAACAGGTGCTGAAAGCGATAGTCTTTCATTATATGCGTCCCGTTTCGTGGTCCGGTAGCACTGAGCTAAAAAATATGGCGGTGTTTTAAGACATTTGCAATGTCTTATTTTCAGATTCAAAAAGGTGTCTTAAAAAATAAGACTTTTTTTTTTTTTTTTTTTTCGCTTAAAATGTGACTATTTGTATAATACACATTTTAACTGAATTGAAGACTTTTACGTTTATAGTGTACTCACATTTTACACATTATATTCTACTGAGAAATTTGAATAAAAGGGCATAATATAACTTCATAATAATATTAAGTAATCTGAATACCTTTTCATTCTATAGAAAATGTTCTTATTATTTCATAAATAAAAGTCTTTTTATAAAAATAACTACTAAATATATAATATTTTAAAATTATTAACATGAACTATAATAATTTAAACTTTACATTTCAAGTTAGTTTATTCTAGTTATGTTTTCCCGAAATAACAAAACGTTTTTAACACAAACAGCAGGAATGAAGAAAAAAAATCAGTAAAACAGGAAGTATAACAAGTTTATTTTATTTTTTTTGCTTTTTTAAAGAATTCATTCTCTTTTGAAATCCAATTTAAATTTCAAAATGTTTGTCGTCCGAAATATGAAATAGAACTATCATATTTCATGTTTTTTACTTTTCAATATTATTCTTCATCCCACTGAAGTCCCTTCAGACTCAATTTTCCAAACCTATCCCATACAAAATATATAAAACGGGAAACGAGTTTATACTTGAAGGAGAATAGGAAAACAAAAGCAATGTAACAAAGGCAATTTGTCTTTGAAATATTATTCTCGGTTAAAAAATTACTAACAGAAGATTTTGAATATAAAGCAGAAAATAAAAGTCGCTTTATGACTGGTAATCTGGGCCATCTGGAAAGTTGTAACATTCATTTTTATCGTATGTTATGTTTAATAATATAAATAAAACTGACGACATCTGAAAATATAATTTAATAACAAAGCCATAAAATTTTATATCCAAGTGAAGAAACATATTCTTCTTGCTAGATCTTCTTTCATATTTACAGCAAGAAATATTGATAATTTTATTTTGATTATAATAAAATATTAATTGATATGTATAAGCTACACTAACAGCACACGTATCCACAGTACGTCTTCAGGATGTTTCTGGGATTTCTTTTCATCCTGAAGACATCCTGAAGATATCCTTGGGAGAAGATGTGTTGTTACGGTATCATTAAATTGTTTTGAAAAAAAAAAAAAAAAAAAAAAAAAAAAAAGATATATTTAATAAAAAGCTTTAAATCAATTTAAAATTTCTTTAAAACATTTCTCGTTTTTTTACATAAGATCTCTAAAAATATCTTTTTTATAACTACACGTTTCCATTTAAAGGTACATATATAGATAAACTCTAACAGAATATTAAGTTATTCGGACAACTTCAAGATATCCCGAAACATCCCAAGATATCCCCCTTGGGATGTTTCAGGAGGATGCACAAAAGATCCAAAGGTTCTCCGTTGGATGTTCTAAGAAAATCTTGAGGGACACTTGAGGGTCTTTAAGAGGACACTTGAGGGGCACTTGAGGATATTTTGTAGGACACCTATCCACAGGGACATCCACAGGTGATAAGTGTATTGTTTGGGGATTAAAGTACTGTGTTAGATAATTTACTTAAAACATGACCTTATCATGAATCAATCCAAATTACGGATTTGAAAGAAAATGCAAATGCCTGAGAAATTGTTAAAAAAAAAAAAAAAAAAAAAAAAAAAAAAAAAAGTTAATATGATTTTTCTGATAATTTAGACTGTTAGAGTTTGATAAATTTATTAATATATTTAAATGTTTTCTAGGATTCATCTTTACATTAAAACAAATGTTAAGAAAAAAAAATGAATTTAAATATTTAATAAAAAAGTGATTTACATATTTTAGAGAAAAATGTTAGTTTGTAGTTATTTTCGTATGGATTTTTAGTAGGCATTTTGTGCATAAACTTTAATTAATTTCCCTGTTATAGAATACAAAATCAAAAGCTGCAATGAACTGTACCTAAAAAGAAAGTCATGAAAAACTATTATTATTTCATATATATTTATACAAATTGATTAATTGTTACAATGAGCAAACAATTAATCTTTAACCACATTTCTTGTGACGATGGAAGTCTCTGCGCAGGTGTGGACTGAACGAGTCCACTCTTAAAATAGGAGAGATAATCTTTTCGTTGAAAGGAAAAAAAGAAATAAGGGAACACCAACTGGATGTTTACCAAATTCCAACCCCTCTAAGATTTTGGACTCATCTTTACTGTTAGGCGTAGGAAACGGGGTTACATTATACGCAGAGCTTTATGCTCACAAAGTCACAGATCAAAATAAATCTTAAAACAGTAAAACTTCTTATAATAATATTTCAAAGCATAAGCATAAAACATAATTTTTTTTATATACGCCCTTCTATAAATATAGAAGAATAATGAAACAGGTATTAAAATTTGGAACGTAAATATTTTATTGGTAAACATAATCATCTTGATAACACCTTTTTTTTTTTTTAACATTTGCTTTATTTTTTGATCAGCCATACACATAATTTTCTTTCATATAATTAAATTTTCAAATTTCTTTTTAAAGACATCAAATTATTCTACCGTTTTTTTTTTCTTCTGAAATCAGAATTTCTACATGTTTATTTTTTCCCCCTAAATTGAATAAAATATCAAACGAAAGTTACATATATTAAAAAGAAATGGAAGAAAACAATGAAATGTTTTAAATAGAAAAATCCAGAAGCATTCTAGGAGTGGAAAAAAAATCTAGAGTAAATAAATCGTGAAAGAATGTCTGAAAAAAAGTTTTTATTTTATCATGAAATTGTTCTTTTAAATTTAATTTGCAAAGCATGTAGAACTTTTTCCTTTTCATTTGTGGGATGTTTTTATTAAATTTATAATCAAATGGAATAATGCATTGTTCTGCTTTAAATATTTTCAGAAGGATGCGAAACTAGCTAAAATACATTAGAGTAACATGGAAAATTATTTAAAGTGATTTTATACAACATATAACGCACATTGTTTGAGATTTTCTATGGTAAATAACATTTTGTTTGATTTAATAGCTTTAGAATTCATTGTTTAGGATAGCTAAAGGTGTTATTGCGATCGAACTATATTAATTATTGGTTGTTTAAATTAGTTACTTTTACTTATTAATATACATACATTACATAATATATTTTGAGTATAAAATGACGCTAGACAAATAGAATATATAAAATGTGATAAGTAAAAATCTTTGAATAAACACAATCAAATCCAATGAACTCGTACCAACTGTTTCGGGGCGGAAGAACACATGGCGAATAATGCCTGGCGAATAAAGTAGGCACGAGTGCTGCAAACAATGATTCAACAGGTTTGCAACACTCGTACCTACTTTGTTCATCTGAAAGAGGGTCGTGTGTCCTTTGGACCCGAAAAAATTGTTCCCAGTTTATTGCATTTTATGATGTTTATTCAAAGTTTTTTACTTACTAATTTAAAATGCCAGTTGTTTGGTGATATTTTATTATATAAAATGTGAGTTTAAGAAGTTATAGTAAAGGAAATAATTATTACTAATAATTAAATGAAATATTACTTGAAAAGTTAACAAAGAAAAAACATAGGAAAGAGAGAAAAAAAAAAACAGCATTCTTGCATACTTAATGCATAAGAAACTGTAACAAAAAATATATATTAAAATAAGAATAAAAATGTAAATGTTAAAAAGAATACAGAAAACATTAAAAAACTCAGTTAAAAAAAAAAAAAAGCGCCAAGTCCAGAAAATACATTGAGGCTATTTTCAGGGGGACTCTCAGTCAACTTATTGTATTGGTTCTCACCAATTCATTCGTTTTCTTTTCAGAGATTTTACATTTTCAGTGAAAGTTACTTATTATGATAATTTCATGACGCGTAGCCTGAGACGCGGGACTAAGCAAGGGGTTCTAAGCCTATCCTTGGCACGGGGAAATGCTTGGTTGAAATGTTATGCGTCCATTGTGCACCACATTGAAAATCACCGAATTTACATATTTTTTGCTCCAACATATGCGCAGAAGGGCTTTGTTGTATTCAGTTATACTTAATTATCATAAACAATTGCAGAATTCTGCGTCGGTTGCATCATTAATTTAGTGAGAGAATGTTTTTCTCATTATCATTTATTTTGATGACTAGTGTACTATAGATGAAATCCTTAATTAACATAATATGTTAAAAGCAGTAACGATTCATATATGTAAATACAATTTATCTTTTGGTTTATATTCTGTTTTTGATAGTAATTTTTTTTGTAGCTCTGGAGATATATTTTTTTACAGTAAATTCAAAAGAGCTAGGATTAAACAATCTTATAAAAGATACGGTAGAGATAAGGGAAATCCAAAAAGTAGCTTTAATATCGTGACTACATTGCATAGTATCAATCTTGTTTGAGTTAAAAATACTATGATATAATTTTTAGGTTAAAAAATAAGGATATAGTTTGATTTCTCAAAATTAAATTAAACGATTATAATTTATACAATTTTTATTAAAATCACACAACCAACTGTGGAAGAAAATCATATTTATTGAAATTTTATTTTTCCGACTGAGTGAAAATAATGCCTGGACCGGGAGTCGAACCCCGGATCTTTGAATTACAAGGTCAAAGCTCTACCAATTGAGCTATCCAGGCTGACACCCGGTCAACATTACTCACTCAGAGAACCTTTGGGCAGAAACATCTCTGGTCTATCATGTAGATAGCTCAACAGAAATAAGCCGCAGGAAATGAAAAACACCATTAAACAATGGGAGAAAGAATTTCATACAATTTTTATTAAAATCACTTAATCAACTGTGGAAGAAAATCATATTAATTGAAATTTTATTTTCCCGACTGAGTGAAAACAGGCTTATTTCTGTGGAGCTATCTACATGATAGACCAGAGATGTTTCTGCCTAAAGGTTGTCTGAGTGAGTAATGCTGACCGGGTGTCAGCCTGGATAGCTCAATTGGTAGAGCCTTGACCTTGTAAGTCAAAGATCCGGGGTTCGACTCCTGGTCCCGGCATTATTTTCACTTAGTCGGAAAAATAAAATTTCAATAAATATGATTATAATTTAATCACATGCAGATTATGTATATTAATTCGATTTTATTTCAAATGTAAAATAGAAGTGAAAAAGTTTAGTAATTATGGAAAATGTGAAGATAAACCATTGAAAATTAAGTACTTAAATTCATTAATAAATTTTTAATCCAATTACACGGGACTGTAATATTTTTTTTCCTTTTAAGGTGATAAGTTTCTCTAGTGTGATTTTGGATACTGATTAAAGAAAAGCTATTTAAAAATTTCTATCACGTACAGTTTTCACAAAAAATGGGCTCTTAAGCTTTGAACTCCCCCTTTTTGAACATCCATCTAAGTTATTTCAAGGAAAATTTAAATGATGTGAGTAAAGAACAAGGTGACAATAGCTGAAAATTGATGGAAATGTATTTCAGGTTGTGCCGTGTGTTATTACTATAGGATTATATTTAGGTCACCATGTGGTCTGTACATAATCTTCAATTGATATACTGGGCTGCAAATATTTAAGCGATAACATTTTTTTTTACTGTTAGTGGAATTTCTTTACTACAATATTTTACCATTTCCGCCAAAGCTGCTCAGAAACTGAAATGAATTCCTCATAGAGATATAATAAATAATGTATATATTTAAGCTAAATATTCATCGCTTTTTTTTCTAAATTTACGTGTTTTGAGGCTGCCTGATTAACAAAGTGAAATTTTTAACGTTTGATCTCTTTCTGTGTCTCTTACAGTAACTTAGAAACAAATAATTTCAGGAGATCCGAAAGTTATATTTTCAAGTTAATATAAGTTTGTTGCTGGAAAAGTTTGATAAAATCTGAAAAGTTTTAAGGAATGTTGCGTGTGAAAGTTGTCTGTGTAATTTTGAGTGAACTTTTAATTTTAATAACAGATTTAAATTCTATATAAATGTAGGTGCAATAATGAAACGGGGGGTTGAGGGGGAGGTATCCCCTCACACAGAACTAATTATCATATAAAACTTTTCCGAAGCCTAATTTGAATTGTTTTAACATAGGTTTACGTATCATTTCTCGTTATCTTACCTCTTAATCACCTACCAATATTTATAGTATTAAATTTCAGGGTAAGAGAAAGTCGTGTTAGTGACACACCAGATTATTTTTTATTATTTATCAGATTATTATTATTTTTTTCATTATTTTTTTTTAATCAGATAACAGAAATCACTTGTTTATAAATAAAATGTAATTGAACAAATCATTTTATGTATTTCTAACCCTAAAAATCCAATATTCACATTAAATTTAGCTTAACTGAAATTCTGGTTTGTTGCAAAACCGGCCAACTCCAAAATAAGATGCAAAGGTGGCTAAATCCAGAATAAAATTTGAATAATACCCTACCACCACGTGCCCCTGCCACATTCTTTCGAGTTTTCAAACATACGGGCCTAACAATTATAAATCTAAAGGGTTTTGTTCCTATTTTATTTTGGCTCAGTGTGGCCAAAAATCAGATTTTTCTCAAGATTTTACTGAACATGGCCTATTAACTAGTGGCACATATGTATTAAAAAATATAATATTATTGTGGATTTCAATTAAATTTGAATTTTTTATAGATGGTAATTTTTTTTTTCAAGCGATCGTTTACAGATGTAGAAAGAAATATTGAAATAAATTTGACGAATTTTTAAATTAATATAAAAATATAGTATTTTTTTCATTATTTACCTCACATGTCTTTCTTAAATTCTATTAACAGAAAGCTTTTCGTGATACAAATAAATCACAGAATAAGTTATAAACTGAATTTACATTAAAATAAAAGAAGAACAGTAATTGATTTTTATTATATTAAAAGGAATGACCAATAAGTTATTTTTAATTAAATTTTGAAATATTTTCCTAAATTTTCTTTAAAAACATTGCCATGCATACATAAAAATGTTAATATACGAATTCTTATTTTTATTTGTTCTTAATGCAAGTAATTGGATTGTCATAAAAAGTTTAATGGCCATTTAATGTTCATGGCTTATAGAAATAATAATTTTTAATGATCGAAAAAAAAAAAAAAAAGGCAGGCATTATAACTCGAAGCTATTTCAAAGCAAAATAATAATGATTTTTTTAAAAGAAGAAAGAGAAAAAATATAATAAATTAATTTTTATTCAATTTATTTGATTTATGTAACTTATTATTAAAATTCATTGAATAAACAATGTGAAACGATTGTAGTCACAGATGCTTTACTTTAAAGACGACATTAATTTTCTCTTGCAGTTAAAATTAGAAAATAAAAAAAAAATTCCTAAGAAGCAATAGTATAGAGGAAAATTATGTATAAATATTTGAGGTGAAGTCCTGTGTATTAAAAAAGAAAACACGCTAATATTGTCTGCCTAAAAACATCAGTACAAAAGCTATAAAATTTATTTCTTTAAATTAGTATTCTTTATCCCTTTTTTAGAAAGTTTTTTTTTTCTTTGAGTGTTTTTACAATCATTTTCTTTCCATGATCAAACTGAGAAGCTATGGAAATAGCTTTTTAATCAAAAACAGGACAAATGAAATTGAAAAAATCTTGGGCAATTTTATTAATTTTTAAATAATTTAATTATACCTATACATACTAATTGCTATAAGTTATCAGTTGTTCAAACTATTATGTAATTTTAGCATATACAGTATATAACAATGTTTAGTCAAAGAAATATACATTGATTTTTTTTTTCTATAAATACAGAATAACTAAATATTATATTGAAGTTTTATTTATTTATTTATTTATTGTTTATTAAATGAGTGAATATCATTTCTTCTTCAGATTAAAAAACTTTATAAAATTATTGAAAATGTAATTATTTATTCATTTTAAAATTTCTCCCATTGAATATTTTTCTTTTCTTTTTTCTTTTCTTTTCTTTTTTTTACATAAATATGTAGGAATACAAAAATTTTTGACTTCCGATTTTCTATGAGTTTATATGATTTCTAACATCCTGAACGGACTTTGATTATTTTTATAAAATACCTGCCAGTGATTCTAGATGTAGCTGTGAAAAATTTAATAGTAGTTATGGATTAGTAAGCAAAATTTCATTAAAATTTACAGCGATGGAAAAAATATTAAGGCCAAGCGAAAAACTTAATTCATTTGACAACTGCTGATATACATTTTATGCAAATTTAAATATAACACAAGAAAAGGCAATTATAATTATATCTATGGAAAGTTTTCAAAAGATCCAATTATTTCTTATTTTAAAATTTATTTTCTTTATTCATATATGTAAAAAGCTGGAAAAAATATTAATGCCACATAAAACATCATTCAAACAACTGCTAATAATCTAAAAACTTCTCCTTGCTTTCATTTAATTTAATCATTTTTGACATAAAATTAAAAAAATTATAAAGTCTGGGAAAAACTTCAGAATATTTACAAATAGATATGTGAATTTTATGCATTTTTAACACAATGTGATAAATGACAGTTTTAAATAACTCTATAAAAATATTTTAAAAATTAAAATTACTTTTTATTTTACAATTATTTTTTGTTAGCTTAATACATGTAGAAAACTGGAAGAAATGATAACACATAAGATAGTATTAAAAGAACCGCTAATAATGCAGAAGTTTCCCCTTCTTTTAATTAACTGAATCATTCTCGAGGTCATAAATTTAGAAAGTCTCTTCAAAGAGTCTTTTGGTATGCTTTTCCAGCTTTTTTCAATGGCCATTTTCAGCTGAATTACGGTGTTATAAGTTTCCCCATTTCCACAAATATTCCCAACCAGAATGCCACATAATTTTTTTATTGAATTCAGATCAGGGCTTCTCGATGGCCATTCTAGCACTTGGACATGAATAGCTTGAAGCCAGGATTTTGTGGAGCTTGATGCGTATATTGGTGCATTATAATGCTGTATATTTCCCATTTCTATAAATGTCATCATCATAATGCCAAATTAATTTTCTATTGGGTTCAGGTCAGGGCTTCTTGATGGTCATTGAAGTACTTGGACATGATTAACTTGAAGTTATGATTTTGTTGAACTTGATTTGTGCATTGGTGCTTTGTCTTACTGTATATATTTCAGCAAGATAATGCACCAATACACACGTCAATTTCTACAAAATACTGGCATCATGTCCAAGTGCTTGAATGGTCATGACGAAGCCCTGACCTGAACAGAATAAAAAAATTATGGGGAATTCTGGCTTGCGACATTTAAGAAAATGGGAAAATTTACAATAACGCAGGTGAACAGAAACTGGTCATTGAAAATAGCTGGAAAAGCATATCAAAAGACACTTTGAAAAAACTTTCTGAATCTATAAGCTCGAGAATGATTCAGTTAATTAAAAAGAAGGGCGATTTTTTTGGATTATTATCAGTTATTTTAATATTGTTTTATATCTATCATTTCTTAGTTTTCTGCATGTATTAAAGAAAAAAAAATGAATTGTAAAATAAAAAGTAATTTTAATTTTTGAAATATTTTTTTAGATTTATTTAAAACTGTCATTCATTACATTGTGTTTGAAAATGCATAAAATGCATAAAATGTCTTTGTAAATATTTTGAAGTTTTTTCCCAGACTTTGAAGTTTTTAAAATTTTATAATCTCAAAAATGATTAAATTAACTGAAAATAAGGCAAAGATTTTAGATTATTAGCTGTTTATTAAGTAATACTTTATGTGGCCTTAATATTTTTTCTAGCGTTTTACATATATGAAGAAATAAAAGAAATTTTAAAATAAGAAATACTTTAATTTTTTTGCAAAATTTTTATAGATATAAGCAAAATTGCTTTTTTCTTGTGTTATATTTAAATTCACATAAAACTCATATCAACGGTTGTGAAATAAATCAGTTTTCACACTAACATAACGTAAGATATACAAAAAAAAAAAAAAAAAAAAAAAAAAAAATGGTCGCCCCATGTTGAAACTTACAATAATTATAGATAATAAACGTAAAAATAACATACAAAATTAAATAGTTATACATTAAATGATTATATTTTACAATTTAAAGAGTCTGAAAAAAAAACTGTCAAAATAAAATTACTAAATAAGTTCTAGGTAACACGTTTAAATTAAAATTAGTTCTTTTCTCTTTTAATTACAGTGTTTTCTTGTTTGCTGACCAACGATGCCTTTGTCCATAACCGAGGATTTTTTTGTTGTAAAGAGAGCAGCTTTCGTGCATCCACCTACCACAAGTAAGACATTTAATACAGCCCAGTCACTTGTTGAAGATGTCTTTTGGAACGGTTTAAGACATTAAACGCACTGAAACTCACTGTTTTGTCTCTATCAACAAGCTACGCGATCTATTCTAGCATGAAATTTAATGGGAAAATGTGCAATGTGTCCCAAGTAATAGATGAAAACTCACTCATTTCGGAAGGGGAGATTGGCAGCCTTTTATTCAATGATTTTTACTTTTAAAGAGAACTGTTGGAGTTCGTATGTTTAATCTAGGTTAGGGACTTATAAGAAATAGTTTAATTAAAAAATATTTTGTATTACTGCTATTCTATAGAATTTCCCCAAAAGAGTTATGAAAATTAAATCATTTATTGCACACACACACACACACACACATATATATATATATATATATATATATAAATACACTAAAAGTATGCTTTTTCTATGCGCTCGAAACAATTAACATACATATTTAAGTAGGAATCCAATACTGTTATTGTACAACTACCTGAAGTCACTGCTTGCGCACTCTAATCTTTTATCTGATCTTCTATATACATAATCTGTCCGACCATGTCATCTCTCCTAGCTATACTTTACATATAGGAGAGATTGGCAGCCTTTTATTTAATGATTTTCACTTTTAGAGAGAACTGTTGGAGTTCGTATGTTTAATCTAGGTTAGGAACTTATACGAAATAGTTTAATTTAAAAAAAAAAAAATATTTTGTATTACTGCCACTCTATAGAATTTGCTCAAAAGAGTTATGAAAATTATATCATTTATTGCACACACACACACACACACACACACACATATATATATATATATATATATATATAAATACACTAAAACTATGATTTTTCTATGCACTCGAAACAATTAACATACATATTTATGTAGGAATCCAATACTGTTATTGTACAACTACCTGAAGTCACTGCTTGCGCACTCTAATCTTTTATCTGATCTTCTATACACATAATCTGTCCGACCATGTCATCTCTCCTAGCTATACTTTACATATAGGAGAGATTGGCAGCCATTTATTTAATGATTTTCACTTTTAGAGAGAACTGTTGGAGTTCGTATGTTTAATCTAGGTCAGGAACTTATACGAAATAGTTTAATTAAAAAAAAATATTTTGTATTACTGCCATTCTATAGAATTTGTCTAAAAGAGTTATGAAAATTAAATCGTTTATTGCACACACACACACACATGCACACAGACACAGACACACACACACACACACACACACATATATATATATATATAAATACACTAAAACTATGATTTTTCTATGCGCTCGAAACAATTAACATACATATTTAAGTAGGAATCCAATACTGTTATTGTACAACTACCTGAAGTCACTGCTTGCGCACTTTAATCTTTTATCTGATCTTCTATACACATAATCTGTCCGACCATGTCATCTCTCCTAGCTATACTTTACATATAGGAGAGATTGGCAGCCTTTTATTTAATGATTTTCACTTTTAGAGAGAACTGTTGGAGTTCGTATGTTTAATCTAGGTCAGGAACTTATACGAAATAGTTTAATTAAAAAAAAATATTTTGTATTACTGCCATTCTATAGAATTTGCCCAAAAGAGTTGTGAAAATTAAATCATTTATTGCTCACACACACACACACACACACATTATATATATATATATATATATATATATATATATATATATATAAATACACTAAAACTATGATTTTTCTATGCGCTCGAAACAATTAACATACATATTTAAGTAGGAATCCAATACTGTTATTGTACAACTACCTGAAGTCACTGCTTGCGCACTCTAATCTTTTATCTGATCTTCTATATACATAATCTGTCCGACCATGTCATCTCTCCTAGCTGTACGTTACATATATATTTATATAACTTCTGCATTGAAGAAAAAGAGCTATAAACATTAGAATAATGGGAAATTCCATAAAATATCTAACATTGAATTATTGCATTCTAAAAAAAATTAAATATTATTATTTTACTGCATATATCCTCTTTTTTTTTTTTTTTTAATGATAAGGTACTAGGTTTTCATAGACTTAGTACAATGTATAAGGATCTTGCCTTTTTAATTGTTAGATTAACTTCTCTAGGAAATAGAGTATAACAATTACTTTTCACCAATTTTGTTTTTCATGGAAATTTCATACACTCATAAATTTCTTAATATTTGACTTAAATATTTTTTCTTTTTACTGGCGTAAAATAAAACATTTACAAAAGCTGACGAAATTACTAACTTCTTTTAAATAGAAATAAATAATAATTAAATTCCTGCTGTCAAAAAATGTTTCTTCATACGCAAAATATTTTAAAATATGCTTAAACTTATATTATTGTACAAAAAATATCGTTACAGCAAAGTATATGCAAAAGCAACATAAAATAAATAAACTAGCAGATATCTCTAAAAGTTTCCAGTGTTTCGTATACTTTTAGGTATCAAGAGAGTAATAAAATAAGAATGTATACAATGTTCTTTCACATTTAATTAAACGTTATTATGTAAATGGTGTTTCCTTAAAATAAAGTATAATGTGTTTTTAAACATAAATGTTAGTTTTAGCATCATAAATAAAGTTTTAAATATGTTAAAAATATAAATAAACTCGTCGAAATATTATAAATAAAGTGAATTTAATTTGAATTTCTTTTAAATACTGAACTATTTTATATGGTACTTGACTAGTTTTCATTGTAAATTTTTAATTGTGATAATATTCTGAGAACATACATAAAGTTAAATATAATTAAGATGTTGATTGAAGTTATCTTGACTTGGTTGGCTGTCTTAAAATAGAATTAACAATGGTATACAGATTCTGAAAAAAAAAAACATTCATATTAAAACAGTATATTTTTATAAGAATATTTGCAGAATTTAGTAACAGATAAATAATGATGTCACCACGAAAATGATATTTATACGCTTAAAAACTGCATTATAAGGAACATTTCAAGAAAATAGACTCCTTAAAAATTTGATTTCTCAATTTTGTAATTTTATTTACTTATATTATAAAACTAATTACTCAGTATAACAGAGTTACTTTACTGAAAATAATAATATTAATAATAATAAATAAAATAGTCCGAATACAGTTTTTAAGTAATAACAATAATAATAATAATAATAATAATAAACAGATTTATTTCTTGTAGTTACACCCCAAGAAAACAAGTTGTAATGTTTGAATGAGAAAAATAAAGATAGAAAAAAAAGGAAGAAATGCAATTTAAATGGAATTACTGATCATTAATTTAAAAACTTGAAAACTATATTTTTTACAGAATGAGTAATATTAAAATCTTTCCTCTGAAAATAAATAAATAAATAAATAAAATAAATAAATAAATATAAATAAATAAATAAATAAAGTAATAAAAACACGTGTTAATTAGATTAAGTTTAAATAAATGACTTTCACACACGTAAGAAGAAGGAAAAAAAAAAAAAAAAAAAAAGAAGTCGTAATATTCAATTAAAACATGCATATTAAAATAATATACAAATATTTCGCTCTAATTAAAATAGCATCTTTAGGTATGAATGTTCATAACAACAGTCAACGATATGTACATATAAGCTCCATTACAGCTGAATTTAAACTCAAATTATAGAAAAGGAAAAAAGAAATCAATGTTCGGAAAAGAAAATTTGTTTAAGTTACTGGAATCCGTATGGCGAAAGCAACTTACAACTTATTATACATAAATGTGAGGGAAACACCTAGGAGAATCTTGGAAGACGAAACCTGGGAAGAGCTGAGAATGGATATCACCACGGAGCTGGAAGGAGCTGAACTTGTTTTTACAGTATATGGACACTGAAAAATATGATAAAAAAAAGTTTGTGGTTGACATCCCCAAATTTTCATTTTTAATGGAGGTTTTACATTGATATTGTTGTTTGCTCCAGAAAAGAATAATCCAGAAATGTTGGACGATATACAAATGATATGGTACAGATATGTGTAGCACGAGGAATTTTACAAATGAAGTCAATAGCTAAGATTTTGTTATACAACAACAATATAATTAGATAACAAAAGATGAAATTAATATATACGACAGCCTTCCGCCATCGTGCGAAAAGTGGAAAACCACCAATAAATGTTTTAAATGTCAATACAGATTCTTTGCAATTTTCTGGGTCTCTCTCTCTCTCTCTATATATATATATATAATGAGCATTTTTAAAAATAACATATAAAATTTAAATTTTAAAAATATTTGAAAAGTAATTATTTCCGTTACGCAGAATTTTCAACGAAATTAAACGCCATTTTTTGATAAGTGTATATATATATATATATATATATATATATAAATCTTGATTAGAATAAAGATATAATGAATATTTCACAATATAATTGTTATTGCAGAAAAAACTGCAAAAGAAGAAAACATTTTTTTTTTTTTTTTTTATAATTTAATGATCATACCTGTAAGCCAATTCTTTTGAAAAGACTTGTTCAATAGCTTTAAAATTTAATATTTTTAATACGTAAAAGAAACTGATTTGTAAAATAATAAGCAGAGTTTCTGTAGTCCATAGTCACCTGTGTGAAAAAAGAAAAAGTTCAAATCTGACCAAATTTTCCATACGTTTATATAACATTAAAAATATTATGTTGATATGAAACAAACATCATCACATTGTGGGTATTACACTGTTAAAAATGTTAGTTCAAGCATAAACCACTATATGGAGTAAAGTTATAAGTAATACCATCATATGGTTCAACTTTATGTTTTCGTTTTCTACTTCTTGCGATTGAATTTCAGTTACACCAAAACTTGGAGAAGAGTTTCGGCGTACATGCAATTTTAATGGCCTCTGTATTCAGGAGATAACGATGCTAATGATCTGAAAATTGCCGACTATAAGCCGGACAGTGAAAATAAAATTTGTGAAGTGAAATCGCGTGTGATTATGTGATTAAAAACAAGATTCATTACAAGAAAAAAAAAGATTATTCAACTGATCATTAACCAGATGTTACTGTAAGAAAGTTTACTGAAGTATATCATTTTAAGAAGAGGAAAAAATTTATTATATACAGTCTAGGAAGTATGAATAAGTAAAATTTTTTTTGAAACCAAACCAAGCTTAAATTAAATAGCATGGTCAAAAAACGTAGGGTAAAGTGCAAATTTTGTGCAAAAACTCACACATGGGTCAAGATAAGACCCTAGAAAATTTAGCCCCTTTTATAAAAATTAACGAAACATAATTATCGGGCAAGAAAGCATAGCACAGTATCAGTGTATTCGACTTGAGACCAGAAGGTTTTCAGTTCGATCACCCCCTCCCTCGAAAGTACATTTTTTTTTTTTTTTTTTTTTTTTTTTTTTTTTTTTTTTTAACATAATACCGATATTTGGTTCAGCATGAAAATATCAAATTACGATAAAAGTTTAAACTATCGGCCGGTTGCAGCTACTCCAGTACTAAGTTCAGATTCAAACTAATACTAATTTTTTTATCAATGTATCATTATATTTATACAGTGCTATTTTTTGCTTTTTATTACAATTATTATCATTTTCATCATTATTAGTATTTGCCTAAACTTCAATTAAAAATTTTAATGAATCATAAATATATCGTATCGCTAATTATATTAGATTTCCATGAGATATTTTAGCTCTTTTAAACACTAATATATATATTAACTTAATTCATAATACTTTAAATGTTTTAAACATGTGTATAATCTAATGAATAATGAATATTTTGTATATGCATTTGTTTACAAATAACAGCTTTATTGAATTTTCTGGTATACAGTAATATAAAGACGTAAAAATGAAGCATATTTTAAGACAAAATAAAAATTATTTTTTTCCCCCTAAATTATATTTCAATTTAAACACCTGCATTAAAATTCATAGTTCCTACTTTGCACTAGCACTCTTAATCTGCCTAATAACTTTTTAAAATTTCAGAATAAAAATTAATTATCGTGATAAATGACTACTATTTATTATTCCGTTTGAATTAATGGCTGTTAAATTTTTATTTTCGAATTGATTATCATTCACTTTTCTATGTATTTTAAATGGAAGTAGATTAATGTTTTTTTAAAAGACTTATTCAGAGGAAAACTTGAGAAAATATCGATTACAAAAGCAGGAACTATTTTTTACGTTTCTTTAAAAACAAATCATGTAAATTTATATACATAAGCGTTATAACAATTCTTTAGGCACTTTTATATTTATGATTATAACTAGAATATAATTTTTCAAATTGCCGTCTTTAGAAAGATTATAAATATATCCTATAAAACGCAATTAAAAATTTAACCTTTACTGCTATGTTAAAAATAGCTTTATTTTTAAAAATATCTAAAGATACATAAACATTTTAAACTTTAAAATGAATTTTTAAAATTTTTCAGAGCTCTGTGTGTTACATGTAAAACGGCTTTTAATAAAAAAGTAAGATGATAAATGAAAGTATGGTGATATTAAAACTGAAAGTCAACAGAGATTTGATTGATAAATTTAAATTAACTATGTTTGAAAACTGTATTGTAAAAATAGAAAATTTACAAAAGAAAATGTAGGTTCCGGTAGTTAATTTCATGTATCATTTTTATGATTATAATTTATTACTTTTTATTTAGGGCTTTTCGTAATAATCTAATTATCCTGTTAAGAGTTGAAAAAAAAATGTGTTATTAAATAAAACACTTTAATATTTATGGGTAAAATTCTTATCATTTCATTTTGCAAGATATTTTGAAACATCGAATTACGATTCTTCTTGTTTTCTGAATGCATTTTTTCAAATTATATATGTATATAAAATCGTTTTTATTAATCGTTCAGTAGATGAATTCATTTTCCTTATTAAATGTGAATTGAATTCTTTTCTGTCCCATGACTGTCATGGAGTGTTCTAACTTTTTCGGCATGATTTTCAAAAGCAAAGAAAGTTAAGAATTAGTTTTATAAAATTTCATTATAGTCCAGGCAACAAAGGCCAAAATTTGACGAATAGAGGAAAAAAAATCGTGTAGTTTTGAAATTTTACATACTCATAGCCGAGAGGGTCCTGAACAATATACTAAAAGTCCCCGCCCGTGGGGGGTGAGCGGGGGGCAGGGGTGTATTTAAGCGGGGCACTTTTCAGTTTTTATTAAATATCTTGAAAACTATCGCATTTAGAGAAAAAATGTCAAATACAAAATTAATTTACGTAAAATTTCCTACAAAAATGTATATTACATTTTGTTTGTACGATCATTAGTTTAGAAGATATAGGGAGATGAAATAACACATTTTCTTGAAAAAAGTCTTTTTTGCAATAATAAAATCAACTAAAGTGTGCAATTAAAAGGGTTCTTGTCAAATATTTTCTAATGTGAAAAACAAATATATACATAGGGAATATGCAAGGGTAATACAGCATGTTTTGTACGTTTTAAATAATTTTAAGGCTAGTAGGCGTAAGTGGTGGTTTGAGTGAAAATCCAGATAACGAAGACCCAAAATCGATCAACATTAAAAAATGTAGTGTAGCTTTGAAATTGAGCACAGTTATAAGGTTAAGTTTCCTGAACAACAAACTAAAAGTCCCCGACCGTTGTGGGTGAGCGGGGGGCAGGGGGGGGCATTTAAAGGGGGCAATTTTCAGTTTTTATTAAATATCTTGAAAACTATCGCATTTAGAGAGAAAATGTCAATTACAAAATTAATCTACGTAAAATTTCCTACAAAAATGTATATTACAGTTTGTTTGTACGATCAAACGTTTAGAAGATATAGGGGGATGATATAACACATTTTCTTGAAAAATACTTTTTTGCAATAGTAAAATTAACTAAAGTGTGTAATTAAAATGGTTCTGCTCAAATATTTTCTAATATACAAAATAAATATATACATAGGGGATATGTAAGGATAATACAGCATGTTTTGTACGTTTTAAATAATTTTAAGGCTAGTAGGCGTAAGTGGTGGTTTGAGTAAAAATCCAGATAACGAAGACCCAACATCGATCAACATTAAAAAATTCGTGTAGCTTTGAAATTGAGCACAGTTATAAGGTTAAGTTTACTAAACAACATACTAAAAGTCCCCAACCCTATTCTGTGTTTTTTATTTAATTTTTTATGTTATTTGCAATAGTAATAAAAACTATATTTTGTAATTTAAAAGGTTCAGGTTAAATATTTTTTACTCATACAAATAAATATTTGTATATAAATATTTGTATGTGTGTGTGCGCGCAATGCACCAAGTTTAAAGAGTGGAAGTCAAAATATACAAATCGAAAAATTCCACTTTTCTGTAAGATATCCGTAAAATGCAAAGCAACGGCTATCACAAAGGCATGGGGAAGCGAAACAAAGGGTTTTCGCTAGTACTGCAATAGAACGGAGCAAATTCTCCGAATTTTTATCGTTAAAGACTGAAAAAACATGTGGAAGATGTAACTAATGTGTAAAATGCTATACTTATATTTCAAATGTAAAGGTTAAACGAAGGGTAATGGACAGGTTTCGATAAGGATACCCCTTCGCTTTATAATGAGTGTGCTCTATGAATTGAGAGAACGTTTGTTACATATTCTTATTTCATTTCTCTTACGTTTAGTGTGTATTTAATGTTTCTTTTGAATTTTTTGCGATTACTTAGTGTATCGATATGGCAGAAAAATGTTTAATATGTGAAAATGATATAGTGAATGATGTATGCAACATAAATGAGAAAGGAATAGAGGGATGCGATAGTTTTCAAGACACTTAATAAAAACTGAAATGTGCCCCCTTTAAATGCCCCTCCCCCCCCATGGTTAGAGACTTTTAGTATGTTATTCAGGGCACTTAACTTTATAACTGTGCTCAATTTCTAAGCTACACGATTTTTTTTTATGTTGATCGGTTTTGGGTCTTCGTTATCTAGATTTTTACTCAAACCGCCACTTGCGCCTGCTAGCCTTAAAATTATTTAAAACTTACAAAATATGCTGTATTATCCTTGCATATCCCTATGTATATATTTGTTTTTTACATTAGAAAATATTTGACAAGAAACCTTTTAATTGCACACTTTAGTTGATTTTACTATTGCAAAAAACATTTTTTCAAGAAAATGTGTTATTTCATCTCCCTAAATCTTCTAAACTAATGATCCTACAAACAAAATGTAATATACATTGTTGTAGGAAATTTTGCGTAGATTAAGTTTGTAATTGACATTCTTTCTCTAAATGCGATAGTTTTTAAGATATGTAATAAAAACTGAAAATTGCCCCTTTAAATGCCCCCCTGCCCCCCGCTCACCCTCCCCGGGCGGGGACTTTTAGTATGTTGTTCAGGACCCTTTCGGCTATGAGTATGCAAAACTTGAAAACTACACGATTTTTTTTCTATTTTTCCTCTTTTGACTGGACTATTAGGGTTGATTTATTATTAAGTTATTGGTGTTTTATGTTTAATAATTTTCTTTCTCTCATGGTTTTTTCCCCTTCATAAATTTATTATGAAAAAAATTGTGTTTGAAATTTAATATGTTTATTTCTTTTTTAATTATTCCACTTCATAAGTTTGTTTCTTACTTGTTTTTTTCCCCATATTGTTTGAAATTATTTTCAAATCTTTTAGGTGATCTCGGGCGATGCATGCTGTAAATATTTAGCAGTTTGCATACAGCATGGCAGGATGATCACCTAATTTGCATACAGCATCCATTCAATGCCCATGAAAAAATGGTGAATTTGTATGCTTCAATTACGGTTGCTTATTTTTTCTTTTAATCAACTTCATTCAGTTTTTATAGTTCTTCATGTAATGCTTGGTTTCATATAATGCAATGTTTGAAAGGATTTTCAATATATATATACATACACATATATATATGTATATTGAGTAGCCATTTGAAGTTTATAAAGTTTCATTCGAGTTGAAAAAAAATATAATTTGTGTTATTTAAGACAACATTTTAATATCTACGGGTAAAATTTTTATCATTTCATTTTGTAAGATATTTTGAAACATGGAATTACGATTCTTCTTGTTTGCATTTTTCAAATTATATATATATATATACATATATAATGAATTTAAATTATAAGTGAAGATATGTAAGTGGAATGTATGAACAACAAGAAAAAATAATTCAACAGCGTTAATAAACATATATATATATATATATATATATAATACAAAATAGCCAGGGTTAAATGAGAATTAATCCCAAAATACATGATTGCGTTCATCAGTGGAGCTCCCCCATGTAGGGAATGATAAATCAGAATTTTCTAACGAAACGTTGTCTTTTTAGCAAAAAAAAAAAAAAAACATTTCTAGCCCCCAATTTCTCACAGATGTAAGCAAGACCATACAGCAAACGAATTTAATTAATACAAAGCATAAAAAACAATTAAATTTATAAATAAAGTACAATTATATATATATATATATATATATATATATATATATATATATATATATATATATATATATATATATATATATAGTAATACAATAATATCAGTGCAAAAATTTAAAGATGATTCACTTCAGCATTAAAACAATTATTTGGATCATAAGCGAAGACCACCCAAATCAAACCACAAAAGAATTAAATAAAAAACGAAATGAATATTGGAAATTGGAAGAAGAATAAAGCATAATTTGCATTCTCACGTTTTCAAGGGCCTGGTAGAATGCAAATATGCTAAAAAATGGATGTTTTTCTGTCACAAAGAGAGCAAAAGCCAAGAATTTCTTTGTTCACAGACCCGAAACACCCATAGAAAAAACATAAAAAACGAAGATCAAATTAAAACGATTACCTAAGAATGATGATCCAAAACCATTTAAAATAAAAATAAAAATATAATTTTTTTTTTTAAATGGAGATTAAAATAAAAATACAAAATTACTTTATAAAATATAAAAGAAACTGACGCTTGAATAAACTATACAAGTAGAAACACCCATAGAAAAAACATAAAAAACGAAGATCAAAATAAAACGATTACCTGAGAATGATGATCCAAAACCATTTAAAATAAGAATATCAATATGAATTTTTTTAAATTGGAGATTAAAATAAAAATACAAAATTACTTTACAAAATATAAAAGAAACTGACGCTTGAATAAACTATACACATGTAAAAAATTAACAGTCAGTTAACGGTTAAACACGCAGTTAAGCAGTACAAAATTGCAGTGATCATGGAGTAAAATGTAGGATTCACAACGTTATTCAGGTAAAATAGGGATTCAAGTCCTAAAAATAATCAGATTATTCCTAAATATTGTATTATAATTAGTGCTGCCATCTACAATAATGAAATGAAAATAATGGAAAAATAAAATAAAATGAATAAATGATAAAAGAAATAGAAATTAATAGATATTAAATACATATATTGTCTGTACAAAATTGCCAGGAAAAAAATACAAAAACTTCTATTTCTTAGGATTTAGATAATTAATGTGAATAATTGAAGAGTGTGGCTACCTACGATTAATTTTGTAATTGACATTTTCTCTCTAAATTGCCACAAAGTTTGTAAGTTAATGTAGATACATACTAATACCTAAATATTAGACCTAAATTTAAAATGGATTGAAAATTATGAGAAAAAAAAAATAAATAAATAAAAATAAATAAATAATATATATATATATATATATATATATATATATATATATATATATATATATATATATATATATATATATATATATATATATATATATATATATATATATATATATATATATATATATATATATTATATATATATATATATATTATATATATATATATATATGTATGCATATTGAGTAGCCATGTGAAGTTTATAAAACTTTATTAGCGTAAAACAGTTTACTAAAATTTAGCACACACACACACACAGAGAATCAATGAACGAATGAATGAATTGTCCAAGTTGAAATTCACTTTAAGCTGCTTCCAAACCTAGTGCTAATATTAACAATAAACTATTTGACTAAGTGAAAATAGATCGAGTGATGTAATCTTGTACAAATTTCTGACAGCCTTTAAAAAGGGCAACATTGTAATGTTGTTTTTAGTAAGCAATTGTTTAAATGTACTCTAATAATGATTATTTTAACCTGAGATTAAAAATGCAACTACGCAAGTAATTATAATCCTTATAACCATTATTTACGATCTTGAAAATTGAAACACAAGCTAATAATTTATAATCACATAATTTTGAATGATAAGTGTAGTGGGAAAACAGAAAAGCTCAGCAATCGGATATGCATTTAATCTTAAAAAATAAAAATATATATACAATTTAGAATTTTTTGTAATTTATGCAGGTTTCTCAATGAAGGTTTCAATCGTAGTTTATTATTCTTTCTTACTATAGGTATTAAATATACTACGAATTCTATTTAAAAATATTTTAACATTTTTGTGATTTTAAATGTCCGCAATGTAATATTAAACAGTAACCTACAGTATTCTGAAAACAGTCCATGTATATTGGCCAAACACAATTGATAAAAAAATACCAATTATTTATAACAAAAACTTCTTCAAATCTTAAAGTTAAAATTCCATTGAATAATCACAGGGTTAAAAACTAAAATAAATAAATAAATAAATAAAGGAAAAAAATTGGATCCCAATAATGAAAACACAATCTGTCTCTTCAAGTCTTAATTATGAGATATAACTACTGTTAAACTGAATGTTTAAACACTATTAGCGCAGAAAATTAGTATTAATGTAAGATACATGCTATACGCAGGGTACGTAAATACGTATAGGGACATACATTCACAAACACATGTCGGGCACACACACACAGGTTGGAACTGTCGGAATTGACTTGCAACATTCCAAATTGTACAAGGCTCAGTTATAGCTATTTTATTAAAATAATTATTTAAAATATATTCAAAAGTCGCATTTAAACATCAGCAGAAATATATATTTATACACTGTTTGCTTCGATGCTCACAAACACACACACACGTGTATATATGTGTGTAAGTGAATATGTGGTATGTATATTTGTGCATTTTGCCTACATGTCTGACATATTTCTACAGATATCTGACAAGTTAACACTTATCAGATATGAATGAATTATAATTATGTATATATGCATAAATAAGAAAATAAATAAATAAGTAAATATATATATATATATTTACTTATTGTCAATAATTATATATATATACATATATATAATTATTGACATGAATTTATGAATAAGTTTTAATGATTAGAAAAACCAAAAGGAGAATTACAAACCAATGCGCAAAATTGCAGCGAAAGGAAATGTAAAACTTAGATGTAGGAATATATAAATGTAGAAATGTATAAACAAATGAATGAAATTAAACCCCAAAAAACACTGAAATCTTCGTCAGGGAGCCCCCTCAGTGTAGGGGTGAACGAGAAGTTTCTGAAAGGACAGTAGCTATAAGCTAATAACTATCCTTAGCTCCCAACTTTTCACCAAACAGAAAACCACCAATAACTGAAGAGAAATCAAACATATATATAATATATAAAACTACTAAAAAACTTTATAAAATTATAAAATTGTAGATGTTACAAAATTACATCAATTCATTTTAAAAATATATACAATACAATAAAGAATTACTGAATGTAAACCAGAAAGTATAAAATGAAATAAGAATACAACCCTTCATCTGGAAAACAAATTAACTTCGGCCGACGGGGCTAGTCGTCGGTACTTATATATCGCCCTTGAAACCGACCCTTGAAGTACCGACGAGCAGCCCCGTCGGCCGAAGTTAATTTGTTTTCTAGATGAAGGGTTGTATTCTTATTTCATTTTATACTTTCTTGTTTACATTCAGTAATTCTTTATTGTATTGTATATATTTTTAAAATGAATTGATGTAATTTTGTAACTTCTACAATTTTATAATTTTATAAAGTTTTTTAGTAGTTTTATATATTATATATATGTTTAATTTCTCTTCAGTTATTGGTGGTTTTCTGTTTGGTGAAAAGTTGGGAGCTAAGGATAGTTATTAGCATATAGCTACTGTCCTTTCAGAAACTTCTCGTTCACCCCTACACTGAGGGGCCTTCCTGATGAAGACCTCAGTGTTTTTTGGGGTTTAATTTCATTCATTTGTTTATATATTTCTATATTTATATATTCCTATATATATATATATATATATATACATTTATAATATATATACTCATATCATGTATGTATATACATACATTCATAAATATATATATTGCAATTTTTTTAGTAAAAATATGACTGAAATGTAATAAGCATTTTTAGTGCAAAATATCGAACACAATCTAATTTAAAATTATGGTTTAAATAAAAGTAAATAATATGAAAATTATAGACTCTAGATTTATAATAAAACACAAAGTTAAATCAGTATTAAAATTTGAATTGCATATATATATATATATATAAGCAAAATAACCAAGGATAGATGAAAATTAATCCCAAAACATATGAGGGCGTTCTTCAGGGGAGCTTCCCCATGTAGGGAAGGAAATATGAGAAGTTTCTGACGAAACGTTGGCTATTTAACCAAAAAAAAATACGTTTTTAGCCCCCAACTTCTCACAGATGGAAGCAAGACCATAGAGCAAACGAATTTATTTAATAAAAAGCATGAATTCGTAAATGAAGCAGATAAACAAATACATCAAAATAAAATACAAGAATATAAATAGTTATAAAATTAAATACATACTGAGCAAACTCGAATAGTCAAAGGAAAATTTAAATCCCCCCCCCATCTTAAACGTGGAGCACGTTTTCTACGCTTAAGATGGGGGGGGGGGGGGGTTCAATTTTCCTTTACTATTCGAGTTTGTTCAGTATGTATTTAATTTTATTAATATTTATATTCTTGTATTATTTATATTCTTGTATTTTATTCTGATGTATTTGCTTATATGCTTCCTTTATGAATTCATGCTTTGTATTAATTAAATTTGTTTGCTGTATGGTCTAGCTTCCATCTGTGAAAAGTTGGGGGCTAGAAACGTATTGTTTTGGCTAAATAGCCAACGTTTTGTCAGAAACGTCTCATATTTCCTTCCCTACATGGGGGAGCTCCCCTGAAGAAAGCCCTCGTGTGTTTTTGCCATCTATCCTTGGTTATTTTGCTTATTTATTATGGTTTTATAATTTCTTTAGCTGCATTTGCGCATTGGTTTAAAAATACTCTGTTCCAGTTATATATTAAAAATCCAAGTTTTATTCCATCTTATATTTAAAATTTATTTTATAAGTATAATCAATATTTTTGTTTAATGGTTTTAACTAATTATGTATTTTGCATGAAATTTAATGCTTAATATATTTTAATTTTTGAAATAGAAGTACCTTATAGTAATAGAAAAAAAAATAGTTCTGAAAATTGTTAAAAATAATTATAATCCCTTTCCTTTAATAAAAAAAAAATACATTTGTTTTTATTAAAAATACTCAACTCTTCAAAACTAAAAATACTGCAAGCTTAAAATTAAAATTATTTGCGAGTCCTCTGGGTTTAAGTGCATTTAAATTTAATTGCTACTAAAACAGTTTTTACCTCTTTTTCCCATTTAATACATTTATTTTTTGATAGGGATATAAATGCAGCGTTAATTAAATGCGAATTAAGAAAAATATTTAACACGGATACCGTGAATTTAAATATTCTTTAACATTTTTTATTAAAACAGCTCTAATGTGTTTTAAAATAAAATATTGAAATATATCTTTATTTACCTAGAGAAGTTTATTTTTTGCAATAATACTCAGACAAATTATGTAAAGATTTTTTTATTATTATCCTTATTGTTATTATTACCGTTTTGAGTAAAAAGGATTTTTTGTTATTTATTTATTTAATTTTTATTTAATTACACTTGTCTTAATCTTTTACATTTTGTTTCATATTGAAAGGTTTTAATTTTTTAAATATTGATATTTATAGTATATAAATAAATATTTCTTTTTTTTTAATTATATATATATATTGTAATTTCTTCATAATTTCGTCACTAAAAAAATACATAACTTCAATTTCTATAAATTTAAATATACCAAATTTGTCTCATTATAACAGGAAAAACGACATTAATTGTTTTCTTAAATCCTTTTAAGTGAAAATTCCTATGCCAGTGTTCTTCTTTCATTATGGATACCAAAGTTAAGCTCTGTACTCCTTACTATTCACTAAAAGTTCTTCTTCTCCTTCTTTTTTTTTTTTTTTTTAAACTATAAATTTTAGAAAAATATCGATTCTGAAACATGAAAAAATACATTCAACTGAATGAAAAAGAATCAAACTTGAACACTGGATGATTATTTGTCTTTAGGATAAAAATGCATACATACAGTATAAAAATCTTATTTTCGGGGGGAAAAAAGAGGAAATTGTTTTTTATTTAGTTAAAATTGACTTATTGAGGTAGAATAACCGTAACTGGATGAAAAGAACTACTCACACACTGCTAAATATCAATATTCACAGGATATTTGAAAGGGGTTTTATAGAAAAACAAAGAACATTGTACCTATAAAGATGAAGAATATCCTGCTATCGCATTGCATTTTCAGTAACAGAAAAGCGTAAAATGAGATGCCCCCAAATTGAGTTATAAATTAGTGAAATTCAGAAACAAATTAAACTTAAGTTACAAAAACACATTTATTGATATCAGAAAAATATACAAGTAGATGCTCAAGTGACGCGAAGTGTGGTCATTTGCAGTTCATACTAGTGAAATAGTGACTGTTGTAACCTCTCAAAAAATCACGGTGTCGTGATTAGTTGTCTCATGCATCACTGAATTCCGCTGAGATTCTCGCTCTTTTACCACTTCACAATCTACTTGCCTACCAATGGCTTCATGTGTCCCCACAAGAATATGCTGACCAAATGTTCCCGTTATCTGGGGAGAAATGGGGACTTCCTTTTTTGAAGGCATTTTCCTTAATTTTAAAAAGGTGTAGAAATTAAACTATTAATCTATAATATTTTATTTTTATTCCATATTTATTAGGAATGAAAAAAATACATCCACTATTGGATATAGCAATTTTTAACGCTTCTCTGTTTTAAAGGTACTTTGATCTGTTCAGCCTACACAAGAAGGAACTATTTAGTTTATATCTGATGAACGCGAAGATCAAGCTACTAATACTCAACTTTAAATTAATCGTGGGGACTATAAGATATTCAAAACGTATCAGATATTGGTAGTAAAAAAAGAACAGGGCCTCCAAAATACATGGATGATATATATGTTTGTGTGTTGAGAGGAATAGGCTATAATAAAGCAAGAATCCCAGATAACACTGTACTGTAATCTTACTCAGTATCGCAACAGCTAACTGCCAAGCAGACGATCACAAATGTTACTTGCATGCATGTTAACGGAAAATATATAAAAATATTTACGTGAAGTATTTAGGTGGGAATTAATACAAACGCGTTCATTCCGGGAATTGACAGTGTAAACAATATCTCTGGTAAACAATATCTCCTTATTGAATAACAGTAAGGAAGAAAAATATAGATTGTTTGCTCTAATCTGGAGCACCCAAATCAAAATATCTAGACCGTTTGGTTTGTCATCAGTGTTTAACTCTTCAAAATTCACACATCCTTTCTTCGTGTAAACAAGACGTACTACAATAAGCAGAAATGTCGGCTGCCACTAACTGAATACGTGTGGATGGAGCCATTCCAAAGCTGTTTGATACGAGCTCTTTCATTTCTGGCATCTGCATATCTCGTTAACGTACCATAATTGTATTTGATGTAGCGAAAAATATTATTTTTAATTTTTTTTCAATGATGTTAATGTTAGAAGTAATTAATTAAGTTCGTTTCTCGTAAATCACTGATCGTGCAATCTCCCAACTGCATATCATCTTACATTTATTGCTCCATACATTAAATTCCTACCTTTAAATTCGGCCTATGTGCAGTTTTTCATAAATTCAAGGAACTCGTCCCGAAAGAAGTTATCGAAATGTGCATCCAGTATTCAGGATGTGGCACTTAACAAAACAAATATCCCGTTTGATTGGCTTCTTTCAGAATCCTGATACGCAAGTCTTCAGAAATGATCAATAAGGCTTCTTCCCGTTGAAAACTCGCATACGTTCAATATTTAAAGGGATGTTCTGTAAAAGTGCTGTTTTTCCGTCATCTTGTGAAAATATTGCCAGTAGTAAAGCTTTCCTAAGATAATCTATTCCAATAGTTTCAATCATCTCTTCTTTATAAATTATCGTTATTTCTCTAATTATTATTAATTACACATCCTAAACTAACCATTAACAGTCTACTTTATTAAGGTTAAATCCCTTTGTCCATAGAAAGCAAATTTAAAAGTTTATTTTAATTGTTCTACATGACGACGCAAAAAACTTTTGCTATTGCATTTAATTATGCTAGGATATTATTAATTTTTTTAAGTTTAATTATATTTTTGTGCTTCCCATTTCCAAGCTCATTTAAAAAAAGGAATATATATATACATATAAATTGCTCATTGTTATCAATGCACCCTTAATAAAATTCTTGTTTAAAATTTAAACGATTTTTATTAAGAAGGAGATAAAATGCCCTAATTTGAAATGTTTTGCTATTTTTTCTCTAATATAAAATTAAATAAATTTTTGCTGATTTAAAGCAATCTGACAGCGCAAAACCATGTTCTTTGAAAATTCTATATGTGACTAACAAGACTATAAAAAAAAGGGTGATTATAGATGATTGTAAATTAAAACTTGCCTATATCTTTAAGTGCTACTTTCTACATGATATTCCTGTAAAATGGGAAACAGATGGTAGTTTTTTTTTTTTTTTTTTTTTTACTTCCACAAGAATGGGCGTTCAATCTGAGATAAATTAGGCATTCAAATGGGGCGAAAAGTGGCAGATAAGGATTACCAAAGTTTGGAAACACTAACTGAAGCAGGAGTCGAGTTCTAGAAATTTCTGGAATCATTCATTAGTTTCTAGTTCAGAAACTAATGAATCATTACCTCGAAAATTCTAAATTCTATAAAACCACTGTGACAATACTGTTGGTGATTTAAAATTTCATTCAGAAATCAAAATTTCCTGTTGTACCTAAATTAGCAAAACTTCTGCTCTGTAGTGTAATTAACAGTGTTATTTTTTTTTATTTCTGCAGTAGGAATGATTGTTTTATTGGATTGTTTCAAGAATATTCATTGATTAATGATTTTTATTGCACAAAATATGTTTTATGCAACTGTTTCCTAAATATTCATTAAATAATATGCATTCGTCGACTAGAACAGGCTTATGTCTATAAGAATTACTTTCTACACTCAAAAATTTTGACAACTTTCTTAACAATACCATTACGAACTCTATCTAAGCGCTGAATATTCATTAAATTCAGTGCATTCATCGACCAGAACCTGCTTATGTTCTTAAGAATTACTTTTTACACTTAAAAATGCCGAATAAGCAAGTTCATTACGAGCAATATTTAAGGGCTGAATATTCATTAAATGAATTGCATTGGTCGACTAGAAACTGCATATGTCTTTAAGAATTACTTTTTGATATGCAAAAATGACGAGACCGTTCAAAACAACATCATTATGGGCTCTATCTACGAGCTGGATAGTCATTAAATATAATGGATTCATCGACTAGAACCTTTTTATGTACTGTTTACATACAAAAATGTCGACAAAACTTTATAAAAATATCATTACTGGTGGAATGTTAATTAAATAAAGTGCATTTGTCGACTAGAACCTACTTATGTCTTGAAAAATCATTTTCTACACGCAGAAATCTCCACAAATTTCATAAAAATATCATTACTGGCTAAATATTCATTAAATAAAATGCATGCGTCGACTAGATCCTGCCTACGTCTTATAACTTAACTCCATGTCTTATAACTTAACTCCTGCTTATAACTTAATTCCATGAAAAAACTTTCAACTTTCATAGCGATATCATTTCAGGCTCTTTCATTAGCTTGTTTTCAAATCTCCATGATTGTGCCACATATAAGAGCCAAATCCATTGTCTGTTTGGTCATTATAAATATGATTTTCGTAAATATTTCCAAAACGAAATGTCGCAGTAATTCCAAAATGGGAGGTGCACGTCTAGATGTCATGTATATATATATATATATATATATATATAACAAACCTATATACCAATTCACAACGTTCTACGTTCAATCATTTTTGAGTTATGCGATATACCCCCCCCCCCCCACACACACACAGACACACATATTTACATAAAGATGTCACAAAAAAAATATCTCCAAAATGGGAGCTTGTATTAAGATCAATATTTTGCAAGTGTACAACTAGACATTATGACAGCCACGAATGCAACATTCTATGATTATTAGCATGCAAAAACTTTCAACAACTTTCATAGCGATATCATTTCCGGCTCTTTCATTAGCTTGTTTTGAAATCTCTATGATTGTGCCTTATATGATAGCCAAAACCATTTTCTGTTTGGTCATTATATATATGATTTTCGTAAATATATCTAAAACGAAAAGTCGCAGTAATTCCAAAATGGGAGGGGCACAACTAGATGTCATATATATATATATATATATATATATATATATATATAACAAACCTATATACCAATTCACAACGTTCTTCGTTCAAACATTTTTGGGTTATGCGATATACCCCCCTACACACACACACAACGGGAGCTTGTATTAAGATTAATATTTTGCAAGTGTACAACTAGACATTATGACAGCCACGAATGCAGCATTCTATGATTATTTATAATAAAATACGTAAGTTCATTGAAAAGTAAATATTGTGACATCATAGGTAAAACAATGTTTTCGGACACAGAAATGAAAAATAAAAAATAATATGGAGTATGATACCAAATGGATAATAATTTTTTTTTCTAATGTTATACACGAAACAAAACGCATTTTCTTTCATTTATATATATATATATATATATATATATATATATATATATATAATAGTAGAGAAATCTATAAAAAGCTTACTTATTTCTCGATAAAAAATACAATTTAAGTCAACTATTATTTCAATTTGCTCCTTAAATTCTAGAAAACAACATCTAAAAAAGATATAGATACAGAATAATAAAGCTATATTATTTACCTATGTAAGTAAAATAATTTTATATTTACACTTTTTAAAAATTTTAATAAGAAAGATGCTTTGAAATAATTATATTTCTTTACACTATCTCACTTCATAAGCCGGACGATAAATCCAATTTTCAATTACGTCTTTCTTAAAAAAAAAAATACAATGTTATTTATTTATGACATAATATCAAATTCATGTAAAAAAGTAACAAAATTTGCGTAATTAAAATAATTATGTCACACTAATTTATTTAGCATCGCTTTCAGAACATATAAGAAATGGAAAATGACGAAGTACATTTTTCTATAGCTAATAATATAAAACTGTGAACTTAGATAATTTCAGAAGCAGCTTTGTTTGTATTTCATTAAAGTTTTGCCTAAGAAAAATAATTTAAGTGAAAAAATAATTCAAGGACATGCGCAAAAATAATCTAAGTGATCAATTCATCCTTCAATAGAATATTGCTTTACATAAAAAAAGGAAATTTTAAGAATACACCTAAAGTACAAGTAGTAGCGCCAATTAAAACTTATTTTAAAAGAAAGCAAATATATTTACATGCGTTTATACACTTGAAAATAAAGATTACTTTTAAAAACATATATAAAAAATGAGTTTTTTTTTCATAGTTAGCTTATATGCTTAGCATATGAAAAATTAAAATAAAAAGGTGCATTTTTACATTATTAAAGCACTATATAAAGCATTTTTACATTCGTTAGCGCTATTAGAACTCGTCTGCAAGCTGTAATTTTTAGAGATGGCGGTCACATAAAACAGGATTTACATGCCTGTAAACATTTGCATACAAATAAATAAAATTTTTAACGGAAATGTGTAATTTTCTCACGTATAGCGCTCTCTATCGAAGAAAATTTATTTTTTTTTTCTTCAACCCCCCCTCCTCATCCCCCCCCAAATAAAAAAAAATCCCTCTTCACGAGAATCATTTTTTTGCAAACCGCGTTCAATTCTACCTATTCGTTTATTTTTTATGAAAGTATAAAATGGGTATTAACTTATGGGATTACTGACGGTATATATATATAATATTGATCACGTATGCCTTCATCATAGAAAATATTCGATTAATTTTTTTCTTGCAAATTTTACAAGTAAAACAATTATTACGCTAAAGTAATTATATACAATATATGGTAACCAAAATTTGAAAATGGCCATAATATTGTAACAAAATTCGGAATGAAATATAGCAAATAAATAAAGTAATTGCGACATTACTGTTTTCAAATTCGAGAAATAAGTACGGTTTTTCAGAAATTACTAAGTTCCAAATGATTAATTTGTAAACAACTTTTCTCGTAAATTATAGAGTAAATAATCTAAGCTTTGTGTGTGTGTGGGGGGGGGGGAGTAAAAAATTATATTCGTTAATTATTGTTTTGAAAATGGTAATATAGTTTAATGCATAGACGTTAAATATGTGTTTATTATGTTTGATTATAAAAAGCATCTTGCGGCTATAACATTTGAGCAAATTACTACTAAATTTGACACGAGGACGATTTTATGAGATTCTTCTAAAACAACAACAACAATAAAAAGAATATAAAAAAAATCCCTTTTTGCAATTTTAAAGTCAAAGGTCCTTTACGTTGTACAGAATTACAATTTCAACTTACAATAATAACATTAACATTAGTTAACATTGGACCATTTGGGCACCACTAAATTTTAATGTTAATTGTTACGAGTTTAGTGAATTGTATGATTTGGTGAGATTTTGGTGACAAAATTTGTAATTTAGCAATGAAATTTGTGCATTGGCGGTAAAATTTGATAGCTGACGACGAAATGCTTGACTTGGCAACGAAATTCGTTATTTCACGACAAAATTTAGCGAACTTGGAGATGGAGAATAGTAGCTTTGGCGTCATTATATTTTCTTCTCACGCGAAAACTTCTTATCTCTTCACAGACTAATATCTTTTTTCTATAAGATAAAAGTCCAAAAGAAGCTGTAAGGTATTACTCTCAATTTCGGTCGTAAATTTAAAATTCTTGCCTAAACCGGTGTTCTAAACTATTCACCACAAACGATATTTTTATTAAGACTAACGTATTATTTTAATTTTATACATTTAAATGATTAATTAAAGCAGTTACCATGTTTTTTATTTTTTCAGTTACCTTTTTCATTATCGATTATACGTGACGTAAGCATCAGACTATAAATTTAAGCAATTAAAGCTACAGAAAAGTCGGCTTCATCACAATTGACGAAAAATCACTTTTTAACTTTTAACTTTTAAGAAATTGAATCTATCGAAAAAGTTTAAAGGTAAAAAATGTTCATTAGGATAAGGCGGTAATTCGCCTGATTTGAAGTTTTTTCCTATTTTCAATATTAAAGAAATTATGCACAAATGAAAATTTCCACCTGCCACCATTTCCACCCCCTCTGAGCTGGATATCCCATCTACGAATTCGGTTGAGATTTTTACAGTCCTGACAACATATTCTGAGCTGGTTAAATTTAAGTTATCGTGTTCACAACTTAACATGGGAAAAAGCGTCACACACACACACACACACACACACACACACACACACACATATATATATATATATATATATATATATATATATATATATATATATATATATATATATATATATATATACTTTTGAACGGAGGGTGGTTTTTTGGGTTCTAAGGGTCATGATCGGTGAAGATATGAAGAAATATTCCAGAAATCGTGTCATGAGGATCATTGCAATAGGGAGATTTCCTATAAGGAATCTACCTAAAAATGACTGCTAGGTAGAGTGCTTGACATGAAGAAAGAGAATTATGAGAAAATATATGACTCATACAGTTAAAAAAAAAAGAGTATTTAATGATTAATATTTAATTATGTGTGGTTCATTTCACTTGTTAAAAATGTGAAAAATATCCACCAGGTTGCTCTTTATACGAAGAAAGTGACAGTTTTAACAAGTGATTTTTTAACTTTCTTCGTATAAAGCGCAACCTGGTGAAAATTTTTGAATTATTTATTTAATTACGTTAACAGATTTTATTAATTGCATACATACCAAATATTGTGTCAATCCGTTTTTTTTTTTTTTTTTTTCTTTTTTATCAGCGGGATACTGTGTATAATTTAGTTGGAATCTACTTAAACCCACAGTGTACATGTTTCTGTGCTTTTCTCTTAATAGAATAATTTTTAAGAAAAAGGAAAAAAAAATATTCATTGTTCTATCTACACAGTTATTAAGGTGTATATTAAATATTATAATCCACACTTAACGAAAAAATTGAAAATTGTTGATGAATTCAGCTTGTCAGTTTGTCTGTCCTTCTAATTTCCATAAATATTTAGGAAATTCCTTGAAACATATGAATATTATTCATGTTCACTATGGGTTATTCCCTACTGAAAATGAAGTAAATACCACTGCTGTCTTGCATACAGGGACATTCAAAAGAACATAGAAACATTGTGTTATATGAGAGTTTTTTCTATAACTCATATCTTAATATATTTATTTTTGACTATTCATAAAGAAATTTACATTTGTCTAATATCCTTCGAATTTTATTTATTTTGCTTTTGGTCAATAATCCACTTCTCTATTCTGGTTTTACTCTTGAAAGAAAATGTTCGTAAACACACGCACCATACACACAATTGAAAGAATTAATAAATAATGCTAATTTAAAGAAACATATTTTATAACCTTTTTAATGACGTTTCTTGGCAACCAGTGCTAGTTTTTTTTTTTTCTTTTACTGTACATGATTTGTCATTTTCATTTATACAATTGCTCATTTGAATTTTTTAAAACCGTCCAACTACAAATGTCATACAAAACTAAGGTCTTTAAAAATGCGTTTCTGCGATTATTACTATGATATCGTTTCACATTGTTTAAGTTATGAATTTTAATAAAGAACATAAATCGTATAAATTGAATGAAAATTAATTTACTATATGCATTTTCTTTCCCCTTCCCGAGAAAAAAAAACATTTAGTTTTAAAATAGCTAGGGGATATGATATCTGCATTTTAAAAATTATAATTGAAAATCGTTATTGCTATAAGCTATGAATATTTAAAGGCAATTACATTTTTTATGACAAACCAATTACATGCATCAATGCGAAAAAGCATTAAAAAATAAAATAAAATACATAATTATAATGCATAATTTTTTTAAGCAATCTGGAGAATGTCTTTAAAGTTCTTTTACTGAAATATTTTAAAATTTAATTGAAAATCAATCAATAGTAATTTTTTAGTTCAATAAAATCTATTATTATAATAATTTTCAGATAAATTCAGATTATGGTTTATTTTAGACTTATTACTATCACCACAAAAAAGTCAGTAATAATAGGAAGTAAGGCAGTTATATAAGTAAAAGGACAGAAAAATAACTATTATTATAACATTAAATCAAAGATTCATTGAACTTATTTGACGAAACTTCTTTCTCTCTCTAAAATAAGTATCATGTATTATATATAATAAGTATTTTATTTATTTATCTATCTATCTATCTGTCTCTCTCTCTCTCTCTCTCTCCCTCTCTCTCTCTCTCTCTCTCTCTATATATATATATATATATATATATATATATATATATATATATATTAATTTCTCATTCAAAATTGTTTTGCTGCGTCGATCGGGGCTTAAACAATATAAATTGCTATGATTAGCTATATTATATTACGAAATCGACGCAGCTTTCACAGCTTTATGAAGTACATGCCCCTTGAAGAGTTTATACTTCAAATTTTTAGCATTTTTATCCAATTATTATTTCTGTGGTCCTTTATTTACTTTCTCCGTCATTACGTTTAATGGTCCTTTTTTTATTATTATTGTTCATGTCGGGGTAAGTAATTTAAATTGTTTTTTTTCTCTTATTGGTTCTTAATCTCTATCGCAACGTTTTTGTGAATTTTAGTACGATATCTATCATATATATATATATATATATATATATATATATATATATATATATATATATATACACAATTGTTTGAAAAAAACAAAAATATATATATATCACACAGAGAAAAATCAGATTTAATTAAATTCTGCAAGAGTAACATATTGTATGGTGCATTACAATATACTTACAAGGTTTGAAAAATAAAATAATTATTTTGTGACACTTTATTTGTTTTTATCATCTTTACAATCTTGTTACTTACGCAGTAATTGTGATAATATCTATTGGCTTTTGCAATCCTGTATAACAAGCATGCTTTATTTCAACATACCTGGAATAGTTGACTTTACACGACTTTATATTTAATGTTACACCACATATCGTCAATTAAATTAACTTTTTGACGTTTACCGGGCCATTTAAGTATATGAATGTTCTCTGTCTTCAGACAGTCATTAATTGTTCTTAATAAGAAATCACCACAGAACTGGCGTTGCAATTCTTCAATGATTCTTGACTGTCAGCATTAATATTCCACTTACTACGTCATTAGTACCACGTCATTTTACCAGGAAGCTCATTAACTTTAATGAAGAAGCTTGCATAAAAAAAGCTTCTGATTTCTTCGTATAATTATTCTTAATGTTCAGTATTATTGGAAAGTCTGAGTTTACTGGTGGATTCATCCTCAGTCATTTTTTTTTCCAGAAAGCATAATTATTGTCATCCTCTCAAAATTTCATCTACGAAATTATAACTGCAGAAAAATACTATAAATATCATTAAAATTAAAGACATTAAAAGTCTAAAACAGTTCATTCCGGAAGAGAAATTACGCGCCTTTTGGATGGAACTTTAGGATTGGCCAACTGTTTGAGAATTTTACCAAACACTATAATTAAGCATAATTTAGTTATTTTATGTTTCTTCTACTTATACCATGTTGTAGAAGACAGTACATACATTTTCAGTGAACAGATTAGAAGTAAAGCAATTATTTTTGAGAAATACTGGAACTCATGAAGAAAAATTAAATATTAACTGTAAAAAGGAGACATGTCCACGGTGTGGAAATAATCACCAAGGACGTATGTATTATTGAATTTTATATAAAATGTAATATTTGTGATAGGGGTACCAATGAAAATGCTGTGCAATTTTGTCAGAATTTTAAATTCACGCAAAATTTGTAAAAACAGTTTTTTCTGTCTCCTGTTAAATTAGGTTTTAGTGACCTGTCTCGTTTCTGCTATCATTGGTTCAAATGATATCAGAACGTAACGGATATGATCGGTTATTTTCAAGTAGAACTATTGGAAAAATAATCAGAAATATTTTTATTTATTTATTTTTTAATAGTATGTTAAGCAGTATTTTTTGCTTCGATATTAATATGAAGTTCGTTTCTCATGGTAAAAGAAAATAAATTTACCACGAAAGTACGTTTGGTTCATAAATATGAATCTTACGACAGTTGCTTTCTTTGTACCTTAATATTTACTTTTAAAATGATTAACCGATTTATAAAGCGTTTCTCAAATTTATATTTATTTTAATTCTGTAGATTAAGTGTCCTTATATCCTAAAAAAGATTATGTGATGTTTGAAATTAAGTATTACAAACTAGTATAAATGAATAATTATTATATGGAATCCGTTATACATTTTTATGTATAACGGAAAAAATGAATTTTAAAGTCATTAAATTATAATTTTTTTCATTTACGACAGGAAATCTTCAAATATATAAATGTTTTAAAAAGCACGTAAAGTGGTTATCTAGGTACTTTAATAAAATTTTGCTTAAAGTATTTAAAACTGAACACCACATTATTCTATCCGATTATAAATTTAATAAAAACATGACATAAACATAAAGAAAAAAAAGGTCTACATGCTTGGCAAATGAAGTTTAAAAGAACAATTCATGATAAAATAAAAACTTCTTTCCAGACATTCTTTCGGGATTTACTTATTTTATTTTTTTTATTCCACTTACTTCTAGAGTTTCGTTTGAAATTTTCTATTTTTAACATTTCATTGTTTTCTAAAATTTCTTTTTAAAAATGTTACTTCTGTTTAATCTTTTATTCAGTTTATGGAACAAATAAACGTATAAAAAATATGACTTTAGAAGGAAAAAAAAGTGACTGTAGAATAATTTGATTTCTTTAAAAATATATTTATAGATTTAATTACACGACGGAGTATTATTTGCCTAGCTGATTAAAAGATGAAGAATAGATGGGAAAAAATGCTACAGAGATGATTCTATTTAATAAGAAAATATTGTCTTTCCAAATTCACTCAGTAAAAATAATTTATTAAAATTAATATTAAAAAAAAAAATATATATCTTCCATGATAATGCAGACAATTTCCATATTAAAGAAGTGGTATAACACAAAATACCCCCAAAAAGTCAATTTTATTCTCAATATAAAAGATTTTTTTTAATGAAAAAAGTCGATAACTTTATTTTAAATTATCGCAGATCCATGGTTCTACCATTCGTTTTAAAGGTATTGGCGAGTTCTTTTGAAAGATACCCATCATGAAAAATTATCCCTCTCAAGGGGGGATTTCCCCCCAGGGGGAGGGGGTGGCGAGGCTCCTACATACACATTTTTTTTCCCAGTTGACTATCTCTATTACAAATAATTCTTTTAAGTTTCATAATGATTATTAAAAAATAATTCTGTTTATGCACATTTATACAAAATGTTGTCCTATAGAACCATGTTAAAAATTTAGAAAAAGCGGGATGGCAACGCAGTCTCTAAGACAATTTTTATCAAAAGTTGTTAGGCACTAATTTATGTGAAAGTGTAACTACATACCAATTTGTATGTAATTATGTGCAGTGGTTCCTGAGATACAGTTGCCACAAAATTTTGTCATACACACAGAGACTGACAGACAGACAAACAGACAGACAGACATTTTCTAAAAATGATCAAATCGTGTTCTACATCTCTCAAAACGTGTAAACTCATCAAAAACCTGAGGTCGAAAATTTTTGCGAATACCATACTTTCTTCTATTGAATATAGAAGAAAGTAATAATATATGACTCACACGGGATGATTATACTATGAAATGTTCTAATTTGTATTTAACTATATCCAGATAAATGTTGAACTTTGATTTTTATCTTTCTGCATTACGTAATTGATTGTGCATCATGAACATTAACTAATGCGCAGAAATGATTTTATATTTACTTGCTTTCAGTATTTGTTAGATTTTTCTATAAATATTATTTACTAAGCACATGTCTTTTGCCAAACTGTAGTTTCAATGATATTTCTTCTAATTGTATGTCTATAACAGATTTTTATTTTTGGATTTTACAACATGCAATATGAATTATGTTTTTGGTACATTATGAATTGTATCAGTGGTGAAATGTACCTGAAGTAAATTTTCCCAGCAAATATTAACCGTCATTTGTGAGCAGTATTTGTTAATCAGTGTTTAATTTCTAAAAACATATGTGCAGGGGAACCTTAATATTCCTCATAACATAAGCTCTTTAGTATCTGTGATTTTGAGTGTCCATCGAAGACTTTTTTTCCTTCTAAATGAACAAGAAATAACCGAACAACAGCTTCGGGTTTTTACAAATGATAAATTGTTGAATTCCAGCACACAAAATTATATGATGCATTCAATGATATATATATATATACATATATAAGTATGGAAGTTGTGTTCCCATGTGTTCTCATGCAAATTAAGTTCTGCTTACAATAAGTAAAAATAACCCTAGCAAATGCATTTGTTAGCAGTCCTTATATGTCTGCGATACAGTATTTGTTCCTTCTATTGAATGCAGTTACAGGAAATTTAACACATATGATGTAGAAAATATGCTTAAATTTTAAGTTTGATCCATCTTTCGGTATGTTCTTTGATATGTATGAAATAGTAATAATTGAAGTTTTCTTGGTTAGAAATTCGTGAATATCACCTGATAAGTGGATACTAAACTGTATTAATGCAGATTTAATGTTACGAAATAATTTCCGCCGAAAACAGTTTTTAAATGTTTAGAAGATTTAAGGTTTTTTGCTTACAAAGGTTTTGTATCATTGATACTTTCGAAATGAGATTTTTTTTTTTTTTACTTGGGTGATCCGTCAGTAATTGACCACAGGGTAGCAACTGACCACTTAAGCACAAAAATCTGAAAGATAATGTAGTTATTAGAATGCGTAAAGGCCATTTAGTGAAATACTGTATTAAAATCTGTAATAGCAAAAGATATTTTTATTCTAACTTATCCTGAATTAATTACAAATTTCTACATAGTTGGCAGCAATAGCGAGGTGTTTCAAAATGTTTAATTCAATCTTAAAAACTGTAGTTCAATGGACGGCTAGAACGAGGCGGAGCTCCCAAGGTTTGTGGGAAAAAGCTGTGCTATGATTGGTTATATTCCACTATATGTGGGCTAAATTAAGACTCCTATGGGTTAAATGAAAGAAAATCGTCGTCATGATGTGGAATGACTTCAGAGTGTAATGTCATCAATTTGATTCCAAAAGCATATTTATTCAGGTATAGATGTCATTTATATTTGTTGTAGATATATAATTGTTTTTTATTAAGCAATTAATTACTATTCTTACAATTAAGGGATAGTCACTTACTAGGTATCTAAAGTGTTATCAGTGCTAGTAAATGAACAATTTGCTCAACTATTGAAATTTGTTGTTTTCAGTAACAGATCAATGAAATTAATTTCTAAATGTATGAGAATCTCGCTTAAATTTTCTCAAAAAGATTTCTCAGCTTGAGAAGGTTTCTAGCGTTTGACATTCATAGTGCATTTGGATCCGATAATTTAAATGATTTAAGGCGGATTTAAAGTCATTTTTATACAAAATATTGAGGAAAGGATAAAAGGATGAGTGCGTTTAACGTCGAACTAGGGATACGCAATGGGCAAGCGGTGATGGTCTAAGATTCACGATTGATGGGTTGCAAAGAAGATGTTGATTAGTAAGTCTTTTTATGTTAATTAATGTTTTACATGAATATACTTTTACACTGGAATATAATTAGAATATATTTACATACATTTATAATTACATTGAAATGTATTTTTAACAATAGCTTTTAATTTAAGCAACATTTGAACAGGTATTTAATATAGTTAATTACTAACATTATTACGGTTATTTGCTGGATGTAAATGGTCAATTACTAGCAAAATATGATTTCGAAACGGCTATTACAAGCAAAAAAAAAATGTAAGATATATAACATGATGTTGTTTCTCATTTACGAATTCTAATATATTAATTAGTACTTAGAAAAAAAAATTGCTAATGATTATATTTGAAAATAGGAGAAAACCTTTAGATGTTTCCCGTAAATGGTCAATTGCTAGTCTGTTCACCTTAATTATAGGAAAGAAACGAAATTTATAAACCTTTAAACTTAATGAAATGTTATACGATATGGTAACAAATACTTTATAATTTTAAAAGTTTATAGTTTTATTAAGGAATAATTAGAATGGGATGATTAAAATGATAAAAACGCACGATTCTGTACATCCTAAAGAAATAAATGTTTCACAATAAATGCAATTCATTGCAAAAGAATAATTCTTGGACATGGTTTCGCCTGTAATCTGTATTTTAGATATTTATATTCGCTACGAAATTCTAAATTCAAATATTCTGGATTTGAAAAAAAAAAAAAAAAAAAAAAAAAAACGCTTAATGTAAGAAAAGCTTTTGTATAGTAGTAGAATAGATATAAAATTTAATACTCACATAGTTTAATAACTAAGTATTAAATTAATTATTGAAATTACACGAAAGTACTGCCACTGGTATACTACCAAAAATTCGTGGGGTCTTGAATAGTTAAAGCGTTTATTATTAAAAGAAGACTTATTAGAAGAAAAAAAATCCATGTATTATACGAAAGCAATTACATCTATTTAATGATTAAAAAGTGTATTGATAATATTTATAGTTATATATTTAAATCAAAGAATTATAATATTATTAACATAAACTTATAGTCTACCAATTAGTACAAAAATGTTTAACATTGACAGAAAATTATAATACTTTATTTTTAACATACATCAGAATTACTTTAATTTGAATATTTATGATATATTTAATCAATAAAATAAAATAATTATTACATCTTAATTATAATTTATTAAACGTCAATATCTCTACTGCTTAATACTCTACACATAAAAGCTTTAAAAATTATGCAATTCTAAAATGAGAGATTAAATATATATTAGTATACACATAACATTTATACAGTTTGTTATTTAAAATTATCAAGATTTAAAGTTCATTGAATATTTCATAATATCTACAATTGTTCATAACTTTTTATTATTTATTATTATAAAAAAAAAGTTTCATATGCTTATTTAATTATAGTTTATACCATATTTATAATTAGAAATTTTATAAAATGAAATAAAAAATGAAAATTTAAATGTAAATCACCACCTTCTCCACAAGCAATTTTTTAAATTGCAATTTCGACATTTGCTAACTTTCAATTACAATGTTTTCCGAGCAATTTAAATACAGTAATATATATATGTAATACAAATGATAGATAGCAAAATAAAATTTAATCTTAAAATTTAGCAATTAATAGATCTAAAACAATACCAACACACAACAATATAGAACTGAATTTAACTAAGAGGAAAGACTGACACAAAATTTTTGCGATTTAGATTAAGAACCAATAAGAGACAATAATAACTTAAAGTACTTAAGCCGACATGAATGATAATAAAAAAGGACCATTAAACAACAGAGAAAAGAAATATATATATATATATATATATTTAATGTTGATTTGTAGCTGACATTTTAGATTTTAGAGTAGTCTGAATAAAATTCCTGTATTACTTCTCTGTAATTAAGTAAGGAGAATGTATTCCTCAACATAAATATTGTATTTTACAGTTTTTCTATTAAGTTATATATTCATATTTTGCCATTTTCATTCATATCACGAAATATAACGTCAGGGATGGAACACGGGCGCAGAATTCATACCACTATGAATGTAAGAAAATTTTCTACTTCTTAAATCAACGATATTATAGGTACGGAAATTTCTTAAACGGATTCCGGTATGAATTCTGCGCCCGTGTTCCATCCCTGTAACGTATAATAAAAATTAAAGTTATCCCTTTCCACACATCCACGATTACCAATCATGAAGCAACATTTTCTTTCTTTATATTCACAATCTTCTGCTTGTAATTTTTAAACCGAGGATATTGTTTCAAAGACAAATTGCCTTTGTTACATTGGTTTTGTTTTTCTATTCTCCTTCAAGTATAAATTCCCTTCCCGATTTATACATTTTGTGCAGGATAGGTTTTGAAAATTGAATCTGAAGGGGCTTCGGCGGAATGAAGAAAAATATTGAAAAGGAAAAATCCAGAAATATGATAGTTCTATTTCATCTTTTGGAAGACTTACATTTTGAAAATTAAATTAGATTTCAAAAGGGAATGGATTCTTAAAAAAATAAAAAATAAAAATAGAAATAAAAAATAAATAAATTTCTTCTACTTCCTGTTTTTGGGAAAACTTCATTTTTCATTTTTATTTATTCCTTGTAGATAATGTTAAAAATACTTTGTTATTTCGTAAAAATGTGGAATAAACTACAGTCATGTGTTTATTTTAAGTTATTGTCCATCATGTAATTTTTATTAGATTGTTATGTTTGGTGTTTGGGGAATAAGACCGTATTACTACACGAGAGTCCTAGGCTTTTCGTTGCTTTGTTTTATAAGAATATCTCATTGAAAAATGAAGTTTTCCAAATTCTGTTTTTTGAATATTACTCTCTGAATAGTTCGCCTTTTAGCTTAGTGAACGATTTTTTTGAAAAAATAAATTTAAATATTTAGTTTAGAGATCGAATAAAAGAAATCCTAAATTTATTTAATGGAATAAAATATTTAAATTATTATCATTATCATTATTATTATTTTAAATTCCTCACTAAGCTAAAATGCGACATGTTCACTGAGAAAAAAAAATATATATACTGTCTTCATCTAGAACGAATAAGTGGTCATTTTCTAAATCCCTGGAATGGTGTGCCCTCTGTAAAGGGGATGATTCTAACTCGTATTTTTGCGAGTTACGGACAAAAACTACGAAATATTTCTAACAGCTAGGTCGAGCAGCGTGACCTGGGATCGATCCCGTCTACCAGCTTTGAGAGCAGCATCGCTCAGCCACTGATACGGCTTTTTTTGTTATGTATTTAGTAGCAATTTGTGTAAACATTCCTTTATATATAAAAGGGTAAAAGCATTTTCTACAGATTGAAGAGAGTGGAAATTCAGTTTAATTAATTTTATTATATTGACCATGCAGGTTCATGCAAAGGTCTCACTAGAATATAATAGGTGAATATAAATTGAGTACACCTTAATATTTTGCCTCAGAACGTATTTAAATACATCTTACAAAAGCATGCAATATATCATGATAAAAGTTATCAGAATCTTTTAAAATTGTAAACCTCTATCTCTCAAATATTGTATATTTTTGTTAAATAGGCTTTTTTTTTTTTTTTTTTTTTTAATTTTCATTTCGTTGTAAAAAAATAAGAAATTAATCAAAATAAAATTAATACTTACGAAATACAACATCATGCATTAGTATAACTTCCATTTATTAGTCGCATAATTTATATACTTTGTTTTAAACACATAAATCCACATCCACATTCAAATTGATTTTTAATGCTGGTTTCAAAGCTGCAATTGCATAAAATAATAAAATTATTTTAGTGTGTCTCGCGATAGCGACCACAAAAATCACACTATTGACTTGCAAATTTGTACATTTGTTCATGAGTCACACGCAATTAGCTCTATGGTTTTGGGCATTTATTCTATTTAGAGTTCGTGTAAAGGGACATATTATTATTATTATTATTATTATTATTATTATTTTAATTACGGCTTATGGACTGCATTTGTATGTACAGCAATAACAATCGCAAAAATCACCATATTCACTTGCAAATTGATACACATGTTAAGGCGCTATACAGAAATAGCTGTTTAATTTTTCGTGTCCATATTGTTTATTTATCGTGTACTTTCACACACCAAAGTTTTTCTTTTGTTTAAGGCCTATGAGCAGAAATTTGTTTGAATGCATTTTAGCATCATTTCTCTACTTTCAACAAAATGAAATTAAGATACAATATTAAGATGTTTAAACTAATGTTTTCTGTAGATAAGTTATTTTAGAATGATTAATTAATGCAGTCGACCTTACAAAAGTGTTTCGACAATATCACGTAAACATCCAAATTATTTCAAATTTCAAACAGTTATTCATGAGATACATAGAACAAATTTAATAATTTTACTAGCCTATATAAAGTTTATGGTTTGTTTATAGAGGCACAAAAAGAATTTTGTAACATTAGAGTCTATGGACAAATTTTTAATTCAGTGTATTTTTACGTGTTCATGCTCCATTCAATATAACAAAATTAACATACATTATAAAGATTCTTAAAAACATATTTTCTTAAAAGACTAAGTAATTTATTTACGGGACTACACAAAAAATTTCTGGTGGCATTCTATAATCATCCAAATGATGTCAAATTCGATTAAAATATTAATGATTCATAGTTAATTAGATGTAATTATTTATAGATGTATATATTAAAATCGTGTTCAGGGACACACAAACGATTTGCGTAGTATTACGGTCTATAGACGCATTTCTTAAAAGTGCATTTTATCATGCCTAAACCCCATTAAATATAATGAAATAAACACATGTTATTAGAATGTTTAAAAGAATGTTTTCTGGGGAAAATGTGTATTCATAAAATTCGTAATGAGTTCACAGGGTTATACAAACTAAGTCCTACATGTATGAAATCCTCTGGCACGGAATTTTTCAAGTATTTACGAGTTACAAGGAGTTGACACAAATCTATCAGTTACAAGCGGATATCTATATATGCATGTATACAGGTGATCAGTTTAAAAGAGTACTCATGGGTTTTTTATTATAACCCTTAAATCGGACGGATGTGGCAACATTCTAACATTGAAGTATGTTTGTTTGAACCTTGTTTAAGTTTGTGAGATAATTTCTAACACTGGACTGTTACACCATTATCTGTGAGGTATAACAGAAATAGACACACACATTTTTTTTTTTTTTTTTTTCTAAATCCTGTAATAATTTTATTTTTTAAAAACATAATTTAATTCATATTTTTACTTTATCATTCCTCACAGAAAATGTTTAAAATGGTCGCCACCAGTTTGAATGCAAACATGAACACGTCGAACCAAGTGTTTGACACAATTCGCACCATTGTTGGTGTTATTGATGAGATTTCTTCAATTTTGATCTGTTTTAATTTATCGATGTTTTTAAGACTTCTCTGGAAAAGCCTATGAAATGATACTGTAAAAATTATAATGAAATTGTAAATGTAGTGTAGGAATGGTAATGCAAAAAAATAATAATAATTAAATTTTGTTTTTCATAAATAAAATTATTACATGATTAGAAAAAAAAAAGTGCGTTTCCATTTCTGTTTTACTTCAGAAATAAAGTTGTAACACTTCAAAAGTGTTGGAAATTGTCTCCCACACTTTAACAAGGTTCAAACAATTATAGTTCGATGTTAGAATAATTGCCACACCCGTCATATTTAAGGGTATTAAGAGAAACCAACGGGTACTCTTTTAAATTGATCACCCGGTATATATATATATATACATATATATATATAAGATATGAAAATATTTTTTTAATCGTACAATATAATAAAAAAATCAATATATATCTATATCTATATCTATATCTATATCTATGTATATATTAATTACTTATTAAAAAAAGTGTATTTGTATAAAAAAGGCGCCAAAGACAGCACTAAAAATTATACAAAAATATATAATTTTGAAAATATGTAGAGACTTGAAGACAAGTGGGCGTGGTCAACAAGAAGAAAATACGTTAATAAAAACAAAGAAATAACGAATTAAAGAAACGAAGAATAATTGTATAAAGAACACTACATGTTAAAAAAACCCTTCCGCTTCCTTTTCAGTGGGTGGGGTCAGCATAAGAGACAATAAAGTAAATTGAAAAAGGTCTAACAGGTTTCGGAGACATGGCGAAATTAGCATACTCCCAACAAAAATTTTAATATATGTATTAAAGTAATATGTATATATATATATATAAAACTATATATATATATATATAGAAGTGTTGGACAAAATAATGGAAAAACTTTCATTTTTTTATGTTTTGCCGAATATCTCGTAAAGTACTTAATGTGTTGCTCTTGAATTTTGAGAATACGGAAAACATGTCTTTCTTCAAATTTTTCAGCGAAGATGTTTCACGAGCGCCTTTAGGGGAGTGAACCACAAATCCAACAATATAAAAATTATTTGTGATTACCTTGGATCTGAAATTGCACCCATTCATCTACAAATTTAATATGTAGTTATAAATATTATATTTTAAACGTCTGTAGAGATTTCTGAGATTAACTGGAATATTTAAAGAGTTATAAATACTTTATTAAAAGATGCAAACTTTTTCTGCAGGTTTTTATAACACTAAAAGATTTTTTTTCCAAATTCCATGAAACTTCCAGAAAACATGTTCCTTCAGACAACGTATATGTAAAATCATATTCTAAAACAAATACATTTAATAGTCAAATAGATAATGATAGTTACAGTAAATAATTTAATGCTACGCATTAGTAGATTGTACACAAAAAAAAAAAAAAAAAAAAAAACCTTGATATAGTTTAATACTCAACAGTATAGAAAGGTCTTTACGATAAGGAATCTTTCACAAATGAAAATTTGTATCATAAAAAGAAAAGAAAAAAAAAAAAAAAAAAAAAAAACGTTTCATTTTCTTTTCAAACAAATATTTTTTTCTTTTTTAAAAAGATATGTATTTATACCTATATATAAAAAAAAAAGAATCACAAACATTGTATTAAGCTTCATTGAGTAAATTAATTTTTTTTAATGCAAATTTTCATTTGTGAATGACCCCTTATCGTGAAAACTTTTTTAGAATACAACTGAAAAGCAGCTCATTTAATCACCGATATTTCTATGAAATTTCGTGATATTGAACTGCATTTTTTATAAACTGCTCTATACTGATAAATATTAAATTATATCAAAGTTTTTTTGCTGAAAACGCAGTAATAAGTTATTTACTACAACTGTCCATATCTCTTCAATACTTAAAAAATATATATATATATATATATATATATATATATATATATATATATATATTATAATGATTTAGGCATATATTGTCATGTTTTCTTAAAGTTTCATGAAATTTCGAAAAAAACACCTTTAGCTATACAGAAAAAACTTATGAAAATATTTTGCATTTTTTAGAAAATATTTATAATTCTTTAAATTATCGAGCTAGCCTCATAATACTCTACACACATATAAAATATAACATTTATATTCATACCTAAAATTCATACCTGAATAGACACACTTCCAGATACAGGGTAAACAAATTTTTTTTTTGGATCTGTTGTTCGTCCCCAAAAGGTGTTCCTCACAAAATCTTTGCTGGAAAATATGAGAGCGTGTAACAAGAAATATGCAAAAGGGAACCCTATAACTTTCACGGTTTTAGGATCAACACAGCTAATTTCTTATTTAGCTTCTTACTTCTGCATACATGATGTTTTAATTCAGTTGCTTACTTGGTGGATAAAGTCATAAAGATGTTCCCTCTGAGCTAAGAATCGCCGACTAAAAAATCAATTATTTTGAGTTAGCTAAGAATAATTTCAGATATCTAAAACTAAGCACAACATATTTTAATTTTTTTATAATTTGGTGCTTCTTTCTTTTATGTTGTAATTTTGACATTTTTGTTAATGTTTAGCTGAAGTTTCTTAGTTTAGATCCTTTTAAATCTGACCAATATTGCGGCCATTAATTATAAAATTAAATTTTGATTTTTAAACAAACAAGCTTTTGAATCTATATTAAACAATTTTAAACTTTTTCTAAGAAAAGAAGTGTGAGCTTGCAATCACTTTAATTCTAAAATTGTAGGATTTATTAGTTAGTAAATATTGGTAAGAAAACATATTTTATTTTTTTAACGTATTATTTAAACATATTACTTTTAGAAACTCTTTCATGTAGTTAAAAAAAAAAGGAAAACAAGTATCATTACGTAATTAACAAATTGTTCAAGAACAATATATAATTATGCCATATTTTGTTAGTTAATATTTAAATAAGCAAAACAATTTTAAAGTAATAATAATAAATAATAATAAAACTAGTATTATTAAAAATTGTTCACGTAATATTCCACTAGAGTTATCTTTATAGAAATTATAATAATAATAATAATAATAAAAAGAAATGCGTTATTTTCTAAAAGAATTGTTCGTCATCCTATACATACAAGTGAGAAAGGACCAGAAATAAACGCATTTGAAATGTTTTGGGAATGAAATAGGAAATTCGAAGTCTCTTTCTTCTTGCACATTAGAAGAAAATAAAATCAATTATTCAATAAACTTCAGAATTTTAAAGTTTGTTTCTATTAAAACTTTGCGCCAAAATTGTTCTTTCTTTACGCAAAAGAATTCACAGGTTTCTTGAAAGAAAATAAGATTCAATTGGTTCTCAAGATCTGTTATCCAGTGGTTCTTCACTTAAAATAACAGAAGTTTGTCTTCTGATATTGATATGAGAACTTATGTTAATATATATACAGAAAGAATGTTCCAGAGAGATAAATATTATTATGTATGACTTTTAATAAGAAAATGATTTCGTATAGTGTTTGATATATTTCCGTTATTTAATATATTTCCGTTATTTATGTAGATTACTTAAAAGAAAAAAAAAAAAAAAAAAAAAAAAAAAGATTTTAATGATTTTTAAAATGTAATTTACTGTTAATCTTTATTTCTATTGGATTTTATTATTATTAGAACTAAGCACTATAGTCTCAATCTCCGGATTTTTACGATACAGGTTTTATGATAGTTGGACATTTATCGAAATCGAGAATTTATAGAAAAGATAATTGAATAATTTGAAAAAAGAAAAACTAATAGTTTTCTGTCCTAAACTAAATTCTGCTTTTGCCAGAATTTCATCAAAATCATTTTTTTTTTTTTTTTGAAAGAAAAAGAAGGAAAAGAAAATTAATAATAATCATTATCCAAACTAATACTATCGAAAAAGTATTATTATTATTATTATTATTGTTGTTGTTATTGTTATTATTATTATTATTATTATTATTGCATAAAGATTATTTTATTATTATTGTGGTTAAATTTATCTTAGAATTATTTAAAAAAAATGTATAATAAAATCCCTGTATGCCCACCACAGCATGTATTCACAGCAAAAATCGCATGTCGATAAAACATGCGTTGCTATATACATTTTTATAAAATTTTATAATTTTTTTTTTCTAGATTTTGAAATTTCGAATTATTAAACTCATTAAAAAGGAATTGACAAAAGTCAATATATATATATATATATATATATATATATATATATATATATATATATATATATATATATATATCTTTTTAAATCAATATAAACTATTTTGCTTAATACATAAGAATATGCCAAATTTAATAACAGACAAATATACTGAGAATGAGAAATTCCTTAAATTAGATTTAAAATAATATTTACTGGGAACTGAAGAAGATTTTTAAAAAAGAAAGTTTAAAATTAATAATTTTCTTTATTTTGATATGTAATTACATCATATGAGCGTGCAAGACCTGTTTTAGGACCTGTTTTAAAACCTGTTATATATACATATAACAGGTTTTGCTCGCTTCACTGGTCACTATATCAAAATTAATTTTTAAAATTGCATATAATTTATTAATATACAAATTTCAAAAGAAAAAAAAAGTTTAAATACGCCCAAAACCACTCGAGGGATTTAGAAAATTCTCTATTATGAGTGTTGAGTACGCATAACCAACCTAGATATTAAAAAAATATATTTCTGTGATAATTTAGAGCAGAGTTACTATTGGGAACAACCTTTTAGCTCCTCCTCCCGAAGAGAGGAAGGTGGTTATTAAAAAAAAAAATCAATTTATAACACATACTGGGTAGTCATAATACATCCATATAACAAAAAATATCTTCCGTGAGATATTTTTAATTGGAGTTACGCTTGCAAACTCTTTTTTTGTTCCCTCCCAAGGGGGAATATGAGAAATTTTACAAAATTCATTTATAGAGTGTTTTAGGCACACGTAGTCAATTAATTCACCAAAAAATCAGCTTTCTGAGATAAATTAGAAGAGAGTACCAATTTTACACCACAACAACAAGGGGGAATTAAAAAAAAATCTATTATAATGTGACTTTGGTAAACATAGCACACGCAGATGCCAAAATATTACCGTTGTGAGCTAATTGGTAGAGATCTACGCTTGGAAAACAGTGCCCCCTCCTCTACTCCACAGGAGAAGAGGTGGAATTTCGAAAAATCCCTTCACAGTTGTGTTCTATGCAAATAGCAACCCACTCACCAAAATTCGTGAATGCATCTTCTGTAGATTCCCCAGGACAAATTTAACGTAAGAAATAGCTCTCAAATCTGCCACATCGAATTTCTAAAATTCCAGAAATTGATTTGTAAGTGTTTGTGTTTGCTACATTGACAAGGAAAAATCATACGGACACCTGATTCTTTCTTTGAGAAAAGAAGGATTATATGAAATTACTTTTGGACCACGTGCAAACACTTTTTGCTCCCTCTTCTCACCTCCTTGGGGGCCAAATACCTAAAATTCCAAAATTGTTTTTTTGATCATTGATTTTCTTATATTTTAATGTAAAAATCGTACGGATATCTGTATCATGTGTTCCGCACGTGAAATCACGATATCCCCCCCCCGAGCCTTGGGGATATAATTTTTAAAATTCCAGATACTTATTTTTAGGTATTTGCGTTAGCTATATTTTAAAGCAAAAACCTCCTATATATCAGTTCTACTTTGTTTGAGATATAAAGGATTATGTGAAATCACGATTCGTGAATGTTATATCGCGTACCCTCACTTTTTGGTGGCAAAATTTCTAAGATTCCAGAATTTTTTTAGGTGTTTATGTTAGCCTTTCCATACCTTCCCGTTAGAAATTAAGTTGCACATCCTAGCGGTACTTCTGTAATCCCTTTGCCCGGGCACAAAAATTTTTGGGCAAATTATGTCTTGTGATTCATCCCTGCAAACGTCTCTTCAAGACAATGAATTTAGTATAAACAGTTTTGTCCTGCAGTGATTATTAAAGGAGATACGTAAGTATAAAATCCACATTTAAAAAGTCTAAAAACTCATGTATCTCCTTTAATAATCACCGTAGAACAAAACTATTTATATGGATTTCCTTGTCTTGAAGAGACGTTTCAAGGGATGTATCAGAAGACATACCTTCCTATTTGAAATTTTAAAGTTGCCCTCCCTAGCACCCCCCCCCCCACCGGACCCAAACGTTTTTCACCAAAAGAGGTCCATCTCTAATTCATTAAATACATGTTTCGCCAATTTTCAAAATTTTAACCCATTTTCGAGTTAGATGAGTGGTGTGGGACTTTTGGAAGGTACATGCATATATATATATATATATATATATATATATATATATATATATATATATAAATTTTAAGCAGTTAATTTTTGTGTAGATTGATTGTTATTATGTTTATTATTACTAAGCAAATGTATTGTTGTTTCATAATGGGTGCAACAAAAGATGTATTGCAATGCTTTAACAACATTTCTTGCTATCATAGTAGTTTATGCGCAAGTCCTGACTGAACGATTCCAGTTTGAAAAAAACGTTATAACCCTTGTGATTTAAAGAAAATCGTGGTACGGGAATGCCGAATGACTGAATGTTTACCAAATCTCAATATTTGGTCAATATCGCACCTCCTCAAAACATTGGAATCGTTCTCAATGCTAGACGCTAGAATCGTGGTGACACTAAGGTTAACAATAAAATGAAAATCAATATAAGCTGTAATGCTGTATCAATGTATATAACAGTGCAGCGCAAATAAATTGAATATGCTCATGTAACATTGAAAAAGTGCGGAAAAAAAGAGGCTTATCAACATAAACATACTGATTCAAAATTAAATCGGAGATGATTTTGTTTTATTTTGCACTACAAAATTTAAATTGATAAAATATTTTAAAATTTTTACAAATGTATTTGAGCAGAAATCATGTATTCAAGGTCCTTTCCTCAGTGTGCAGTACAACGTGAAATTTAATTTTGACCCGCTGCCCCTAAAAGAGAAAAAAATAAGTTTATAGACTTTTTTCATGCTACATAACAAAATGATGATAAAAACAACAATAATAATAATGATAATAATAAAATTAAGACATTTTTCTCATTAGTTTTATAAAAAGTAAATAATAAAATAAACCACACATTTATAAAACTACATGTCACACAAAATTTAAGACAAAAAAACACTCATATAATTAAAAAAAAATGCTCTTTAAATTCAGATGCATTTATTTAAAAGCAGCGTAAATATCTAAGTAAAGTAAAAAGTATGAAATAAATTAATTAAAAAATAAATAAATGAAAAAAGAAAGATAACTTTAAAGATTTTTCATAAAAAAAAAATAAAAATAAAAATAAAAATAAAAATAAAAATAACAATATTTTAAACGAAATGGGAAAAATCAGAATATATATATATATATATATATATATATATATATATATATATATATGTATATGTATATATATATTCATTTCCGCTTTAATTTTATTTCTCTTGTTGCATTTAAAATAATTCAGATTATTAAGCAATTAGCTGATTACAAAAGTCTTATGATTACCTCTTATATTACAAATTAGTTCATTAAAACATACGAAAAAAATCAGTTTAAAACATTATCAAATAGGGTATTTTTCAGTAAAAAGGTCATTTCCTTAATTATAAAAATAGTTTAATTATCCGAATTATTTAGCATATACATATATGTATAATGAAATCTGCATTTTATAATTATTTATAATAATTTAAAAACCTAAAAACATAAGTGAATAATTTAAATATGAGAAAACTTTTCATTTGCAGTGAATAAATTTAAGATGCAATTTGTACCTATCATCTTACAATAACATCTTTTCTTCTGTAAAGTTCTTCATAAAGTCCAAAGCAAAGTTTTACTTTTACATAAAAGCTGAGTAGATTTCAAGACTTCGTCACACTTTAGTCAACGGTTTTACACAGAAAGTTTTTTTTTTTTTTTTAATTTATGACTAATTGACATAATGAGGAATTGGTATTGTTCTAATATATATATATATATATTCAATTTGGAATAGAAAGTAATAAATAGGCGTAAAAATTTGAAATAAGTATGCATGATTAACATAAAGGCCTTAATAAAGTTAGAATAAATAAAAATAACAAAATAAAATAAACATATGTCTGCTTTCTGTAGAGTTGTACCTTTCCTTATGAATGCATACATACATACACGCATATATATATATATGTGTGTGTGTGTGTGCACATATGTATATATATATATATATATATATATATATGAGACTCACAAATGAACTATTTCAACTGTTATAAAAATTGAGGATTGCTACTATCAACGTTTTCCTTTAAAAAGTTCCGTCAAGAGAAGTCTCATGCTTTGAAATTTTTTTTTAAAAAAGGAGTTTTAAATTAGATCAATGTGTTATACTTGGAGACACAACAATCACTCTATCACTGAAAAATTCTTCAAAAAGTTGAAAACTGAACAATACCTGGCACCACATTCTTCAGTCCATGTGTATATAATCAGATTATTTGTATGCAACATGAAAATGTAACGAACACAAATAGCTGAAAACCAATTTTAGGAATTTACCACCGAATGTGGGAAAGAAGGGACACAGCGTGATTTCACGTAATCCTTCACCTCTTTAAGAAAAGTGTACATTTGCTCACGGACTCAACATAGCCATGGCAACTGGGTTACTAGTTTTGATGTGTGTGCTGGTTTTGGGACCTTGACTCCCACTTAAACTGGGTTTTGCAGCCTTATTCTTTCCCCCCTTAAGGGAAGGTGGAAAAAAAATGCTTGTATAACTCGGCGCGACATTACTTCACAGTGAAATCATTTCACGTATGGATAATTGACATGATGAGAAAGACAAAAGACATATTTTTAAATATAAATCTGCCTGAAATTATCTTAGTATTGTAATTGTTGGTTATATTTACGCAACTTGAATTTTTATGGTATTTTTCAAAATTCTTAACTTCAGACGTGAATAAAGTGTACTCAATTTCAAATGTAATTTTGTTCTAAATAATCCCAATAAGATAATACTTTTTATGTCGGCTAGTCTTTGGATGTTTCAATTGATTTTACATACTTTCGTGGCTGTAAAACTAATATAAATACACAGTGAAGAGCTCGTGTGGGCATGCTGCTATAGTATGCATCCTTGATCAGGACCCGGCAAAGTGCAGAGGGGAATGGGGGTCCATCTGCAATTCGTGTGTGAATACATTTATTTCTGCAGCTGCACGCTGGAATAATGGTGTCGCGGGTATCGCTGAGCACGACCTCGCCTGGAGTGCAGATTTTTGTATTAATAAGAGTTATAATATTTGAGAATTCATTTAAATATAGTGTACCAATGAATGAACCACAGCCTGTTATTGAGTCATTCCATGTCAAATCATCATAGTTAAAAAACCTGACCCTCTCAGATTTATATGAAATTGCGCTCATTTATTCGTTCTACTAAGAATTGAATGCATACCAATTAATAAGTCCCTATCTCATTTTGTTTTTTGTATAGAGGGTTGCAAAAATGGGTACAAAATGCAAATTTCCGAAATTCTTCTTCTGAAAATGTACCCATATTTTCTTTCCTAATTAACTTAGAGATAAAAAATTAGTATAATTAGAAAGCATGTAATACAGGAATTTTGATGATATATCATACGAATATATATATATATATATATATAAGCATTTTTCTGTTAAAGTCAAATATTTTGACCTTTGACTTTCAATATCTAAAAACGTTCAAATCTTATACTATTAAGTGAGCAATATTTGTATATTTCACTGCTCTCGAAAACGGTAGTTCGGACAGTCACGAGATTTAACACAAAGGTGCCCCCGGACGGGTCATTGTGCACATCGAAGTCAGATTTTCGAATTTTTGATTAGTTTTTTCTTAATTAATTAAAATGTGAAAATAATAACCTTCTAATTTCTGATAAAAAAGCCATTTAAATTTTAACATTTTATCCATAATTCAATTGTTGGGAATTTTTTTTTCGACAAATCAGTCGCATCGTTACAAATAAGATACCAAATGAAAGGAATTTTTTTTGTAAATCCGATGCATTAAACAGCTTATCAATCGGATTATTAGTTTTTTTCTTAGTTAATTAAAATGTGAAAATAATAACCTTCTAATTTCTGATAAATAAGCCATTTAAATTTTAAAATTTTATCCATAATTTAATTGTTGCCAATTTTGTTTTCGACAAAATAATAATAATTAAAAAAAAAAAAAAAAAAAAAAAAAAAAAAAAAAAAAAAACGTACATTTATTTAAAATGAGGAAAATAGAAAATAAATCAGAAAGATTAGAAAATAAATTAGAAATATCAGTCGCATCGTTACAAATAAGATAGCAAATGAAAGAGAAAATTTTTGTAAATCCGATGCATTGAACAGCTTATCAATCGGACAATTAGATTTTTTAAAATTAACTAAAGTATGAATTTTAGGTGGCATCAGCAGAAGATTGTATGGAAACCGTTAGGAGAAAAAAAATGAAAAATCTGCTTCAAATTAAGTCACATGACTTTTAAGTGGGATTAAAAATTGCAGTTTTCAAATTCTTTTAAATTTTCTCTCACGAACACAAAAATATAATATACAGCCTGTACCCCACAAGACCAACTTGAATTTCAAATTTCATCAATTATTTTGGTTAATAAACAAAAGTTATTATTATTATTTTTTTTTTTCAAATTAAGTTTTATTCTGTCTTCGAAAAGATTTATGTGATAATAGATATAATAATATATATAGATCTATCATCCCCATATTATCGTGCAAAGATTTTTGATGCCGAAAAAAAAGCTTTGGAATCAGCCATTAAGTGGTATTGAAGGAAAAAAAGAAAAAAAGAAGATTGAATTTGAAACTATATCTGGATCTTTTCATTCACCTTTAGTAAATAAATTATTCATGAATTTTATTTGCTAAAACATTCGTGTGTATTCCCGTGTGTATTCACTCGGGGAAAGACTGCCATATTTCAGTAAAATCGACGTCTTTTCCCGAGTTAAAAGGAATCACCTTTTTCTCCCCAATGATCAATCTATATATTATTACTATATCTATGTATGTGATACGATACATTAATAATTTGGATTTTAAAAGTTTTTTTAAATAGCTTATTTAAACTCTATGAACCATATTTTTATTTTATCAGTTTCATTAACAGATCCTGCTGGGCGATTTTTTAAATTTTGGTGTTGAAGTACACCGAACGTTTTTCGACAAGAAGTTTAATATAGCAACAGCCATTTTAATCTAAGTAGCGCATCAAATATATAAAAACATAAATGATTTATTTTTACACAAAATTTACAGAACACATGCAGTTTTAAAGATAGGAAATTTATTTCAACAAGCTCTATTTTAAACCTAAAAATCATTTAAAATATAAGCAGAATATAAAGGATTCTTATGTATAAACAAAAAAGAGTCTGATAAAATTATTAGCAAAATAGTCTTCCACTTTTCATACAAAAAAAAAAAAAAAAAAAAAAAAAAAAAAAATCCATCGCTATTATGGCGACAAAAATTCAAAAGCCGCCAGTGGGGCGATATAATAAAGTTGTGTAACACGATAATGTTTACCTATTTATTTATTTTTTTATATAATAATCACTATGCTAATTTATCATACTAACAAATGAGCCTCTGGGTGTTACTGCACTTGCACGCTGTCGAACAGAAATATTTGAAAAATTCAAATTAATATTTAAATAAATAAATAAAAATATGTTTAATGGGAAATTTATAATATATAACCATAAAAAGATTAGTTGTCTAAAATACGGCAGAAATAGCGCTCATAGCATATTGTTACAAGGGATTAAGTCTTATTGTTAAAATGGATTAAGTCTAAAATGGTGACAAAAAATCAAAATCCGCCAAAGAGAACTATATTAAGGCTGTACTATCAGGTTTACAACTTATGAATTATATATAAACACAAAAAAATAATTGTCTCATGCGACAGACGTAGCCGGTCACAGCATATTATAATATATGGCGTGAAATTGCTGTCATTTAATGGTTGATTGGATAAACAAAATAAACATACGAAATAAGGTAAAAGCTAATATTATGTTGTCTAAACCCAGTTTTGAGTCCAGTCCGAGTTACATGTGAACAACACGTATAGTGTTGTTCACATGTAACTTGGATTCAAATATAAAAGGGAAACTCCAATTTTTTCGATGCTATCTATTTCGAAACTGTTATATAATAAGCACCTAAATGGAACTATTGTCGCAGGTAATAGGGACAAGCGTCCGAGTTGCAGTGGATGTCCAAATCGCTGCCGAAAGCAGCAGGGACCTGGAACAAGCTTTTTAACAATTTCAGTAATTTATTTTATTTTTATAAAGCTATATAGAAAATAGTTTCCTTTAAATTTAGTTGCCAGCAAAGCGGGCAAAGCCTGCTAGTTTAATTTAATTTTAAAAATTATATGATATTTTTACTTTTATTATATATAATTATTGTAAATTTCATCATGGGACGACAATGGAATGCTGAGTTATAAAATAAAAAGCCACCGTCAATCAGTATCTTCATAATATCGTAACGTACGTTTTAAATATATTTTGTTTACAAATTAAATAGAGATATAAAATCGATATCATTAGGAAGCTTATAATACAGACATTTTAATGATACATCACATGTATATATATTTTAAAGTTTTCATTTTAAGGTAAAACATTTTGAACTTTAAACTTCAATATCTCAAACAGTGTACATTTAATTTTCATTTAAATATTACATGTTATTATTACGTTTACTATCTATAATTGCTGTAAGTTTCAACATGCAGCATACTGTAAGTTTCAACATTTTAATAACTTACACCCCGCGGCAAAAAGATAGGTACAAAGGTTTTTTTTTTTTTTTTCATAAAATAACATTGTCTAAATTGTGCTTATTATTTATTATTATCATAAAATAACACTATTCCCGGACTAATTTTTGTTTTTAGACTAATTTAGAAAAATTTTAAGACTAAAATTTTTCTAATTTAAGACTACACACCGCGACAAAACGAAAGGAACGAAAGGGTTTTTTCCTTTTTTAATTTTTGAATATGGTTATTTTGAATATGAATATTTTGAATATAATTCAAATATTTAATATGTTTTTGATATGATAATGTTTTGTTATGATAGTAAATGATCAGCACAATTTAGATAATGCTATTTTATGAAAAATTTAAAAAAAAACCTTTGTTCCTACCTTTTTGTCGCGGAGTGTAGTCTTAAATTAGGAAAATGTTAGTCTTAAAACTTTTCTAAATTAGTCTTAAAACAAAAATTTGTCCGGGAATGGTGTTATTTTATAATAATAATTGATAATAAGCCCAATTTAGATAATGTTAATTTATGAAAAAAAAAAAAAAAAAAAAAAAAACCTTTGTACCTATATTTTTGTCGCGGGGTGTACAGTAATTAACAAATTTGAAAAAACTAAATTTCATTTTGAATTAAGTTTCTGTATATCTGTGAAGATATATAATTTCACCTTCACTAATTTACCAAATTTACTAAGAGGGAAATGTATGTGATACACTACTTTTTATATTTAGGAAAAAAAACCCATAAAGTGTATTTATATATATATATATATATATATATATATATGTGATATATTTACTGTTCAATACACTACTAAAGTATTTAAATAAACGTTTAGTGCTTTAAAAGACAAATATTTACACTGACGTTGAAATTAGCTTTCACGGTCAGTTAAAGGCAAGCGCATTTCGAGAGGGCGATTAGATTGTCTGCTATGTATACTCAGATTCATCTTCCCTTTCATATGACATTTAATCATAGGTTACACAGAGCACTGCAATATAGGCATTCCAAGGATATTGTGTACATTTGCGTATGTTAGAATCGCGAGTAATCAATAAGTGACTGCATTTCATTTACGTTTGCAAAATGAGAACTTCCTTAAACTTCGGTTATAAATTTACATATGTTTTTCAAATTATCATATAAAATACTAGCTGGCTTCGCCCGCTAGCGGGTCAGTATTTTCAAATGAATCACTAAAATTAATGAATCACTAACAGTAATTTTTAGTGTTAAGAAAAGAAATTAAAAAAAAAAATCATTTCTGATTGGGTAAAAAGTCGGCCCGGGTCCCCACTGCCTTCGGCAGCGTAGTCCCGTGCGCGCTGCGCGCGCACAACTTAAGGAATACACGCGCTGCGCGCGCGTATACTTTCCCTGACCTTTCGTGCCCCCTGAAAAAATCATTTCTGATCGGGTAAAAACTCGCACCGGGTCCTCACTGCCTTCGGCAGCGCAGATCCATGCGCGCGCACGTGTGAAGGTATACGTGCGCTGCGCGCACATATTCCTCCTGAAGTCATATTTTTATTCTTAAGAAAAGAAAATTTAAAAAATCATTTCTCATCGGGTACAAAGTCGGACCGGGTCCCCACTGCCTTCGGCAGCCCAGTCACGTGCGCGCTGCGCACGCACAAGTTCACGGATACACGCGCTGCGCTCGCGTATTCCTTCCCTGATCCTTCGTGCCCCCTAAAAAAAAAATCATTTCTGATCGGTTAAAAACTCACACCGGGTCCCCACTGCCTTCGGCAGCGCAAACCCATGCGCGCTGCGCGCGCACGTGTGAATGTATACGCGCGCTGCGCGCATATACTCCTTCTCAAATCAAATTTTTATTCTTAAGAAAAGAAAATGAAAAAAATCATTTCTCATCGGTTAAAAAGTCGGACCTGGTCCCCACTGCCTTCGGCCGCGCAGTCCCGTGCGCGCACAAGTTAGGGGATACGCGCGCGGTGCACGCCTATCTCTTCCCCACCCTTTCAGCCCCTCCTAATTAACGTACGTATACCAATTTTGAACGGTCTAACTCAATTAGCTGAGATGCAAAGGAAAACGTAATCAGGACACCTCAAAACGTGTAAATCTGGTGAAAACTTTCGATAATTTAAAAGAACTTTAAAATATCTTTCGAATGATGTATTAAAAATAATTTAATCATAATTAGAAATTGAAATATTGAAATTTGAAAATATTACAGCGCCATAAAAGAAATATGATTCAGGAGACCTCAAAACGTATAAATCTGGTGAAAATTTTCGATAATTTAAAAGAACTTTAAAATATCTTTCGAATGATGCATTAAAAAAAAATTTAATCATAATTAGAAATTGAAATATTGAAATTTGAAAATAATACAGCACCATAAAAGAACACTGATTCAGGAGACCTCAAAACGCGTAAATCTGTTGAAAACTTTGAATTATGTAAAACAACTTTAAAATATCTTTCGTATGATGTATAAAAAATAAATTAATCGTAATTAGAAATTGAAATACGCGTATTAAAATATTGCAAAAATGTCCGGCGTGTAAAGATAAAATTTAATTTGCAATTAAAGTGTAAATCTTTTGTTTATTGACCAAAATCGGTGAAATTTGAAATGCAAGTTTGTTTTGTGGTGTAAATATTATATACTAAATAAAATGTGTAAAATTTGAAAAATTGAAGAAAATAGAAAATTGTAATTTTTAATCGCACTACGAAACACGTGACTTCATTGTGACCAGATGTGTTTCCGTTGAAGACTGCTGTAGACGAAAAGTCTGCAAAGCTAACAAGGGAACATTCCAAAGGTGTCATCTTCAAAAAGTATTGAAAAAAATATATGTGATTCTACTCTTCATAAAACACCAGAAAATGAAAAAAATATCGGCTGAAATTAATTACAGCGTCCACAAAAAATTATTAAAATTAAGCATATTTGGCGATTTCAAACTGCTAGGCGATTGATTTTGAGTACTTGGCGGAGAAGCAAAACACGGTTCTGTTCGTGCACTGCAATCTCGGTGCTAGCAAACGTATCGCCTAAAAGCGCTAAATCGCCAAATATGCTTAATTTTGATAATTTTTTGTGGTCGCTGTAATTAATTTCAGCCGATATTTTTTTCATTTTGTGGTGTTTTATGAAGAGTAGAATCACATATATTTTTTTCAATACTTTTTGAAGATGACACCTTTGGAATGTTCCCTTGTAAGATTCTTGTGATTTGTTGCCAATATTTTTTTATAGTTTAGTTAATTTTAAAAAATCTAATTGTCCGATCGATAAGCCGTTTAAACCATCGGTTTAAGAAAAAAAACCCTTTCCAATGGTAACCCTTTCCAATGGTTGTTTGTAACAATACGACTGATATTTCTAATTTATTTTCCACCTTTTCCATAAAAATGTCGCTTTTTAAGCATTTAATCATGAATTCTGGGTCATTTTTTGTTAGACAATGGTCAACATTTTAATTAATATCTCCGCTAATTAGGGTCGCATCGTTTAGCAAATTACATATCGTACATCTGCGATAAATTCTCTGTCCGACGGTACCTGTTCGAAGTCCGTGCGACCGTTAGCGGCGGAGCCTTTTCCGTTTCAAGCCGATTCTCACAGACACACACACACACACACACACACACACACAGACAAAAACACACACGCGTACAGATTTTAATAATATAAGGAGATAATATTGTTTATATTTTTTAAATGAATTTGCTTTGTGGTGTTTTATTTAAACTCGTAGTTCATTAAATAACTTTTCGCAATTTATCTTTACTCTAAAATTCGAACGAGAAATAAAATATTTTTATAAAATTAGTATATGAATTATTTGAATGATCTTGTAAAATAATCCTCTATGATAATCACACGATATTCAATGAAAATTCATGCTTTTGTTCACTGAAATAATATTGGCTATTTTTGATCTGTTATGTGCAGTTTAACTATATTAGAACTAGCCCGTCTGCAGTTGCGTAGCGCTCGTTTTTTTTTTTTTTTTTTTTTTTTTTTTTTTTTCACACGCAATTGTTGTCTCTTTGCAAGATAAAGTTACTAAACATTGATTAACCTTGATATTTTTTTCTTTAAATACATCTTTCACATCATAATATTTTTAAGTTTTAGCGTCAGGTGACAAAATTAAAAACTACATCCTAATCCTTAATCTCAAACTTTAAAATCACATCTTTCTTTCTTTATTTATTGTTTTATAAATCTCTCGTGGCGTATCTGAACTCTAATTTTTAATTTATTATTATTATTTTACACTCACATACAAAAATTTGGTATAGCAACTATAAGAGTTTAGTCTAAAAAAATAAATTATTTTATTTTATTCAAGCTTTGTTTCTGTGATTTTAACAACTATATTTATAAAAATACTGAAATATTTTAACCCCTTAAAGAGCAAGGTAATTAAACTCATTTAATATCGAGAGTCATCAGAATTTATTAAGTTAAAGGAAATAAAATACACAGCTTTTTCCGTTAAATTATAACAGAAAATTTTGTTGAAAATTTCCGGAACGAATTTCTTATCTCTTTTTTTTTTGGACAATTAGTAATCGTGACCTTGTGCATAAGACACTGCATGTTAAAAGGTTCTAAAAAAGATAGCTATCTAAATGAACCAATGGATTTTTAATTTTCTGTTTATTATTTAATTGAAAGAAGGAATAATACAAAGACATGCAAATCATAGATAGTGTATTTTTTATCTCAATACATTATTGCAATTTTTATGTACATATTCCCATTAAATTAGTCCTTTTCATTATTTTATTCATTTGGGATGCACTGATGGAAAACTTGAATGGAATTTTATTTCTTTATTCCAATGTATTTTTGTAACTCTGGTATCCTTTTTCACAGTTATCTTAGGAAATCTTCGGCTTTTATTACTAAATGATGGGCTTCAAACAAAAACGTCTTATAGGTCAAACTATAAAAACAACTTTTGTAGGTTACTATATAAAAAAGTAGTGTAATTTATGCCATGTAGTTAGGTATCTACCAAAGTAAACCTGAATTTAATATTTTAAACGCATGAAAAAAGCGTTATGGAAGGCAGCGCTGCAAATGAAAGCCACAAACCCATATCAACTTTGTTGGAAAGAATTAAAAGTATAACTATATATATATGCATTTACAGATTTAGTACATTTCTGTATATATATACATATGAAATATAATTTATGTAAAAAAAAAAAAAAAATAGAATTTAGACATTTCAATTTTTAAAAATGCATTTTTTTTCTTATGATCTAAAATGAATCCATTTATGTTGCGAAATCGCATTTCGTAAAGCACGTATCTTTTTCTTGAACTCTCTTTCGTTTTTAAAAGTTATAAATGTAAATTAATCAAAAGGTCACTACAGTATGCAATATTATAAACTCTGGCAATTATATAAAAAAAGTTTTTTTTTTTTTTTTTTTTTTTTATAAATTAGCTATCGGATTAACTTTGGGACATAATATATATATATATATATATAATATTATAAATGTATTTTGAAACTTTTGTTCGTATTATGCTATTGAAATTTTATAATTGCCATTGTATGTGTGAATACTAAGAATATACTTATGCATCTCACTATAAGTGTTAGAATCTCCATGCATGATTAAAAAAAAAACTATATTATTTCATTTATTATATATAAAATATATATCTCAAAACGTTATATAAGCAATCTTTTTCTTTGATAAAATTTCTTATTTTTGCACACAGTTTTTGTTTAATAAAAAATTATTTTCTATAATAGCGAAAATGTTTTAAAAATCTAGCAAATCGTAACAAAATCTTAACAAATAATTATAAATCTAAAATACATAATGCTCGGTGAATTACGTAAATTAAAATCAAAAATTTATATTTATTTAGTATGTAGATATATAATTTAAATATAATATTTACAAAGAGAATTTCCAACTTAATAATTTGATGGAGAAAGAGCTACCTAATAATATATGTTTAAATACAATATTGTAATAATTTCACTTATTTACGTATTATAAAATGACTTCTTTATTTTTAAAAACTGTATTTGCAAAAAAGCTCTACAATGTCTGCTTTTAACTAACATTTATTTAAAAATCTGTTTATTTTATGCGGATATTAAAATCACGTCTTTTAAAACAAATATTAATTCCATACTTTTTGAAACGTAAATATCAAAGCATATTAAAATATTTCCATTAATTTTAATATTTCATTTAATCTTTCTTTTGCGTAAGTAGATTAATAAAATTTAAATACGGATTGTACGCCTATACTTCTTTAAATTAAATGTTTAGCTTTAGAAACTTATATTTAATATTTATTTCTTTTAATAATTATATAATTCGCATGACAATGTATTACATTAACGTACTGATATTAATGTATTACATTATTTATTTGATTATTTAAAAACGAATAGAACTATTCCGTAACAACGTGACTGATCACCTTTCTTTCAACTTCAGTATTGTTTTTTACTGATAATAAATGAAAATAATATTCCTTGACACAATATTTTTTAATTCTTGTTAAATTACATTAAAAAATAAGATAAATATTTTTAATCACATACGTTACAACATGAAATTTATACCCATTTACTCACATGAAATAATAGAAAGGAAAATTACCAGTACTACACCATCTGCCAATAAATATTTGCACACTTTCGAATTTGAACGTTTTGTCAAATATCTAAAAAGGTTCTGCATGAATTATCTTGTAACTTTTGGACTATAAAGAACATGTTAAATCTCATATATTTCAACAAGTGTTTTGTATTGAAGGGGAAATATAGGACCAGCAAAAACTTAAATAAAAGTCAAAATATTTTGGATGAACCTGTAAAAAGTAATGCATGAAATACATTTTGGTTGTGGTATGTATCTTTGTAATTATCTGTATTCATAGAGATATAACAGTTTCTTTAAAAAATAGCAAAATAAATACCACTTTTTAACGTAAACACTGAGAAAAAATTCCGTAACTGATATCTAGAACTAAATTGTGGCTCTAGAAAAAATAGGTCCATGTCATCCTTATAAATTCTAATCCCCTTTGAAAGCGAATTCTAGACACCCTTATTACAATTATAGAGTGTTTGCTAATGTTATCGAGTGCAAAGTTATTTAAAAATTTCTGGAAGTAAATACGAATACAAGAGGCGGGTTTTAGCGTCTATATTGGTTAATTACCCAATTCTAGAAAATTAAGCGAGAATTTCTCGCAATACAAAAGATTCAGAATATTGTTTAAAATCTAAAACTATATAGACTAGATATTATCGATTATTTCTTCTCTGCAGATTACCGGCATGCCTTAGGCGCATAGCTCGGAAATCTATATTTCTAGTTTAGGGATTTAGAAAATGACCATTTATTCATTCTAGATGAAGGCGGTATATTTTTTTTTTTCTCAGTGTAACATGTTGTGTTATACTGCTCCATACACTGATTCAATGGAAAGTCATTTCTAGGAAACTTGGTGTACTACTATATACATAGCATACCAAAATGAGAATGCAAAAATATCAAAAGTTTTACGAAATATGAGCATTTTTACTAAGTAAATTTTAACTACACATTCTCAAGCTTTTATTACATTTCATTTGCGTAATTTAATAGCCAAAAGTATTAAGCGACTTAAATGAAAACCGCAAACAAATATTGTGTAAATTCAAAAAGTTATGATTTATAGAATGATAGAATTTCAGTTCCTCTAAAAAAAAAAAAAAAAATAAAGATAAGAGGGTTTTTTATTAATATTTATTTACAATTAGCGATTTTTATCTATTGAATCAAAATAAAAATATGAGTAAAACCACTTATAGTTTAGCTTTTATTTTGAGGAACTGAAATTCGGATCATTTTATCTCTCATAACTCTTTCAGTTTACACGATATTCGTTTAGGTCTTTCATAGAAATTGCTCAATACCTTTGGCTATTGAATTATAGGAATGAATTTTTTTTTTTTTTTTTTTTTTTTTAAGCTTGCGAATGCGTATTTAAAAGTTATTTAGTAAAAATGCTCACATTTCTTAAGATGTTATCATTTTTGAATTCTGATTAAAGTAAGCTGTGTCGAATATATTGTGCGAAGTTTCATAAAAAGGACTTTACACTGGTGTAATATCGCACGAGTTGAAAGAAAAAAGAAGTTTTTTTTTTGAAATTTTTAAAGAACCCGTTATATTTCCGCGAATATATATGGGAGCATCATAAAAAATTATACAGACAATTAGAAGAATGTTCATAATCGCATGCTACAACGAAAATGCATTTGATGCAATTATTTTTACAAGGTGATCCAAAACATTTTAACAAATTTTTAAATTTTTACTGGTCCCTTTTTCTTCTTCAGGACAAAAACTTTGGCTGAAATAAATGCAGTTTAATATGCTGTAAGGAGTTTATAAAGTCTGAAGATAATTTCTGCAGAATTTTTCTAGACAATTGACAATACGTTTAAATTAGAATGTGTTCAAGAACTTATTTGTAGATAGTGTATAAAGGAATTTATTTCCAGTCCGCATGGAAATTTCTATTCTTTCAGCTGACATAATTTGACGGGAATACTTGACATAATTTTTGCGCAGTCACTTCTAAGTTATTCTGTGGAGAAATTTGTTTTATAAATTACTCATTAAAGAATCTACTTTTTTAAATTCCGTTTTCACATTTAGAAAATTTACAATCGTTATAATGTTTCTCGTATTTATGATTTTTTTTTTTCTTTTAAGCTGTAAAGTGACAAAAATTAACTAAGGGCATTTTTTCACAGTGTAGTTTCAAAATGAAATATTAAAAAAAAAAAAAAAAAAAAAAAAAAAAAAAAAAAAAATGAATATTTTTTTGAGAAACGAGAAACATTATACCAATTCTAAATTATTAAAATTTTAAAACAGAATAAAAATCATTATATTAGGTAATGAGTAATTTATAAAACAGATTTTTCTATAGAATGTCATGGCGTTAGACCGGCAATTAACTTAGGTGAAGTTAACCCTTGACCAAACATTTATTTTATTTTATTTTATTTTATTTTATTTATTCATTTATTCATTTATTTATTTATTTATTTATATGTTTTTTTTTTTTTGGTATTTTTGTTTATTTTAATAAAAGATTGAAATTTATAAGGTGAATGTCCGCACGCAATTTTAGAAAATAAATAATATTTTTGTAACTTCTCTATACGGCTTACTGTAAAACATTACACAGTTCTGCTAAATCGTAATGTTCATTTTTTTTTTTTTTTTTTTTTTTTGCAAGATGCTGGGTGTCTCTAATGTGCTTTGATACGCTGAATTCAGTAATATTTTAATTTTCGTCGTATCACATAGGATTTGTTTTCTTTTTTCACAAAGTAAGGATAGAGATCAAAAGCAATCACACTGAGACTACAACAATTTCGAAACTATTTATGTATAACATAAAAATATCTTTTATTTACACATTCCTTTTTAAATGAGTTTCTTTACATAAAAGCTCCTTTTAGAAATTTGTCTTTTGTGCAGCCTCCAATAATAATTTGCTAACATGTTAGCACTCAGTCGTCTCTGATACATCGTCTCGCAACATTTTTACAATATCATGATGAAATAACCCTCCTTAATACTAACTCACATCCTACAGATTTTTCGGGGAAATAACTCTGAATTGAAACAGTAGAGATTTGAGCTCAAGAACACCCACTTTTCGTCAAAACCGTATGTGACGGACACTTTTGAATAGTTTTTCTCTAATCAACATCCAAAAATGCACCAGAAAAACAAATCACCTTGAGGAAAAAATTATTTCCACACCGAGGTGAGTTATTTGATAAATTTTGGGGATGTGTTGTTATCGAAAATACAGGGAAGGGATAAAAATTCAAAATCGGTTAAAACAAGAAAAAAGTTTTCGAAATTGTTGCACAAAAAGTGTTAAAAATTTATTTTAGTACAAAACCATTGAACATTAAAGTTATAATTTTCTTTCGAACTTTTACGAGACTTTTATACATACGCGTCTATATATAGAAATTATAATTACGTGTAAATACAAACGTAAATAACTGTAATAACAGCTACTGTTATATAATAGGAAAAAGACAGTCTTCGCTTTAAATTTTCCATTTTTTTTTCTAAATGATAATACAAACCTGGTATTATTTATAGTTAATTCCATTGTAATTTTGCTGCTTTTTTCACACAATTTTGCTTATAGAGAAATAACCTCTAGTATGTAAATACAATGAAATATGAAGAAAATGTTTTTTTTTTTTTTTTGTTGTTTTTTTTTAATTAGTGGTATTAAAAGATAGCGAGTACTAAATTTAACCGGAAAATAAACTATAAATGTTACCAAGTATGATAATATATATTTTTTTTTTTTTTTTTTTTTTTTTTTACTTTTACAAAACTTGCATACATGAATTAAGTTTCTCTTGAAAATTGTGTTTCGAATATATATATATATATGTATATATATATATATATATATATATATATATATATATATAAATAAAGAAAGAAAGAAAAAATCATTCTTTTTATATTATGATAGAAAAAATTTTATCTATTTTTTTTTTTTTTTTTTTTTTTTATACAATAAATTAATAAGTTCCTTTTGGATGTTAAAGAATATTTGAATATCAAAGTTTATATTTTATCAAAATCTCTGAAATTTTTTTAAAAGTTATACAAACATATATATATATATATATATATATATATATACATATTAAAAAAAAATTAACTTCTTAAAATTGTTCAATTTATCACATTTTATTTAAAACCTCTTTTTCTTTATAAATGATAACCGTGAAATAATTTTAATTCCTCTATAATTTTTTTTTTCTTCCCCGAAATTTTTATGTTGTTAAAGAAAGATAATAAAGAGACTGGATGTTTCAAGTAATTAAATTAACTTTTTTATTAGACATTTTTTTCCTTGTTACAGTCGAATAAATCTGTTGGAATAAAATTAACTTTAGTAATGAAAAAAAAGATATCATTGCAATTTTCTTGCAATTGCAAGTAAGCCACAAATTACTGCTCGGATGACATATTTTTTTTTTTTTTTTCAAATCTATTTTAGTTTCTTTTTTAGATAGCTTTGTATGAAACTGTTTACTTTTGAGATTTATAAACAACTTTATACAAAGAAAGAATTATTAAGTAGTTTTGCTAGGAAAAATTAAAAGCGTAAATATGGTTATTAAAAAATAGATTTTTTTTTTGCTTTTTTTTAGAGGGAAAATACATCTTTTACAGTTGAAAAAAAAGTAATGTATATATCACAGTTGAAAAAGAAAAAAATAAATAAAAAGTGTTTAACAGTTTGGAAATTATTTTTAGAGTTTTTGTAATTCATAAATTTAATCAAGATTTTTTTTTATTTGTGCTAATCAAGCACTGCAGCATTATAACACTTAAAACAAAGAAGCATAAAATATGTAAGTTAAGAAGCAGTTTCGCAATGTAAGAGTCCCGAAACTGTTTTCAGGGTTTTACTCTGCCTACTCAAGCATTCTAGCAAGAAGTTTGAAATAAAAAAAGGAAAACTTTCGTATTTTACGAGATTTGCTAAATAAGTGAGTTTTTGGGGGGAATCACGTAGAAAACAAGGTTAAATGAAAAAACGCAAATTAGTTAACGCATATAAGGAATGATGGTATCGTGCTCAGAGAGGTTAGTTGATTGGTTGGGTCTTACGTCGCACTAGTCATTTTGCAGAATAAAACATTAATCGTATGCATTTTTTTTATTTAATTAATAGATTGCAAAAATTAAAATTTCCTTGTTTTTGATTGCATAGAGAATTAAATCATAATAAAAGAAAAGAAAAAATAAATAAATAAAAACAATCGCTATAATATAACGTTGAAACTATAACAACGTAAACATATATCTAAATAATGTTTGATTTCTTAAGGTATATTCATCATCATCATCATTATCAATTTATGTTTTTCAGATTACTTAGGATTAACATTTTTCCACCTACAGTATTTATATGCAGATCTGAAATATCGAAGCACTTTACAAAATACAAGCAAAATAGAGATTTTCAGAATTGTCATCGGAGTTGTAGCTAAAAAATGCATTGTATATATATATATATATATATGTATGTATGTGTGTGTGTGTGTGAGTGTGTGTGTGTGTGTGTGTGTGTGTGTGTGTGTGTGTGTGTGTGTGTGTGTGTGTGTGTGTGTGTGTGTGTGTAAATTAACGAGTAAACCAAATATAATACTTTATTTTGAAAAATTTTGAAAAAACTATTTTAACGTTTTGACTGGTAAAAAATCTATAAAACATATATTTAAATTACAATTTAGTATATATCTATATCTAGAAAAACATAACTGAAAATTTGTTTAGCTTTTTGATATATAATACCTTTGATTTTTTATTCGAAATATCTTTGGAATTCCATATAAAATAAATATCGTTTAAAAAGTGGAAGAATTGAAAGTTTTATTTCACTTTCTTTTCACAGTTTAATTAATTTTCTTATAACACATGAAACCTGATATAAAATTTAAAAAAAAATATTCATTAGTGAAAACTTTGATAATTAATTTTAATTGATGATGAGTACATTTTATAATAATAGAGAGATGAAATTTCATAAAATGAAAAAAAATGTGAATCAAATAAATAATGAGGTAATTAGTAGATTTAGTTTTAATGATAATAATGGAAGGCTTTTATTAAGAATAAGTGCATTTTTCCTTTCTACCAAATTAAAAAAATTAATTTATTAATGATAAAATTCATTGTATACTAAAAACTATGTAACATTATAGATGGAAAAATATAAGGAGATATTTTTTAATGTATAGAAGTTTAATAATCAGTTAATTTATGCAGTTTTTCTTTATATTCAATTCTCTTTATTTTGCTTGTGATACGACAATAATTATAATCGGAACCAGGAGGCCCTTTCACATAAGAATTTGCAAAAAATATATATATATATATATATATATATATATATATATTGCTGGGGCAATTGTCATGCCAAGCAGTGTTATTCATATTTTTTTTTTCCTTAACTATTTTTTTGTTTAAACACTATAAAAAAATCTTGTGCTCTATTACACAATAATATAGAGGCAGCATACTCGTCACAATCATCTAAAGAAATGTTTCCAGCTGCAACTGTGTTATATGCTACGGTTACACAGTTACAGCCTTTCTCTGCATGATTGTGGCAAATAAGCTGCCTTAATATTGTTGTGTTATATAGCACAAAATTTTGTAATATGAAAAAACGAAATATTGTTATTTTGAATAATAAAAAAAAAAAAAAAAGGAAAATCATTGAGTTTTTTAAAACTATTTTGACGTTTTAGATACAATATATTCCGAAACAGAAATCAGCGTTATAAATTGATGTGGTTTTAATTTTTTCTAAATTTTCCTATACAAATTTCTCCAGTACAAATAATTTATTAAATCATTCTTTATTAAATTTTATTTTCTATGGTAAATGCAAACCAATATATTTTTTTACAAGTATACAACACTAAGTGTTCAAATAAAACCAATTTCATGCTCTACTAATAATGTCTTAAAAATGTGCTTTTTTTTTTTTTAATTATCCCAGATCAATGGATCAATCATTCTTTTTAAATGTATTGTCGAGTTCTCAAATATATCTATATTAAAATTTGTCTCCCTAGGAAGGGACTTTTTTCTCTTGTTATTTCCACATACCCTCTATATATATATTATTTCCTAATAATTTTTTAGAAATAATTCGCAATGGGCACATTTATAAAAAAAATTATCCTTCTCCGTAACGTTAGAAATTTAGAAAAAATGGGAAAAACAAGGCCCCTCTTGGAATCTTTAAACCAAAAATTGATAGGCACTTACTTATGTTAATGTGCAACTACATATTTATTTGTATGAAATTATGTGCAGTAGTCCTTGAGATATAGTTGCCACAAAATTTTTGTCACACATACACAGAGACACACAGACAGACAGACAATTGCTAAAAATGACAAAATTGCGTTCTAGACCTCTCAAAGCGTGTAAATCTATCAAAAAATCGAAACTGAAATATTTTACTAAACAAATATTTTTTTCTATTTGTGAAGGTGTTCCTTCATATATATGCGTTTTAATTACAGTTTTAAATAAATCTAATAATTAATTACTATATTTTCGATAAATTAAATTTATAATAAAATATCTAACGAAATTCTAAATTATCTTTTATATTTAATCGCATTTGTCTCTCTATAAATAAATATCTTAATTCTAATAACATTTTATCTGTTAGTCTATTAAAAAAAATCTGCTGAGAACACAAACGTATCCTCTAAAATAATTAATTCATTCCGAGTAATATAAATGTCTTTTATTAAATAACGCTCTTTCAGATTTATATTTCTTTCTGTACACTGTAAAAAATAGGTTCTTAAAAAGATGTGTATATTGTCTCAAAATAGCCCCGAAACAATATATACTTAAATCTGAAAAACCATGTACTCATTTTTGAGTACATTGACATGTCAATCATGGGGATATTGGGATTCTTATTGGTCAACCCCATTTTTGAGCTTGCCAATATACTCAAAAAAAAGTATATGGGTTTTTAAATTCAAGTATATATTGTTTCGTTACTATATTAAGACAATATATACTTATTTTTAAGAACCTTTTTTTTACAGTGTACTAAATCATTTAATAAAGAAAAAAATCATCTATTAACCGTTGTGTATATTGCATTCTTTTAAATTGCACAAGTTTACTTATTAGAACTAAATTAAGCAATAAATTTCCGCTGTAATATCATTAAAGAGTAATTTAGATTTCTAATTGACAGGATGTGCAATAATTGTGCCTCTGTGTCTCCCTTTAGCAGACGGTTTTTATGGCGTGGGATTTGGCATAGGTGTTAGGCGTTGATTCTTTAACGGACTATCTAAATTCAAAATATTTATATTAATTTATTCGAGAGACAATGATTCTGTTTGGTTGTAAAATTAGCGTTATTTTTAATACTTGGCGTGATTCGGCAGTTGGGTCGTGATTGCGAGATTGAGAATACACGGAATTTGCTCCCAAACTACTGCTTAAATAACACGTCATCGCAAAGCCGCCTCTCTGTCACCTAACCCTCTGAATGTCTTTTTGACTTAATAATATACCTGTTAAGAAACTTTAAAAACTTTTATTCTCATACAGCTGAAATGAAGATGATTGCATCTAAATAGTGTTATTCTTCCCTAACAGTTTTTAATTTTTATTGTTCCTGGAGTTCTGAGGAATTTAGTTAAATAGCCCAAGTTAACTTTTTCCATTCTACAATATTCTATATAGTTGATTTGTTGGTCAAAACAATTTTGTTTGTTGGTCACAACAAACGTTGCACTAGTACTGCGCTATGGGTAATATATTGAATATAGAAGAAAGGAAAATTAATATAAAGCTAATAAGTACAAAGACATTCAATTTTTTTATGTAAGTGAAATAATTTTAAACGGACATTCTTCTAAATTTTAAATTAAGAAGAAGCTTTGAAATAATTAACTTTAAACTTATCTCTCTTCATAAGACGAACCCAAAATTTAATTAACTCTCTTAAAAAAACTACAATCTTAATTATTAAAAACATAATATCAATTTCAAGTAAGAAAGTAACAAAATTTTCGCAAGTAAAATAGTTACGTGACACTAATTTATTTATTGTTACCTTAAGCACATGTATGAAAAGTAAAAAGTAAAAGAAAATTATTCTAAAGCTAATAATATAACGCTGTGCACTTAGATAATTTAAGAAATTTTACGGTAAATAATTTCAGAAGCACTTTTGTTTGGATCTCATTAAAGTTTTGCTTAAGAAAAATAATTTAAGTGAAAGAAAAATTTCAAAAGGCATAGTAAAAAATAATCCAATTGTTTTGTTCTTTCTTTCTTAGAATAATACTTTAAATAAAAAAGGGAAATCTAAAGAACACATCTAAAGTACAAGTAGTTCCAATTAAAGCTTATTTTAAAAAGAGGCAAATGTATTCACATGTCTTTTTGCACTTAAAAATAAAAGTTTTTTTTTTTTTTTTTTTTTTTTTTTTTTTTTTAACATAAAAATTGAATGAAAAATGTTTTATCATAGTTAGTGAGAATAGGAAAATAATAATAATAAATAATAAGATACTTTTTATCTATTAGTTTTATGTTATTTTACATAATTTTCCTTAAAAGATTTCAGTTATATTTACCATTCTTAATATTTTTAATTGCTCATTTTTATTTTTATATTCATTTTTTCTTTCTATTATATATATATATATATCAAATTTATTTTTGAAATTTTTATTTACATATTTACTTGTGGTTTTACGATTGCCTGTAAAAATTTAAAACTCGTCAGCATGTTTTTAATTTACAAAAAAATTAGCGTTTAAAAATTTCGCATGTAATTCAAAATATTTATGCTAATAATGACATAAATATCACAGATAATATTAATCAGCGATTTTCTAAGCTTTTCATTCGATTGTTGTGTCTAAATATGATAATTCTTTAATGGTTTTGAATAGAAGAAATGAATGCGAAAATTATGTAATTATGCGTTTTATTAAACTATCTGCACTTCCACGATTCATTTCACTGCATATTAAACGTTTTCTGTTTGATAATTTTGCTTTGCAATGTATTTCTTCCACTCTTTCGCTTTTCAAATCTTCTCTAAAGATATTAAATTTGCAATTCTATGTTTGTTTCTATTGTTTAAGTTGAAATTATGTCATCTACGCCATAGGCATATCTGTTTTTTTTTTTTTTTTTTTTTTTTTTTTTTGTCTATCAAAAGCAAAATCTTTAATAAATGATAAGTTTTGAACTAAAGTTTCTTTAAATTTTCATCGCATTTTAATATTTGATTTCTTAATAGATAATAGTATTTGGATTACCAAATTCACTCTGTCTCATTGTAAAAATGATTCGTAGTGTAGAGATAGTAATTCGCTTACAGGTTCATTTCTTATTTATTTGCTCATGGCAGAGCATGGGTTACCACTGAAATCTCATTTTCTGGAGATAAGGAAAATTCATATCGAATTATATGAAACTTCTAGCTATTATTCCTTGTCAAAATCGTCCAAGCAGTATTCTGGAAGACAAGATTTCTGATATATATTGTTCTAGAGCCTTGATAGCTAATATTTCTGCTAAGAAAACTAAGTTTATACCGTAATGTTTCCGAGTGTTGTGCGGGTTACGAGACGTGCTGTCAGATTGAGGGAATTTTTTATTCAATATCCTGCTCTAAATTTTATTTTTAATGGTTGCGTAATAACTTCGAAGACTTGTTTGTAAGATGTCCTCGAAATGATGACGCAATCACTGTAATTATAATTTATTGGTGGATATTGAATAAAGAATTCCCTCAATCTGGCAGCACTGGTTACCAGTGGTGAGGGTTATTTTAGATTGAAATGTCGTATCAAAAACACGCCAGATCTAAATATTTATCAAAATCATACAAATACAAAAAAAAAAAAAAAAAAAAAAAAATGCAATTTTTAATGTGGAAGCGCAGGTTACCGGTAACCGCTAAATGTTCTAAAAAGAGAGTCAGATTTTATTCAATATCCTGCACTAAATTTTATTTTTTATGGTTTCCTAATAACTTCGAAGACCTATTTGTAAGATGCCCTCGAAATGATTACGCAATCACTGCAAATAAAATTTATTAGTGGATATTGCATAAAGAATTCCTTCAATCTGGCAGCACTGATTACCAGTGAACGATAATTATAATGAAGGTGAGGGTTATTTTAGATTGAAATGTCATATCAAAAACACGCCAGATCTAAATATTTATCAAAATCCTACAAATACTAGAAAAAAATAATCTGGTGTGTCACTCACACGACCTTTCTCTTACCCTGAAATTTAATACTATAAATATAGGTTGCAGATTAATAGGTAAGATAACGAGTACTGTTATGTAAACCTGTGTTAAACAATTCATATTAGGCTTCTGAAGAGTTTTTAATAATAATTAGTTCTGAGTGAGGGGGGCTACCGCCCCTCTCAACACCCCGTTTCATTAATGCACCTACATTTATATAGAATTTAATTCGGTTATTAAAAAAATAATTCTGTTTTAAAAAATAGTTTAATAAAATTATTACTTAGAAAAATTATCTTTTATGATAATGCAGACGTTTTCCATATTAGAGATGTAGTATAACACCAAATATCCAAAAAATGTCAATTTTATTCTCAATATCAAAAAAAAAAAAAAAAAAAAAAAAAAAAAACGATTTTTTTTTTCTTTTTTTTTTCTTTGCTAAAAGTAAAAAAAAACAAAAAATCGATAACTTCGTTTTAAATTATCGCAGATCGATGGTTCAACCATTCGTTTTAAAGGTATTGGCGAGCTCTTTTGAAAGGTACCCATCATGAAAATTTACTCCCCTCGAGTGGGGACTTTCCCCCTAGTGGGGGAGGCGAGGCTCCTATATACACAGATATTTTTTCCCAGTTAACTATCTCTATTACAAAAAATATATATTCGTTTCATTTGGTTTAGTGCAGTCTATAGACGTTAAACTCTATTTACCTGCGATTTCCCCCATAGACGTAATGTATTAGAATTCTCTTGATTGTCCCTGTACACGAACCATTTGCTTGATCTTAACGAAAAGCTTACTGTATAGCATCCCTATATGATACACATTTATAATACCAAGTTTGAACTTTCTGCCATAATTTGTTTTTGAGATATGCTGATAACAGACAGAAACACACACAGACACACACACATGCACACACACAGATACACAGACATACACACAGACCATTTGCTAAAAACATGATTTTCGTATTCAGAGGACCTCAAAAAGTGTAAATATAACAAAATCTCGCGTTCGAAAATTCGACCCAAAAACAATACTTTCTCTATCTTATGGGTAAGAGAAAGTAAAAAAGTTTATGCCATTTTTTCTGATGAAGAGAGGGTTAACTGTAAACGCTAAATGTTTTAAAGGGAGTGTCAGATTTTTGTGCTTGTAATTCAGTTGTAATCTTAAAAGTTCCCTACATCTAAATTTTTATGAAAATTATTCAAACACTTTCTAAGAGAACCATGTCTATTTGATATTTTATCACTTAGAAATAAAGGTTAATAATTAAAAGAAAAAAGTTTAATACTAAGTTTTTATCAAAACTGTTAAAGCTAATTTCTAAAAAAAATCTGCCATAGTTTTGCAACGGGTGGAGTGAAGGCTAATTGTACACATTAACTTTCCCGAAAATTCATTTTGAATTGAATCTAACCCCCCCACCAATCCTTAAATCTACATAAAAATCGTTCGAGCAGTTTCTGAGAAAACCAAATTCCAGCCATATTTTGCCACGATGTAGTGAGGGTTAACAAAGCAAGGTACGCTAAGTTTTCTCGAGGCGATATGTTCCATAGGTTTCTTAGATAAATAAAATAAAATAAAATAAACAATCGAAACTTAATTCTATGTTTTTATTAAAATTGTTCGATTTATTTCTGAGAAAACCAAGATTCTGCCATATTTTGGTACGGTCGGAAAGGAATTAACAGTGAACGCTTCGTGAAAATAAGGTTGAGTCAGACGGCTTTGTCAACTCAAAAGACATTTATATCTATGTTTTTATCAAAATCGTTACAGCCATTTTACAGACCGAAAATTTTCAGTCATATTTTTCAAAGGAAGGAATAAAAGTCAACTGCGAAAGCTAATTTTCTAGAAGGCGAAAATCAATTAGATGGGTTTGTCCTCACAAAGCAGCATTATTTCTAAGTTTTTATCAAAATCATTCGAGCCATTCTCTAGAAAACCCTGAATTGACCGATTTCTGCGACACTTCTCAACAATTGGAGAAAGGGTTATCAGTAAACGCTAATTATCCTGTAGATGAGGATAAGTAGATTTGTCTTCTCATAAAATCTTTTACCCTAACTTTTTATTAAAACTATCATATCCATTTTTTAGTAAACCCAAATTCTCCCGTATGTTTCAACCGGCGGTTGATGGTTTAGCAGAGAATGCGAATTTTTCTTGAATATGGGGATAAGTGCAATCGATTTTTCACACGATAGAACACTTAACCCCTTATCTTTTCTGAATGTTATTATATCTATTTCCGAGGTAAACCCAATTTCTGTGATATTTTGCAACAGAAAGGTGAATGATTAAAAGCAAACGCGAATTTTCTAGTAAGAGAATGGAATTAATCGATTTTTCTCTTTTAAATCACCCTTAACCCCAAACTTTAATTAAAAATCGTTATATTTATTTCCCAGTAAACCCTATTTAGGGCATATTTTGCAACGGACGGATAAAGGCTTAACAGCGAACGTAAAATTTCCTGAAAATGAGGATGTCTAATTAATTTTTCATACCAATTATTTCTTTACTCCAAACGTTCATCATAATTGTTATATATATTTTCAAATGAACTCCATTTCTGACATATATTGTAACTAACAGGTAAAGGGTCAACAGCAAACCCCAGCTTTTGTGAAGGTAAGGATAAGTCTAATCGATTTTTTACTTTAAAAAAACACTTAACCTCAAACTCTCATAAAAATTGTTATATCCCTCTTCGACAAAACCCAATTTCTGCCATATTTTGCAAACGGCTGTCACTGGATTAACAGTAAACGTTAATTGTCCTGACCATGAGAGTATGTCTTATTGACTTTGCAAAAACCCTTCCCCCAAAATAAATAAAGAAATAAAGAAATAATAATAATAGTAATAATAAAACTTAATTCAAAATTTTCTTTAAAATCATTACATCCATTTCCGAGTAAATGAAATTTCTGCTGTAATTTGAAACCGACTGATGAAGAGATAACAGAGGGCGGGAATTTTCTACAGATGGGAAAATATCTAATCGATTTTGCCCATCAAAAAACAACTAATTCTAAACTCTAAACGAAATGATTATATCCATTTCTGAGTAAATTAAATTTCTGCCAAATCGTGCAACTGGCCGATAAAAGGTTAATATCAAACGTAAATTGTCCTGAAGATGAGGATATTTCCAATAGATTTATCTCTTCAAAAAACACTTAACACCAAACTTTCATTAATCTTCATAGGGTGTTCGGATCTTTTTTGACCCAAATCGAATTTATTTCGCAGATATTTCCAACATTTTTGGGAATTTTTAAAAAATACTTTGTTACTTTGATTTTAAGGCTGCAGTGAATACGCACGTACTTTTTTTTTATTTTTCAACTGGTAGTTTTTTCGTAGTAAAAATAGTAACACATAAGTTGTTCGGGTCTTTTTTGACCCGAATGGACTGTTTACGGTAAAGCAATGATAGCGCTATACCTTTCAATAAATTATTCAATTATTATTGCTGTGAGAATGTATTTGTCTCCTCGCTCTTATCTAGTACGTATTTTTCGTTATCCGTAGCCACAATAGATGGCGCTACTAGATAGATACTACATCAGTAACTGTAAGTTTCAGAGAGCGGCATTTTTTCCCTCACTTTCTTTCCTGCTTCCGTATAGTACGTTGTTCTTTTCATAGTTCATTTTGTTGTGCATTTTGTTAGACACACAGTAAAGTCTATGATATGGCCAATCGTGGACTTACTAAAGAAGAAATAGATGAGTTATGGCTTGCGATGTCAGACGAAGAAGAAGTTGTTTCAGAAATTGAAGATCATGTTTCGGAAAGCGAAGAGACATCCGATAACGACACAGATGAAGAATCTGATCAGTCGATAATTCAGACGGAAACTTTAGTTAGCAAAGATGGTAAAATTGAGTGGAAATCTGAACCACAAGCTTTAGGTGGTAGGCGTAAAGCAGAAAATATTTTGAATATGACTCCAGGTCCTACGAAGTATGCTACGTCTAGAATTCAGGATGAATACTCTGCATTTATGTTGTTTTTCCCACCATCAATAGTTAATATTATACTAAAAAATAGTAACATAGAAGGAAAAAATTTATTTGGTGACCGATGGAAGAATTTAAATAACTCTGACTTGGAAGCCTTTATTGGCTTGTTGCTGCTGTCTGGTGTATATAAATCTCGTAATGAGTCCACAGAGAGTCTGTGGGATGCCACAACGGGACGGAGTATATTCAGGGCTACTATGTCCTTAGAAAAATTCAAACTGATATCGAAGAATCTTCGATTTGATGATAAACAGACCCGACAAAGAAGAAGGGAAACTGACAAATTCGCAGCCATAAGAGAGCTTTGGGACAAGTGGGTGGAAATATTGCCAATGTTGTATAATCCCGAGATGTACGTTACTGTGGATGAGCAGCTAGTTGCTTTCCGTGGAAAGTGCCCATTTCGTCAGTACATGCCCAGCAAACCAGCCAAGTACGGCATAAAATTTTGGTTACTTTGCGATAACGCTACCAGTTATGTTTGGAATATACAACCGTACCTTGGAAAGAATCCTGGTTCTGCATCAGAAAAAAACCAAGGTCTCAGGGTTATTAACGATCTTGTTCAAGGCTTGAAAGCTCACAATGTAACTTGTGATAACTTTTTCACGTCTTATGACCTTGGACAGCTTCTTCTGAAAAAAAAAAACTGACAATGATTGGAACAATCAGAAAAAATAAGACAACAATTCCTCCTCAGTTGCTTCTAAAAAAGGCTCCAATGTACTCCTCAAAATTTTCGTTCACGAAGGACATGACTCTAGTATCGTACGTCCCGAAGAGAGGCAAGTGCGTAGTCCTCCAAAGCACTCTTCATCATGACAAGAAGCTTGCTGACACAGATAAAAAGAAACTTGAAATCATTCTGGATTATAACAGCACAAAATGAGGAGTAGATACGTTAGATAAACTAGTATCTAACTATTCTTGTCGGAGGAAGACCAAAAGGTGGCCCATCATTGTTTTTTCCAATATCTTAGATATTTCTGCATATAATGCATTCGTACTCTTCATAAAAGTCAATCCAACATGGAAGATGAATTCATTTCACAAAAGGAGGCTCTTCATTGAAAAGCTCGGCATGACTTTGGTTACTCAACAAATCGAAAAACGAAAACATCTGCCCAGAGCAAGAGCTGCCCGAGAATTAGCGATGAGTATTCAAAATTCAGAACGGACTGAACTCGCTCCTGAACTATCAGGAAGTTTATCAACTACTAATAAAAGGGGAAGATGCCACTTGTGCACACGGACTGATAACAAAAGTTCTGTAAAATGTTTCAAATGTGAACATTTCACTTGTAAGAAACATTTCATTCAAGTGTGCAACAATTGTGTATAAAAGGTAATCTCTTTTCTATATTGTTCTATTTTTTCAGTATTTCCTACACATAATTTTCTAGTATATTCCTGTTATACAAATTGAGAAATGTGTAGATTAAAAGATAAATAAATAATTGCATATCCATATTTAGAATTTTTTTTTTCAAATATTATGATGCAAATTCAACTTTTCAAAAAAGCAGTTATTTGGCCCCTAAAGGGTTAAGCTATATAAAAATACAGAAAAGGGTAAAAAAATGATAATTACATAAAATTGTATTTCCATTTTTATAATAGAAAATTTTCAAAAATTCTGTGGAAAATTTAACATTTCAAAAAAGAAATTCCTTGAACTGCAAAGGGTTAAATTATCATTTGATCTACCATTTTCTAAAATTTTGTATAACTACTTAATTATCTGCATTACCAATATTCATAACGTGTGCCTAGAATTCGAAAAAATTGAAAATTATAATATGGGTCTTTTTTGACCCGAACACCTTAGGTGTATGCTACATTGGAACACCGTATGAAGGTTAAAATCGCTATAACCAATTCCGAGTAAATTCAATTTCTGCCATGTGTTGCACCTGGCCGATAAAGAGTTAACAGCGAACGCAAGTTTTTCTGCTGAAGAGTATATTCCTAATCGATTTAAATCCCCCTTAAACACTGCATATTGGGACTTCATTTTAACGCGACGAACGATACCATCAGAATCTGGAAACACTTCAACTATTCGACCTAAAGGCCACGAATGTCTTTTCTTTTCATCGTCCCCAACAAGAACTTATTATTCCACCTTGAATGTAAAACATTGTTGATTTCTCTGCTCTTCGTACAAAGCGCTCCTAAATATTCTTGACGGAATTTTGATCGAAAAGCTTCACGAGTAGTCTGAATATAACGAAATCTTCGTCGTAAGTGATTTGCGTCTGAGGAAGTTTTAATGTCTGGCAAGGTACTACTTTTTATTTCTCTCAGAAAGTCTGCAGGTGTGAGAACACTGAGACTCGGGTCTGAAGTTACAGCAGTCAAAGATCTATCATTCAAGATAACTTCGCAATTGCATAAAGCTGATTTCATCAATTCATGGTTCAGACTTGCTCTTCCTAAGATATTCTTCAATACAGCCTTCATCATGCCTATCAATCTTTCCCACCATCCTCCCCACCAAGGAACTCCAGGTGGAATGAATTTCCAAATTATTTTCTTCTCTCAATTTTTGCGACACTCCTTTGAAATCCACACGTTCAAGAATATTAGCTTCTGCTTTGAAGTTTCTTCCATTTTCACTGTAAACTACTGCAGGCTTTTCCCTGCGATCGATGAAACGATAAAAGGCTAAAAGAATAATCTTTGTCGAGAGAAAAATTTGATTCCTTTCCTATGTATTGGAGCAATTTAAACTCATGTTTTTAGACACTGAAGACGTTACGCTAAATGCTACCGAAACAGTTGTCAGCTATTCATTTTTTTTTTCTTTGGCATTCAAGAATTTGAAGACTCTTCCTGAGTTTAGAGATAACATTATTCAATAAATTTTAATGTAGTTCATGTAAATCCTTTCAAGGGAAGTTATTTACATATATCTGATCATACAAAGACACAGGTTTCGATCCCAGATCACGTTCGTCGAACTAGATGTTTGGAGTTTTGCGTAGCTTTCTCGGAAACTGGCGTAAGTACGGGCTAGGAGGCTTTAGAATGATCATCACGGAGGACACTCTACCTATAAGCCTAGTACACTAGTGCAGTCAATCGTCCATAAACGCCAGAACCCAACCCATATAAGGACGCAATCAGTTGTTCCAACTATTAGGTGTTTCATGAGTATAAAACCTTGATTAAACACCATAAATAGCTATCGCCGCTTGGTTTGCAACACTCGTGCCTACTTTGATCGCTTGATAAAGGTTCTTGTCTTTTCTTGACAGAAACAATTATTGCGAGTTCTTACTTTTTAAGGTGGTCATTCAAATTTGCATACTGACGAAATTTCTAGTGCTACAACTGATGACTTATAGCAATTAGTATAGGTGTAATTAAATTATTTAAATTTAATATAATTGTCCGACATCCACTGGAATTCATTTATCCTGTTATTTCATAAAAAAAAAAAAAAAAAAAAAAAAAAAAAAAAGTCTTGTTTAGTTTCTTGTTTATTCAGGAAAAGGAAGCGTTTATAAATTAAAAAGTAAACACACATACATACACACTAATAATAATAATAATAATAATAATAATAATAATAATAATACTTTCTAGAAGAATGGATGAAGAATATTAAATTAAAGAAATTAATTTTATAGCTTTTTTACTGACGCTTTTGTGAGCCAATATTTGTATATTTTCTTTTTTTAATATACAAGATTTGTCCTCAGATATTCAAGCATAATTTTCCCCTATATTATCGCTTATTAGATTTATTTATTTATTTATTTTTTTAATTGATTTAGTTTAAACCGTCACAGTAAAGTAATGATGTCTTTAATAAAAGACCATCTGTGATTATTGTTTTCGTGTCGTTTCACATTGTTTAATCTATGAATTTTAATAAGGTACATAAATCATGTAAATTGAATAAAAATTAATTTATATATGCCTTTGCTTTATTCCTTTAAAAAAATCACTAGTATTTTGTTTTGAAATAGCCTCGAGCTATAATGTCTGCCTTTTTTCCATCATTAAGAACTGTTACTGCTATAAGCCATGAACATTAAACGGAATTACACTTTTTATGACAATCCAATTATATGCATTAAGAACAAATAAAAATAAGAATTCATATATTACGATTTTTATGTATGCGAGGCAATGCTTTAAAAGAAAATTTATGAAAATATTTCAAAATTTAATTAAATATCATTTATTAGTCATTACCTTTAATCTAATAAAATACAATTACTGTTCTGCTTTTAATATAAGTTCAGTTTACAACTTATTTTGTGATTTATTTGTAATATGAAAAAAATTATTAATAAGATTTTAATCAGATATGGAAGGTAGATATCGAAAAAAAAAGAGAGTACCATTAATTTGCATTAATTTAAAAGATTAGTCGAAATAATTTTAAGATTTTTTTTTTTTCCATATATATAAACAGCCGTTTGATATACATTTTTTATTTTATTTTTTAACTCCGATAGAGAAATCGGGTTTAATGAACTCTAGAAAAAAATTATATATATTATATAAGAAAATCAGACACATAAGGCTATTTAATTTTAATTAATATTTTATCGCCACTCTTTTATTTTTAATCAGTGTATGAATCCTAACAGGCAAGGTTTAAGTAAATATTCAGCTTTGAACTTTCTGTGTACACCAGATATGCTTTATAGTTTCATTAAGTTTTGTTTTTACGACTTTATTGAATTTCAAATGGAATATTCAGCTTACAAATTATTAAATTTCATTATATTCAAATATAAATGTCATTACATCATTTTATCTATTTATTTTTATGTTTTTAACCTTTTTTTTTTTTTTTTTTTTTAAGAAAAGAAAATTTCTGCTATTTAGTTGTAATACAATTCAAAAATAGACCGTAAAAAATAACACAGGTCAACATGTAAAATTTTGATTTGATAATTTTGGCTGATCTTTATGTTTTTTGGTGAGCTGAAACCGAAAATGAAGCCAGTTTTTCTCTATCACGTATAGATTTTTGTCAATACAGGGTGCCTATCTATACAATTTCTTCCAGTTCTCTTCCACCAGTATAATTATATGGCACGTTTTATAGTATATTTCCATGATTAAATAATCGTGGATAACTACTGTTGTAATTGCGCAGCACTAGTGCAACGTAAAACCATACCAACCAACCTACCAACCTATTGTAAGGATGGAATATCAGTATATGTAAGAAATTGTGTTGGTAAACACCCTGTATTGTAAAAAATCTATATGTGTTAGAGAAAAATGGGCTGCATTTTCGGTTTCAGCACATAAAAAACCCATAAAGATAAACTAAAATCATCAAATCAAATTTTGTCAATTTCATTTTTGTAAGCCTGTGTAATTCTATAGAATGTAAATGCCGAATCTTTCAATACTAAATACACATATTAAAAATTAACATTCCTAACAAAACTTTATTTCAGTTTTCGTTATTTATTAATATACAACTAGATTTAAATTTTAAAGAGACATGCGTTAGAAAAGGGGGAAACAGAGTTGTCAAAACTCAGGATTTTTAAATACCAATAACTTTTAGCGCAAATATAGCTTTTATAAACAAAATTTCATAATTATATAAGATGAAGATAACTTAAAAAAAATTTTTTTGGAGGAAAGGCAGCTCCGACGAAATGTAAAATAGCTTTAAAAAAAGTGGCATTTTAAATTTCGAATTGCTGAGATCTCAGGCTAAAATGTATATTTAAATTCTTCAAAAGCTATTTCTAATATTTCTATATGTCAAAAAAAGAAATATTTAAAGGTGATCAAATTCCAATGTAATATCTGTTCGGTTTTCCGTAGTTTTATGTATTTCTGAATTCTTAATGCTTTAATTATATTTAAACAGTTTTCTTTTCTTTTTTATTTTATTTTTGCCGGTTACAATAATTATAATAAAAAAAGGGGTTAAATGATAATTAATATTATATTTAGTAATGTAAGTCAGAAATTGACCATAAATCAACATTTATTTTTAGTATTTTATAAATTTATAAAAGCTTAAATTGTCGAATTCCAGTTTGTTACTGTCAAACCATAGCCTGTGGCTCAGAAACATGGCAACAATTGAAGCGGTAGACTATGCCACCTGGTATAGATTGCGCGACTTTTTTTATTCAACTGTCACCAATAATTTTAAGAAGTGATATATGATATATTTGATCAACGTTTCTTCGTTTCTATTCGCCTTTTATGTATATCATATCCCACTTTAAAAAAATTTTGGTGGCTGTTGAATAAAAAGGTCGTGCAATCTGTACCAGGTGGCGCTGTCTATCGCTTCAACTGTTGCCAAGTTTCGGAGCAACGCAACAGGCATCTTAGTTTAGGAGGCTATGGTCAAACAAACAACCATTTTACACAATTTAATTATTCTATATATTCAAAGTATTTTACACCTTTACGGATGGCAGATTCTGTTTTTTTGGCTAGTTAGCTCGGATTCCTGACGATTCTGTAGAACATAATAGTATTATACAAAAGCATTTTACGCGTTCATGTTAAAATCATTTAAATTTTATTCAAAGCAATCGATGGAGTAAAGGCTACTGTCATATATGTACGACTATAATACTTATCAGGTTAAACACAAAAATGCAAAACTCTTTATTGAATGCAATACAATTTATCATCTAAATCTCTATTTTTGAAGTTTGTAGAAAAACTTTCATACTTTTATTCTAATTACTTGTATAAAATTAATCCTGAAATTTTCTATGGAAAATTAAGGAAACATGATTATCTTAAAGACTTCTATTTTTTTCCTAAGTATTTCAACTAATTAACTAAAATCCTTTTTTTTTTTTTTTTTTTATTTCCAAAACAAAAACTAACTATAAAGAAAAAAAAAAAAAAAAACTGTTATAAGCTTATATAAAATATAATTTGTTAACACTTCTTTTATTTCTTACAATTACATTTTTTGTTGAAGTTTGTTGTTGTTGTTGTTTTATTTAATTGTCGGACGCTCAAAATTTTAGTTGTAGTTTGTTAATATGTATAAACATAATTATATAAAAATTTCTACTTTATTTTATGTATTATCTTTTAAACTAAATCTTGCTGTTAATTTTTTAATTAAAATTTAGTCTAATTTCCTCTTCTAAATAAAAAAAGAATTAGCCTAGTGAAGGGGGCATATCATTCTGCGACCGTTTCGAGTGGTCAATAAAACTCAATTCACTTGAAATGAATGCAGTATCATAAAGTAGAAATTTATGAAAACAGCTGTATGATAGAGAACTGAGCAGAGTCAACCTATGTCAACTATTTTTTTTTCTTTCTTTCTTTTTTTTTTAAAAAAAAAAAGCTTTTAACAAACAAATTTTCCATTTGCGTTTTTTAATTGAATCTTTAATTTTAGAAACCTGTCAACTGGCATTTTTCGCGAAAATGGGATATGAATAGATTCGAAATGGCCTACTGTAAACAAATCGTTTTGTGCAGATACACGCAAACTGTCAATCCTCCCAATGGGTCATATTTTATGTGGAAGTTTATCTTTAGTGCAGAAACACGTCAAGCGAAATCACATGTTTCTGCAGTAAATTTCATGTGGCAACCCTGCTGAGTATTGTTTCAGCGGTTGCATCACCTGTTTTTAATACTTTGTTTTCCACAAACCAAACAAACAGCTGTTGTGCAAGATTGAGAAGTACTTCCGTTTATAAGGTTAACGTTATTGTTCAGTGGTTTCACTTACAAGGAAACATTCAAAAGGTGTCGTCTTCAAAGAATATTGAAAAAAATATATGTGATTTTACTCTTCATAAAACACCAGAAAGTGAAAAAAATATCGGCTGAAATGAATTACAGCGACCACAAAAAAATATCAAAATTAAGCATATTTGGCGATTTCACACTGTTAGGCGATAGATTTTGAGTACTTGGCGGAGAAGTAAACCACGGTTCTGTTCGTACACGACAATCTCGGTGCTAGCGAACTTATCGCCTAACAGTGCTAAATCGCCAAAAATGCTTAATTTTGATAATTTTTTGTGGTCACTGTAATTCATTTCAGCCGACATTTTTCACTTTCTGGTGTTTTATGAAGTGTAGAATCACATATATTATTTTCAATATTTCTTGAAGACGACACCTTTTGAATGTTTCCTTGTTATTGTTTTATGTTTATTTCGTTTTATGAAATCCACTGTTGAAGTTCTTATGATGGACTTTAAGCAAAAAGAAAACGAGGTGTTGCAAATGAAGATAAGTATAAACGTAATGTCATAAGGAGAGCAAGAGTGAAAGGTGAAGAATACACAGAATACAAAAGCAACCGTGTTTCTGATGAATCTATTCCTGATGAGTTTGTGTGCAACTATCTACGCGCTATAATGGATGAGTCAATTCTGCTGTGATTTTATCAAAAAGGGGTGGAAGGAAACCGTCAGAGATATAATTTCGGGAAATGATCATCTCAGTAACAGCGTTTATCCCTTCTCGAGTAGAACCGAAATTGTTTGTGTTGGACTTGAAATGGAGAATGGGCATGCATTATTTCCTAAATATAAAGACAAATTAAAATTTAAGAGTCAAATGGAAGTAGAAGTTATATTTAAAGTAAATAATCAATAACATCTGTTTTTCAAAATGTTTCAAATATAAAATGCCGATATTGTTCAAATAAAATTGTATTACACTAATATATTAAAATTACAAACAATTCATTAATGATTTATTGTACATGCAAAATGATTTACAAATCTTTATAACAAAAGTTACATCGATCCAGTCATATCGAACCATATTTAAACATTCCAAAAGAAATAAAAATCGATTATTCAATACCAACAAAATAAGCTTTGGTTGAAAACATTCTGTATAAACTTTCTGAAGCATTTGAACAAAGAATTTCCAAAGTTTATAAAGAAGAAAACGAAGTTCAATTAGATCGTAATTGTTGCTCAGTATGTTCTTAGAAAAAAAAAAAAAAAAAAAAAGAAGAAGAAGAAGAAACTTAAATTGTTCTTTAAAATTATTTTTAATTTCGAATGGTATATTGGTTAAAACTTTATTTCTTATATAAAAATATGAGATAAACATGTGAAATATGTAAATACATATAATGATTCTTTTTATTATTAATGATTTCCTTTTTTCGCCCTATTTTTTTAATCGAACTCATTTTCAAACATTTTACCTTTTTTACTTCGATTACCCGACTATAGTAGGTAATGTAAGTATTGTATTTGGTACAAAAATTCGATATCGAGTTACCTGATTTACACATTTTAAAGCCTTTTGATTCCAAAAAAGCAGTTTTTCGCAATTGGTCAGTATAAATGTGTATATACACCCTTGTGCAAATTAATTGAATCAAACTACTTTTTTCTTGAATTTTGAATCCATTCCTATTATTATTTTATAATCATACTAAAATGTGTTAAAATATGGGTGGGATGAATAAATCCTTCCCCTAGCAAGAATTTCTACCAAACAGAGGGGCTCGTCGAGCGCATGCGCAGAAACATCTGTAGATGAAAGTTCCAGCTATGATCACATCAGTTGAGAGTCCACTGTCGTTAGAGATGGATGTGACGCCGCGAAAGCTTCCAAAGATTGTTACTCTCTCCAAACATACTCCAAAAACTTATAAAGAGATTTCTAAAATAGTTGGAATTAGTATTTCAACTGTAAGCCGTATCATAAAACAAAATAGAGAAACAGGATCCATATCTCCAAAGCGGACAGTAAAATTCAACCGAAAAAAGAAAACAACGCCAAGAGATGACTCTTTTCTACTTATACAAAGTAAAGAATACCCTGAAAACACTAGTGTTGCACTTAATAGAGATTTAAAAGAGCATGGAATAAATATTAGCTCATCTACTGTTTGGAGGCGTCGTCTTGCAGCCGGTCGGCCAGCCTATTAGTCTATGAAGAAATAGCTTCTGTTCTAACCAATGAAGAAAAAGCCGTACTTGTGGGCGTTAAATATAAGAATTCGACATTCGGAGATTGGAGGAATGTACTATTTAGCGACGAGAGCCTTTTTTTGTCTAAGGCAGCGAACTCAACACGTGCAGAGATCGCCCGGCGAAAGAATTCGGAATTGACACATCAACCAATTTGATAATCACCCTCAAAAGAAGATGTTATGGGGTTGTTCCGGTTACAATGGAGTTAGTTCTTTGTAGCCTGTTGACGGTATGATGCGTTCTGAGAAATATCTTACTATTCTGCATAAAACAGTTGTTCCAGAATCGAAGAAACGGTACCCTAATAGAACGGGGTTTTTCAGCAAGATTTTGGCCCGTGCCATACGTCCAAAATGGTGAAGAAATTCATGTCTGAGAACCAAATTGAAACACTGGAATGGACTGAGAACTCTCCTAATATCAACCCAATGCAGAATTTCTAAGCTATATAGAAGAATCGCCTATTAAATATGGACAGTACAATTATAGAAAAGCTAATCACAGCGCTAATTCATGTGTGGTGCAAAGACACAAATATTATAAACGATTGTAAAAAACTGGTAGAATCCCAAATCGTGTCCAAATGTTAATAAAGAGTCTTGGGGATCATATTATGTACAAAAAACTTTTGATTTTGGATAAATTTAAATAAAATAGCATTTCTTCTTAGTTTTAACAATTTTTCGAGTTTGTTTCAATTAATTTGCACAAGGGTGTATATATATGTATACAGGCCCTGACTAATGGCAGGGCATACGGGGTAAATGAACTGGGCCCCCCTTCTGGAAGGGATACCCCTACAGGTGTATGCAGAAATTCTGCAACTTAAAGAGCTCTTATGCCACTGCAAGGGGGCCCCTCAGAATAGGCTTGCCCAGGGGCTCCAGGTGATCTATGTCGGGCCCTGTATGTATATGTGTATGTATGCGGATAATCGTCTCACTTTCATACCTCCGAAACTAATAAAATAAGATCTATGAAACTTTAGAACTGAGACAGGTCTGATGTAAAGATGAATTTTCCAAATTTTGGTGAAAATTGGAAAACTGGAAGTGGGAACGTAAGTCCGTATCTCAAAAATAGTTCTAATGATTATCTTCAAATTTGTTATATAAGGACTCTGTTATATGTACTTTCGAATGATATACTTGGTTAGTTTAGGAAAATTGATAGGCATCCTGAATAAATAGCTCAATTTCAGGTCTAGCAAGGGCGTTCCTGTAAAAACAGCTTCAAGGATTTTTTTTATTCAAACTCGCCATATTAACTTCCTTTTAAATATCATTTTGTATGTAATTATTTTTTTCTAGTTAATAATTGAGTATGCCAAGTTTTGGTAAAAGTTTATATCTCAAATACCGCTCTAAAAAATTTCTTGAAACTTTTTACATAAATCCATTTTAGATATCCTTTATCACGTATTACCGAAAAATCAACAGTCATCTTATTAGGTAGATCAATTTTAGATCTCAGAAACTGGTGTTTCAAACAATAATTCTACAATTTATTTTCTTATTTTTTAACATGTTGAGCGCCATGTCAGCCATTCTAGATTCTAGGCATTTATCATACATTTCTAAGTACAGAAGGAATCATCTTGAAACTTTAGGAGTGTGAAGGACATGTTATACTTCAAACATTTCAGCGAAAGTTTTACCCCGAAAGTACAAGAAGTACCAATAAAAAAAAAACTTTGAGCGCCCTGTTAGACATCGGTGGCTGACAGTGTCAAATATTATATAAAGCCGCGTCAACCGCAGGTGGCGAATATAAATTAGGATATAAAACTAAAAATATTACATTTAATGATTGAAAATTTATTAAAAATGTGCTTAATTTTTATTTATTACAGGAGAAATCATTATGGAATTTTAATGATTCTAAGAATTTACGTGGCGCTCAACGTGTTAACTCGCTATGTAAATTCTGTTTTATATGTCTTTACACGTGTATCAAGTTTCTCTTACCGGAAAATTTTTAAGTGTCTACTTCGTTAGCTCAAATTTGTCTTCTGATCACATTATCTCCAATAGAAATATAGGTGTAATAGTGGGTAATGGAAGTCGTGTGGAAGTTCATATCCGTTTTTTTTTTTTTTTTTTTTTTTTTAATATTTTGACTGCGATTTCTTTTACCTGTTAACCTTATAAATGGTATGCATAGGTACGAAATAAGACATTTTTTTCTTTATTTGATTTTTTCAGTAATTGTAAATTTCATACAAATGGTAACACCTTATATTTGCTCTAAATGGCAAATTCTATCTAACTAGTAATTTTTGAAAATTTAGTGCAATATAAGTGTATTGTGAGTGGCTAAAGTGTTAAGCAAAATATACTAACTATATAATATTTTCAGTTTCAGAAAATATTAATCAACAAATAATTAAAAAATAACTTAAAAGTTCAATTTTCTCACATTATTTACACATCATGCTAATGTGCATTTCTTTATGTTCACCACTTCATTCTTTTGGGCTTTGTAATATTTTAATTTCAAGAAATATCATTTCGAAACTACTGATATAATATCTGAACTTATATTATTTCAATATGTTATTATTATGATAGCAAAATTTAACTATAGATTATATTCTTATACCAATTTTTGGTTTACAAAAACCTATACATTATTTTAGCACATATATTTTCTGTAATATTTGTTTTAATAATAAAATTAGTTTGTTTTATTTCACATAACATAAAATAAAATATTTCACATTTTTGTTTCTTAAACCTTTCCCTACCTTTTTTGTCCACTCCAAAAATAACGTAAATTAGGGTTTTAGTAGGTCATATAAAATATATTACAATAATATATGAATTTAATGTAATATATAATGTAAAATATTTAATGTAATATTTAATAATATTTAATGTAATATTTAATAATATTTAATGTAATATTTAATAATTTTTAATGTAAAATTACATTAATATATGAATTTAATTACAGAAAACCAGTTGGCATGCACTCCAATAAATTTTATGTTTTTTCTCATCCCATTTGGTTGATTAAAAGTATCTCTGACATATATGTCCCAGTGGGGTTAAAAGTGTTAAACTAAAGTATTTAAAATACAGTTTAGTACATGTTGGTTTAGTCTGCAAGATAATTAATTTTTTTTTTTTTGAAAATAGAAGATTTAAAGCTTTATTAAAAAACAAAATGTAATTTAAATTGTGATACATTTTATTTCAGTTTGTTCAAAATAAAATTATGTCGTATAAAATAATTTTAGAAACGGTAACTATGAAGATTATTATAAAAATATTTACTTGTAACTATTCTTAAAATGTTTAAAAACATCTTTAAGATATATAATTTATATGCGATTACATTAAAACATTAATTTAAAATTACAAAAACTTTTTAAAAGCTTTAAGAAATTCTTTTACTGTTCCTACAAGTCACTTGAAAAAGTATGTAGATGTAATAAATTTCAGGTACAAATTCTTTTATTTCTATCTGAAATTTTGCAATTTAATTTAAATTTTTGCATACATTAGCTAAATATTACGGAAGTGTAAACTCATATTTTTATGTCAAGTATATTATAAAAAATAAAGAAATCAGTTATGTAAATCGTGAAAACAATATAAATAATTTTCTTTTAAATGTATTAATGAAAGAGCAATAATGCATCAGTGTATATTTTTTAATACGTGACTTTAGATACTGTTACAATTAAATTTAATCGAAATATATTATTAAGTTTAATGATACTGAATTTTAATTACATCCGATTTTAAAATTGTGTAAGGTTTGCCCAAATAAAAGAGGCACGGCCATGAATGCGCATTCGTTTTAAGGTTCAGACTACTAGGCAGGTCTTTATAGAGGGCTCTGACTGCTGAGAACGCATTCCGTATCGTCAGATTATGACAGATATTTATATGATAGCGTACACTGTTAAAAATGATTTCTTAAAAATGAACTAAATTGTCTCAAAATAGCTCCGAAACAATATATACTTAAATTTGAAAACCCATGTACTCATTTTTGAGTATACGAAAATGTTCAAAAATGAGGTTGACCAATAAGAATCCCAATTTGACATGCCAATATACTCAAAATTGAGTACATGGGTTTTCAAATTTAAGTATATATTGTTTCGGAACTATTTTGAGTCAATTTAGCTCATTTTTAAGAAACCTTTTTTATGAGTGTCGAAGTAATTTCAATAGTATTGTTCCTATCATGTATGACTCCAAACTTTGTCACTTTTTCAATTTTTTAACGCGTGGAATGGGAAGTGCTGGAGAAACTTACCGTCGTACGCAAAATGGGTCTGGCACAGAATATATGTCATGATTTTCGTAAAGGGCGAAACAACACTGACGTCAGAGCCGACCAGGTCAAGTGCATGGGGTTATTACTCAGGTAGCAATTGTATTGTGTCCTTTACGGAAATCACTACATCACTGGAATAATGATCTGGGTGATATACACTCTGTTCCACACGAGATTTTCATGCGGCGATAAATTTCTCCAGCATGACTGCACATTGACAATATTTGCAGCCATCCATGATACGAAATATACAGTTGAACTTGCTCCTACGCTATCACATAAGTGTCTGTTGTAATAATATGACGATATGATATAGTTCCCAGCACTCAGATCTCTTTCTCTCTGTAAGGACAGGCGTAGTCTTCTGTATCATAAAACAATGGCACAATCACGACAGTACCACTTTCTTTTGTGTGACTCTAAAGCGAGCTTTATAGTGGCTGTCCCGTTTCGTGGTCCGGTAGCACTGAGCTAAAAAATATGGCGGTGTTTTAAGACATTTGCAATGTCTTAATTTCCGATTCATTAAGGTGTTTTAAAAAATAAGACTTTTTTTTTTTTCTCCTAAAATGTGACTATTTGTATAATACACATTTTAACTGAATTGAAGACTTTTACGTTTACAGTGTACTCACTTTTTACACATTATATTCTACTGAGAAATTTGAATAAAAGGGCATAATATAACGTCATAATAATATTAAGTAATCTGAATACCTTTTCATTCTATAGAAAATGTTCTTATTATTTCATAAATAAAAGTATTTTTATAAAAATAACTACTAAATATATAATAATTTAAAATTGTTAACATAAACTATAATAATTTAAACTTTACATTTGAAGTTAGTTTATTTTCCCGAAATAACAAAACGTTTTTAACACAAACAGCAGGAATGAAGAAAAAAAAAATCAATAAAACAGGAAGTATAACAAGTTTATTTATTTATTTATTTATTTATTTATTTTTTGCTTTTTTAAAGAATTCATTCTCTTTTGAAATCCAATTTAAATTTCAAAATGTTTGTTGTCCGAAATATAAAATAGAACTATCATATTTCAGGTTTTTTACTTTTCAATATTATTCTTCATCCCACTGAAGTCCCTTCAGACTCAATTTTCCAAACCTATCCCATACAAAATATATAAAACGGGAAACGAGTTTACACTTGAAGGAGAATAGGAAAACAAAAGCAATGTAACAAAGGCAATTTGTCTTTGAAATATTATTCTCGGTTTAAAAATTACAAACAGAAGATTTTGAATATAATGCAGAAAATAAAAGTCACTTTATGATTAGTAATCTGGGCCATCTGGGAAGTTGTAACTTTCATTTTTATCGTATGTCATGTTTAATAATATGAATAAAACTGACGACATCTGAAAATATAATTTAATAACAAAGCAATAAAATTTTATATCCAAGTGAAGAAACATATTCTTCTTACTAGACCTTCTTTCATATTTACAGCAAGAAATATTGATAATTTTAGTTTTATTATAATATAATATTAATTGATATGTATAAGCTACACTAACAGCACACCTATCCACAGTACGTCTTCGGGATGTTTCTGGGATGTCTTTTCTACCTGATGACATCTTGAAGACATCGTTGGGAGAAGATGTGTTGTTAGAGTATCATTAAATTGTTTTGAATATATATGTATATACACACACACACACATATATATATATATATATATATATATATATATATATATATATGTATATATAATAAAAAGCTTTAAATCAACTTCAAATTTCTTTAAAACATTTCTCGTTTTTTACATAAAATATCTAAAAATATATTTTTTATAACTACACGTTTCCACCTAAAGGTGCATAAATAGATAAACTCTAACAGAATATTAACTTTATCGGACAACCTCAAGATAACCTGAAACATCCCAAGAATGTTTCAGGAGGATGTCCAAAAGGTCCAAATGTTGTCCGTGGGATGTTCTAAGAACATCTTGAGGGAAAATTGAGGGTCTTTAAGAGGACACTTGAGGGGCACTTGAGGATATCTTGTAGGACATCTATCCACAGGGACATCCACAATAAGTCAAGGTGGATAAGTGTGTTGCTTTGGAATTAAAGTACTGCGTTAGATAGTTTACTTAAAACATGACCTTACTATGAATCAATCCAACTTACGGATGTGAAAGAAAATGCATATGCCTGTGAAATCGTGAAAAGAAAGTTAATATGATTTTTTTCTGATAATTTCGGCTGTTAGACTTTAATAAATTTATTAATATATTTTAATACTTCCTATGATTCATCTTCACATTAAAATAAATGTTAAACGAATATGAAACAAATGTTAAGAAAAGGAATTTTAATATTTAATCAAAAAGTGATTTAAATATTTTAGAGAAAATGTTACTTTGCAGGTATTTTCGTATGGATTTTTAGCAGTCATTTTGTGCATGTCAAAGGCATTTTGTGCATAAACTTTAAATAATTTCCTTATTACAGAAGACAAAATAAAAATCCACAATTAACTGTACCTACAAAGAAAGCCACAAAAACCATTATTATGTCTTATATATTTATAAAAATTGGTTAATTGTTACAATGAGCAAATAACCAATCTTTAACTACATTTTTTGCGACCACAGCGCAGGTGCGGATTGAACGAGTCCGCTCTTAAAATAGGGGAGATAACATTTTCGTTGAAAGAAAAAAATAAATAAGGGAACACGACTGGATGTTTACCAAATTCCAACCTGTTGGGTTGCTTGGCACCCCTCCAAGATTTTGGACTCATTCTCACTGTCAGGCGTAGGAAACGCGGTAACTCTATACGTAGAGCTTTATGCTCACAAAGTCACAGATCAAAATAAATTTTAAATCAGTAAAACTTCTTATAATAATGTTTCAAAGCATAAGCATAAAACATAAATAATTCCATATACGCCCTTTTATAAATATAGAAGAATAATGAAACAAGTAATTAAAATTTGGAACGTAAATATTTTGTTGGTAAATATAATCATCTTCATAACACTTTTTTTTTTTAAACATTTGCTTTATTTTTTGATCAGCCATACAAATAATCTTCTGTCATGTAATTAAATTTTCAAATGTATTTTTAAAGATATCAAATTATTCTACCGTCTTTTTTTCTTCTGAAATCAGACTTTTTACATGTTTTTTTTTTCCATAAATTGAATAAAATATGAAACAAAAGTTACATATATTAAAAAGAAATGAAAAAAAAAAAAAAAAAAAAAAAAAATGAAATGTTTTAAATGGAAAATCTCAGAAGCATTCTAGAAGTGGAAAAAAAATTCTAGAGTAAATAAATCGTGAAAGAATGTCTGAAAAGAAGTTTTTATTTTATCATGAAACTGTTCTTTTAAATTTAATTTGCAAAGCATGTAGAACTTTTTCCTTTTCATTTGTAGGATGTGTTTATTAAATTTATAATCGAAAGGAATAATGTATTGTTCTGCTTAAAATATTTTCAGAAGGACGCGAAACCAGCTAAAAGACATTAGAGTAACCTAGAAAATTATTTAAAGTGATTTTATACAGCATATAACGCACATTGTTTGAGATTTTCTATGGTAAATAACATTTTGTTTGATTTAATAGCTTTAGAATTCATTGTTTAGGATAGCTAAAGGTGTTATTACGATCGAAATATATTAATTATTGGTTGTTTAAATTAGTTACTTTTACTTATTATTGCACATTACATAATATATTTTGAGTATAAAATGACGCTAGACAAATAGAATATATAAAATGTGATAAGTAAAAACCTTTGAATAAACACAATCAAATCCAATAAACTCGTACCAACTGTTTCGGGGCGGAAGAACACATGGCGAATAAAGCCTGGCGAATAAAGTAGGCACGAGTGCTGCAAACAAAGATGCAACAGGTTTGCAACACTAGTACCTACTTTGTTCATCTGAAAGAGGGTCGTGTGTCCTTTGGACCCGAAAAAATTGTTCCCAGTTTATTGCATTTTATTATGTTTATTCAAAGTTTTTTACTTACTAATTTAAAATGCCAGTTGTTTGGTGATATTTTATTATATAAAATGTGAGTTTAAGAAGTTATAGTAAAGGAAATAATTATTACTAATAATTAAAAGAAATATTACTTGAAAAGTTAACAAAGAAAAAACATAGGAAATAAAAAAAAAAAAAAAAAAAAAAAAAAAAAACAGCATTTTTGCATACTTAATGCATAAGAAACTGTAACAAAAAATATATATTAAAATAAGAATAAAAATGTAAATGTTAAAAAGAATACAGAAAACATTAAAAAACGCAGTTAAAAAAAAAAAAAAAAAAAAAGCGCCAAGTCCAGAAAATACATTGAGGCTATTTTCAGGGGGACTCTCAGTCAACTTATTGTATTAGTTCTCACCAATTCATTCGTTTCCTTTTCAGAGATTTTACATTTTCAGTGAAAGTTACTTATTATGATAATTTCATGACGCGTAGCCTGAGACGCGGGACTAAGCAAGGGGTTCTAAGCCTATCCTTGGCACGGGGAAATACTTGGTTGAAATGTTATGCGTCCATTGTGCACCACATTGCAAATCGCCGAATTTACATATTTTCTGCTCCAACATATGCGCAGAAGGGCATTTTTGTGTTCAGTTATACTTAATTATCATAAACAATTGCAGAATTCTGCGTCGGTTGCATCATTATCTTAGTGAGAGAATTTTTTTCTCAATTTCATTTAATTTTGATGACTAGTGTACTATAGATGAAATCCTTAATTAACATAATATGTTAAAAGCAGTAACGATTGATATATGTAAATACAATTTATCTTTTAGTTTAAATTCTGTTTTTGATAGTAATTTTTTTTTAGCTCTGGAGATATATTTTCTTACAGTAAATTCAAAAGAGCTAGGATTAAACAATCTTATAAAAGGAACGGTAGAGATAAGGGAAATCAAAAAAGTAGCTTTAATATCGTGACTACATTGCGTAGTATCAATCTTGTTTGAGTTAAAAATACTATGATATAGTTTTTAGGTTAAAAAATAAGGATATAGCTTGATTTCTCAAAATTAAATTAAACGATTATAATTTATACAATTTTTATTAGAATCACACAACCAACTGTGGAAGAAAATCATATTTATTGAAATTATTTTTTTCCGACTGAGTGAAAATAATGCCTGGACCGGGAGTTGAACCCCGGATCTTTGAGTTACAAGGTCAAAGCTCTACCAATTGAGCTATCCAGGCTGACACCCGGTCAGCATTACTCACTCAGAGAACCTTTAGGCAGAAACATCTCTGGTCTATCATGTAGATAGCTCAACAGAAATAAGCCGCAGGAAATGGAAAACACCATTAAACAATGGGAGAAATAATTTCATACAATTTTTATTAAAATCACACAATCAACTGTGCAAGAAAATCATATTTATTGAAATTTTATTTTTCCGACTGAGTGAAAACAGGCTTATTTCTGTTGAGCTATCTACATGATAGACCAGAGATGTTTCTGCCTAAAGGTTGTCTGAATGAGTAATGCTGACCGTGTGTCAGCCTGGATAGCTCAATTGGTAGAGCCTTGACCTTGTAAGTCAAAGATCCGGGGTTCGACTCCTGGTCCCGACATTATTTTCACATAGTCGGAAAAATAAAATTTCAATAAATATGATTATAATTTAATCACATGCAGATTATGTATATTAATTCGATTTTGTTTCAAATATAAAATAAAAGTGAAATAATTTTGTAGTTATGGAAAATGTGAAGCTAAACCATTGAAAATTGAGTACTTAAATTCAGTAATAAATTTTTAATTTAATTACACAGGACTGTGATATATTTTTTTCCTTTTAAAGTGATAAGTGTAATTTTGGATACTGATTAAAGAAAAGCTATTTAAAAATTTCTATCACGTACAGTTTTCACAAAAATTGGGCTCTTAAGCTTTGAACTCCACTTTTTGAACATCCATCTAAGTTATTTCAGGGAAAATTTAAATAATGTGAGTAAAGAACAAGGTGACAATAGCTGAAAATTTATGGAAATGTATTTCAGGTTGTGCCGTGTAACATTACTATGAGATTATATTTATGTCACCATGTGGTCTGTACATAATCTTCAATTAATATACTGGGCTGCAAATATTTAAGCGATAACATTCCATTTTACTGTTAGTGGAGTTTCTTTACTACAATATTTTATCATTTCCATCAAAGCTGCTCAGAAACTGAAATGAATTCCTCATTGACATATGATAAATAATATATATTTAAGCTAAAAACTCATCGCTTTTTTGTTTTGAAAATTTACACGTTTTGAGGCTGTCTGATTAACAAAGTGAAATTTTTTAACGTTTGATCTTTTTCTGTGTCTCTTACAGTAACTTAAAAACAAATAATTTCAGAAGATTCGAAAGTTATATTTTCAAGTTAATATAAGTTTGTTGCTGGAAAAGTTAGATAAAATCTGAAAAGTTTTAAGGAATGTTGCGTGTGAAAGTTGTTTGTATAATTTTGAGTCAACTTTTAATTTTAATAAAAGATTTAAATTCTATATAAATGTAGGTGCAATAATAAAACGGGGGGTTTAGGGGGAGGTGCCCCCTCCCACAAAACTAATTATCATATAAAACTCTTCCGAAGCCTAATTTTAATTGTTTTACCATAGGTTTACATATCATTTCTCGTTATCTTACCTCTTAATCACCTACCAATATTTATTGTATTAAATTTCAGGGTAAGAGAAAATAGTGTTAGTGACACACCAGATTATGTTTATTATTTATCAGATTATTATTTTTTTTCATTTTTTTTATCAGATAACAGAAATCACTTGTTTATAAATAAAATTTAATTGAACAAATCATTTGATGTATTTCCAACCCTAAAAATCCAATATTCACATTAAATTTAGCTAAACTGAAATTCTGGTTTGTTGCAAAACCGGCCAACTCCAAAATAGATGCAAAGGTGGCTAAATCCAGAATAAAATTTGAATAATACCCTACCACCACGTGCCCCAGCCACATTCTTTCGAGTTTTCAAACATACGGACCTAATAATTATAAATCTAAAGAATTTTGTTCCTATTTTATTTTGGCTCAGTGTGGCAAAAAATCAGCTTTTTCTCAAGATTTTACTTTTTGGAGATGGCCTACTTTGAAACTAGTGGCACATACGTATTAAAGAATATAATATTATTGTGCATTTCAATTAAATTTCATTTTTTTAAAGATGGTATTTTTTTTTTTCAAGCGATCGTTCACAGATGTAGAAAGGAATATTGAAATAAATTTGACGAATTTTTAATTTAATATAAAAATATAGTATTTTTTTTTTCATTATTTACCTCGCATATCTTTCTTAAATTCTATTAACGGAAAGCTTTTTGTGATACAAATAAATCACAAAATAAGTTATAAACTGAATTTACATTAAAATAAAAGAAGAACAGTAATTGATATTTATTATATTAAAAGGAATGACCAATAAATTATTTTTAATTAAATTTTGAAACATTTTCCTAAATTTTCTTTAAAAGCATTGCCATGCATACATAAAAATGTTAATACACGAATTCTTATTTTTATTTGTTCTTAATGCAAGTAATTGGATTGTCATAAAAAGTTTAATGGCATTTAATGTCCATGGCCTATAGCAATAACAATTTTTAATGATCGAAAAAAAGGCAGAAATTATAACTCGAAGCTATTTCAAAGCAAAATAATAATGATGTTTTTAAAAGAAGAATGAGAAAAAATATAATAAATTAATTTTTATTCAATTTATGTGATTTATGTAATTTATTATTAAAATTCATTGAATAAACAATGTGAAATGACATGATAATAGTAGTCACAGATGCTTTTTTTTAAAGACGACATTATATTTCTCTGGCAGTTGAAACTGAAAAAGTTAAAAGACATTTCCTAATAAGCAGTAGTATAGAGGAAAATTATGTATAAATATGTGAGGAAAAGCCCTGTATATTAAAAAAGAAAACACGCTAATATTGTCTGCCTAAAAACATCAGTACAAAAGCTATAAAATTTATTTCTTTAAATTAGTATTCTTTATCTCTTTTTTTAGAAAGTTTTTTTTTTACTTTCTTCTATATATAATATAGAGAAAGTATTGGATTCGCGAAAATTTTCGACCTCCGTTTTTTGACGGATCTACACGTTTTGGGATGTCCTGAACACGAATTGATAGTTTTTAAAAAATGGCTGTCTGTGTGTCTGTCTGTCTGTCTGTCTGTCTGTGGTTTAGTGTTTTCACCGTATCTCACGAACCAATGAATGAAATTCAACCAAACTTGGTATACAGTTGGACCCTGGCGGGGCATTGTGCTGATTAGATTCGGGGATCAATAGCCCTTCAGGTGGCGCTGTGATCGCATATTATGTAAATTTTTAACATGGCAGTATAGGACAAATTTTCGTATTTTTCACCGTATCTCACGAACCAATGAATTAAATTCAACCAAACTTGGTATATAGTTGGAACCTGACGGGGCATGGTGCTGATTAGATTTGGGGATCAATCGTCCAGCAGGTGGCGCTGTGATCGCAATATTTCGTATGTCACACCGTATCTCACAAACCGATGAATGAAATAGAACCAAACTTGGTGTATAGTTGGACCCTGACATGGAAAGGGTCTGATTAGATTTTGGGATCAATCGCCCAGCAGATGGCGCTGTGATCGCATTTTATGTAAACTTTTAACATGGCAGCATAGGACAAAATTTCGTATAAATGTACATAATGAGCGTTATTTTAAACTTGTGATTGTAAAATTAATATGAATTATTGATAATAGTAGTAGTTAACTACGAAAAAAAATTTGTGCATGTGGGGGCACCGGTTCCCCCCCTGTGGGGGAAGTATCCTCCGTGGGGGGGTAAATTTTCAAGATGGGTATCTTTCGAAAGATCTCGTCAATACCTTTAAAACGAATGGTTGAACTATAAATCTGTGACAATTTGAAACAAAGTTATCGATTTTTTTACTTTTAACAAAAAAAAACTTAGAATTTTTTTTTTAAACGAAACTTAACCAAACTTGGTATTTAGTTGGTCCCCGACATAAACTGGTGCTGATTACATTTAGGGATCAGTAGCTCAACAGGTGTCGCTGTGATCGCATTTTTTCTAAATTTTTAACATGGCAATATAGGACAAAATTTCGTATAAATGTACATAATGAGCGTTATTTTAAACTTGTGATTGTATAAAATCTTTTTGTAAAAAAATAGAACCGACTCCAAAAAGGAACTACTATTCAAACAACTAAAAATGAAAGAAAATTGGCAGAAAATGGAACTGTAGATAGCGAATAAAAGTATAAAAAAATTTTCTTCGCCAAACAACCTATAACACTACAATTAATCATAACTTTTGAAGTCGGCGCAAAATTAAATAAAATTTAATTAGTTTTTAAAGGTTTGTCTTTAGATCGGTAGCAACGAATGCTGTTGTTTCGAATGATCCATTTTCATGTTTCCTTTATTATTTTATCACTGTATACAATTGGTCCATTAGAAGCATCTACATAGAACAGTGAACATTCTTCACAATGCGGTATTTATGTTTCTACGAAGTTAGATCATCCTTGATGGCTTTTGAATTTGGCGATAAAAACGTAAGGCAAAAATATACACGCAAGATGTATATTTTCACAATATATATTTTACGATGTGTGCTTTCATATTCTTGATTACTCTCTTGATATACCTTATTAAAATAATCATAATATCCCAAAGAAATTAAATATGTTTGCCAGATAATTTTGCGATTTTTTATTCAGCAAGGACGTCAGATACCAGCATCTTCGCCAACTTTTGCTGCTTACGAAATCTTATTTGTTTTCTTGAATCAAAGTAGTTTTCGGCTGCGTTTTGCAGGTAACAATGTGAGACGTGTATTTTGAATAGGATTTGATTTTTGTATTGAATAAAGGTATCAATTTTTATTTAATTTTGCGAAGAGATATATAAGAGTAATACTAGGCGAGTCGTATTAATCCTGGACGATAGGACCCATGCCCCATCCCGCCCGGTTCCCGCTGTTCAATGTATTTTTCTAGTCAACTTTGTCCCCTTATTACTTCCGGTGTGAAATTTTTTTTTTTTTTTTTTTTTTTAACACACTTGACATTGTGAGTTTTTTTGCTTTTCTTCCCATGCTATTCCTATGGGGTTTCTAGCCTTTTCCCCCCTCTTTTTCTACATTCTAAAGTGGCGGTGGCTTTCCTTTCAGCATCTGGGACACTCTTGAAGAAGTCTAGAGAAAGTAAGGGACTTCCACCTTTCAAAGTGCCGAGCAAACGCATTAAAAGTTGGAGTCTCAATAATCTGTCGATGTCGACTTCTGTTTCATCTGTTTCAAGCACCTGCCACTATGCCTAACAAGAGCCATTTCAATCAAATGCAATGCATGTGATCGTCTGATGCATTTGAAGTGTGCTAATATACATGCAAATTATTTTACTTGCAAGCATTGCACTTCTGTTTTGGAGGACGAAGATGATGACGAATAAAATTGGAAAAATGCCCTTTTATAATAACGGTTATAATAACGCGCATAGGAAGAATGCCCGCCAAGAGTTATACTAGGCGAGTCGTATTAATCCTGGACGATAGGACCCGTGCCCCAGCCCACCCGGTTCCCGCTGTTCAATGTGTTTTTCTAGTCAACTTTGTCCCCTTATTACTTCCGGTGTGATTTTTTTTTTTTTTTTTTAAACACACTTGACATTGTGAGTTTTTTTGCTTCTCTTCCCATGCTATTCCTATGGGGTTTTTAGCCTTTTTTCCCCTCTTTTAATACATCCTAAAGTGGCGGTGGTGCCCTTGGATGCCTTTGACTACCTTTTCCCCCCTCTTTTTCTACATTCTAAAGTGGCGGTGGTTCCCGCCCACCCACCCCCATCACCGCCAAGAGTTATACTAGGCGAGTCGTATTAATCCTGGACGATAGGACCCATGCCCCAGCCCGCCCGGTTCCCGCTGTTCAATCTATTTTTCTAGTCAACTTTGTCCCCTTATTACTTCCGGTGTGAATTTTTTTTTTTTTTTTTTTTAACACACTTGACATTGTGAGTTTTTTTGCTTTTCTTTCCATGCTATTCCTATGGGGTTTTTAGCCTTTTTTTCCCTCTTTTCCTACATTCTAAAGTGGCGGTGGTTCCCGCCCACCCGCCCCCAAGAGTTATACTAGTCGAGTCGTATTAATCCTGGACGATAGGACCCATGCCCCAGCCCGCCCGGTTCCCGCTGTTCAATGTATTTTTCTAGTCAACTTTGTCCCCTTATTACTTCCGGTGTGAATTTTTTTTTTTTTTTTAACACACTTGACATTGTGAGTTTTTTTGCTTTTCTTTCCATGCTATTCCTATGGGGTTTTTAGCCTTTTTTTCCCTCTTTTCCTACATTCTAAACTGCTATAGGCTTTCAGCCTATAAGGTTGTCTGAGTGGTTGTCGGAAAAATTAAATTTCAATAAATATGATTTCCTTCCACAGTTTATTGTGTGATTTTATTAAAAATTGTATTTCTTTCTCCCATTGTTTAATGGTGTTTTCCATTTCCTGCGGCGTATTTCTGTTGAGCTATCTAAATGATAGACCAGATTGTTTCAGCCTATAAGGTTGTCTGAGTGAGTAATGCTGACCGGGATGTCGGCCTGGATAGCTCAGTTGGTAGAGCCTTGACCTTGTAAGTCAAAGATCCGTGGTTCGAGTCCCGGCCCAGGCATTATTTTCACTCAGTCGGAAAAATTAAATTTCAATAAATATGATTTCCTTCCACAGTTTATTGTGTGATTTTATTAAAAATTGTATTTCTTTCTCCCATTGTTTAATGGTGTTTTCCATTTCCTGCGGCTTATTTCTGTTGAGCTATCTAAATGATAGACCAGATTGTTTCAGCCTATAAGGTTGTCTGAGTGAGTAATGCTGACCGGGATGTCGGCCTGGATAGCTCAGTTGGTAGAGCCTTGACCTTGTAAGTCAAAGATCCGTGGTTCGAGTCCCGGTCCAGGCATTATTTTCACTCAGTCGGAAAAATTAAATTTCAATAAACATAGTAAAATATTTCACATCTCATGCTTGCAGCTACTGTAGTGTAGAGTGACCAGATTTTTGTAATGATGAGGACAAATTACGCGATGTCCTCATTTTTATGAGAAAATGGGGACAGTTTTCTTTAAAAATGAGGACATTTCTGAGGACATAAAATTTCATAAAATACAGCACAAAATTAGCTTATATTAACCCCACTAGCAGTCAATAATCATCACTAGAATAAATTTATACTACTTATGAACTTATACGATGAACATTTAAAAAAAAATACTAAATTTACAATAAACATTATCATGAACTTCTACACATTATACTACTCTTTATGTAATATAATGGCAGGCTGTTAATATAAAATATTAATTTCTGATATGCGGTTGATACGAACGTACCAAACTATTTTATATCTGCTTCTAATAATACTTTTATAAACTGTTTGAATACAATTGTTACTGTTGTATAGACCAAGTTTTTTGTGTAAACGTAATCATAACTACTTCAAATAGACGTGATCCAATAAATAACATTTTAAAAGGAAAAGACAATTTGAAGAATGTCAAAAACTGGCTAGGCTAGGAATAGGAATTAAAATCTAGTATGACGGCATAAAACATTAATGTTCGACAAATTGAGCTATTATTTTGATCTTCAAGTAGCACTATTTACTATCTTGAGAGCAAAAAATCGTAAGATGTCAACAAGGTGATCTGCGTTCAGCTCCCAGCCCTGATTTAGTCATTTTTCAATCTTGCTAAAAAATGCTTTTCCATTTAAAATGTTATTTAAATTTAGTTAGTTATAAAATCTAATAGTAATAAAATAATTTCCAGTTTCATGTTAAATTTTTAAATATTCTCTTCCACCCCCACCCCTTTTTTATTCATGGCACTACAGTGTAGTGCCATGTTTTGGTTTAAACTAGGATAAAAATTGTAACAGTGTGTATTTAAAATATTTTGAAGAAAAAGTAAATAATTTAATTTTCTGAGAAACAGATACTTATAAAGTATGTCAAATCTTATAATTACTGTTTGTTTTCCGATTAGAGTCGAATGAAAGCTATAACGCATAAGTCAATTCTGCTATGATTTTATCGAAATAGTGGTGGAAGGAAACCGTCAGAGATAAAACTTCGGAAAATGCTCATCTCAGTGACAGCGTTTACCCTTCTCGAGTAGAATCACCTTTGTTTGTTTTGGACTTGAAATGGAGAATAGAAAAAAAAACTGAAGCGTCAAAAGAAAATAAATGTGATATTTAGAGTAAATAATCAGTAACATTTGTTTTTCATTCAAATATGAAAAGCCGACATTGTTCAAATAAAATTGTATTAAACTAATATATTAAAATTACAAACAATTCATTAATGATTTATTGCACATGCAAAAGGATTTTCAAATCTTTATAACAAAAGTTACATCGATCCAGTCATATCGAACCATATTTTAACATTACAAAAGAAATAAAAATCGATTATTCAATACCAACAAAATAAGCTTCGGTTGAAAACATTTTGTATAAACTTTCTGAAGCATTTGAACAAAGAATTTCCAAACTTTATAAAGAAGAAAACGAAATTCAATTAGATCGTAATTGTTGCTCAGTATGATCTTAAAAAAAAAAAAAAAAAAAAAAAAAAAAAGAAGAAGAAGGAGAAGAAGAAGAAAGTAAAAATTTAAAATTATTTTTAATTTCGAATGGTGCATTGGTTAAAACTTTATTTATTTATTATATAAAAATATGAGATAAACATGTGAAATATGTAAATAGACATAATAGTTCTTTATATTATTACTGATTTTATTTTTTTCCCTCTTTTTTAATCGAAATCATTTTCAAAAATTTTACCTTTTTTACTTCGATTACCCGACTATAGTAGGTAATGGAAGTATTGTATTTGGTGTAAAAATTCGATATCGAGTTACCTGATTTACGCGTTTTAAAGCCTCTTGAGTCTAAAATAGTAGGTTTTAGCAATTGGTCAGTGTGTGTGTATGTATATATGTATGTGTGTATGTATGCGGGTATGTATGTATGTCTCACTTTCATATCTACGAAACTAATAAAAATAGAACTATGAAACTTCATAACTGAGACAGGTCTGATGTAAAGATGAATTTTCCAAATTTTAGTGGAATTTGGAAAAGTGGAAGTAGGAACGTAAGTCTGTATCTCAAAAATAGCTCTAACGATTTTCTTCAAAGTTGTTATATAAGGACTCTGTTATATGTAATTTCGAATGATATAGTTGGTTAGTTTAGGAAAATTGATAGGCATCCTGAATAAATAGCTCAATTTTAGGTCTCACAATAGCGTTCCTTTAAAAACGGCTTCAACGATTTTTTTTTCAAATTCGCCATATGAACTTCCTTTTAAATATCCTTTTGTATGTAATTATTGTTTTCTAGTTAATAATTGAGTATATCAATTTTGGTAAAAGTATATATCTCAAAAACGGATCTAACAATTTTCTTGAAAATTTTTACATAAATCCATTTTAAATATCCTTTCTCATGTATTATAGATAAATCAACAGTCATCCTGATTAGGTCAGTTTTAGATCTCGGAAACTGGTAATAACAAAAATTCTACTTTTTTTTTTTTTTTTTTTTTTTCTTTTTATTATTATTATTTTTTTTTTTTTTAATTAGCTATGTAATTTCTTTTTTATGTGTCTTTACATGTGTATTAAGTTTCTCGTACCGGAAATTTTTTTGGTGTCTACCTCGTTGGCTCAATTTTGTCTTCTGATCACATTATCTCCAATACGTGTAATAGTGGGTAAAGGAAATCGTGTGATCATTTCACACCATTTTTTTTTTTTTTTTTTTTTTTTTTTTTTTACATTTTGGATGCGATTTTTTTTACCTGTTAATCTTACAGTTAGTATGTATAGGTACGAAATAATATATGTTTTCTTTTATTTGAATTTTTTCAGAATTTGTAAATTTCATACAATGATAACATCTTATATTTATTCTAAATGGATGATTCTATCTAACTAGCAATTTTTTAAAATTTAGTGAAATGTAAGTGCTTCGTGAGTGGCTAAAGTGTTTAACAAAATGCACTAACGATATACTATTTTCAGTTTGAGAAAATATTAATCAACAAATACTTTAAAAATAACTTAAAAATTTAATTTTCTCACATTATTTACACATCATGCTAATGTTTATTTTTTTATGTTCACCTCTTCATTCTTTTGGCCTTTGTAATATTTTAATTTCAAGAATTATTATTTCCAAACTACTGATATAATATCTAAACTTATGTAATTTCAATATTTTATTATTATGATAGCAAAATTTAACTATAGATTATATTCTTATACTAATTTTTGGTTTACAAAAACCTATACATTATTTTAGCACATATATTTTCTGTTATATTTGTTTTAATAATAAAATTAGTTTGTTCTATTTCACATAACATAAAATTAAATATTTCACATTTTTCTTTCTTAAACCTTTCCCTACCAGTTTTGTCCACTCCAAAAATAACGTAAATTAGGGTTTTAGTAGGTCAAATAAAATAGAAACATCAATATTCTGCCAAAATAAAAACAAAAGAACAATTAACAATAGAGGCAATTGGGGAAGTGGGACATATATGTTTCACTGGTATTTCTAAATAGAACACATATGTACCAGTAGTGTTGGGGTGACGATATAAAATACAGTGAAAAGTTCAGTTCCCTAGTTATAAATTAATTTTCAATAAATTTTGAAAATATGTACACGGATATTCACAAAATTACACTAATATATGAATTTAATTACAGAAAAGCAGTTGGCATGCACTCCAATAAATTTTATGTTTTTTCTCATCCCATTGGGTTGATTAAAAGTATCTCCGACATTAAAGTTCCAGTGGGGTTAAAAGGGTTAAAATAAAGTATTTAAATTACAGCTTAGTACATGTTGGTTTAGTTTGCAAGACAATTAATTAAAAATTTTAGAAAATAGAAGTTTTAAAACTTTATTAAAAAAAATATGTAATTTGAATTGTAATACATTTTATTTCAGAGTGTTCAAAATAAAATTATGTCGTATAAAATAATTTTAGAAACGGTAACTATGAAGATTATTATAAAAATATTTTCTTTTAACTATTCTTAAAATGTTTAAAAACATCTTTAAGATATATAATTTATATGCGATTATATTAAAACATTAATTTAAAATTACAAAAACTTCTTAAAAGCTTTAAGAAATTCATTTACAGTTCCTTAAAGTCACTTGAAAAAGTATGTACATGTAATAAATTTCAGGTACAAATAACGCATCAGTGTATTTTTTTTTTTTTTTTTTGTAATATGTGACTTTAGATATTGTTACAATTAAATTTCATCGAAATATATTATTAAGTTAAATGATACTGAAATTTAATGACATCCGATTTTAAAATTGTGTAAGGTTTGCCCAAATAAAAGAGGCACGGTCATGATTGCGCATTCGTTTTAAGGTACAGACTACTAGGCAGGTCCCTATAGAGGGCTCTGAGTGCTGGGAACGTATGCCATATCGTCAGATTATGACAGATATTTATGTGATAGCCTACACTGCTAAAAATGATTTCTTAAAAATGAGCTAAATTGTCTCAAAATAGCTCCGAAACAATATATACTTAAATTTGAAACCCATGTACTCATTTTTGAGTATACGAAAATGTTCAAAAATGAGGTTGACCAATAAGAATCCCAATTTGACATGTCAATATACTCAAAATTGAGTACATGGGTTTTGAAATTTAAGTATATATTGTTTCGGAACTATTTTGAGTCAATTTAGCTCATTTTTAAGAAACCACTTTTATCAGTGTAGAAGTAAGTTCAATAGTATTGTTCCTATTATGTATGCCTCCAAACTTTGTCACTTTTTCAAATTTTTAACGCTTGAAATGGGAAGTACTGGAGAAACTTACCGTCGTACGCAAAATGTGTCTAGCACAAAATATATGTCATGATTTTTGTAAAGGGCGAAACAACACTGACGTCAGAGCCGACCAGGTCAAGTGCATGGGGTTATTACTCAGGTAGAAATTGTATTGTGCCCTTTGCGGAAATCACTACATCACTGGTGTGAAGGTGTTCACATATATTTGGTTAAATTTTAATTGAAATTTTAAATAAAATAAAATCTAATGATAAATTAATGCAGTATTGCAGTAAAAAAAAAATAATTAAATTTTAAGTGAGATATTATATTTACATAATTTATTCTTAGGCATTTGAAGAAAGAATTATTTTTAAATGTCATTAAAATTACACAATTTTAATTATACATACGACCTACACTATTTATTAACATAAAACAATAACACACATCATTCAGAAATCTAAATTGTATATGTTTTATATCTAAATCATAAATAAAATGTTTATCTTTTTAAATAGGAAAGTACTTTATTTTATGGGATAAAAAGAAAATAAAAGAAATAATATCTAACGGAAATTCTGACATTAAACGTAATTATAAAAAAAGTGTTCTCAAATAGCTATAAAACAAGAAAACTCATTGTCAGAATTTATATTATTTCAACACCGGGAATAATTTATTTCAAATTACGCAATATTAATGATTTCTATTCATAACGGTCATTTTCTCTCGTCAAACTGTCGCTTGGCATGAAGTTGGCGAGTACAGGGTTAATACAACTATAAACCGTCATTACAAATTCAAAAAAATTAACATTAGTTTATTATCTAAAATAAAGAACTGAAGTTGGATTTCATTTTGGCGAAAATAAGATAATGCAAACATATGACTTCCCTTCCGGGCGGTTCTCCCCGTGCGATAAAAAAAAGCAGACCCACAGTTTTTGCTCTTTTCATCAGATAGTCAAGACGTAAGATTTTTCTCTGCCCTCTCTCTCTCCCTTGATCCCCGGAATTCTTGGGATTATTGCGTTGCAAGTAATTATTTATGTGTGAACTTGTATTTGTCTTCATGTGATTTCTTTAATAACCAACATTTAATAAAGACAATGTAAAATTCTCAAGACATTGATTTTATTCATCTTTTCAACAACGTTTTGTATCAAACTTCACGGCCAATGGATAAGCTTCTTTCGTCTGTGCTGGATTTCTCCATTACAACTGGAATACTGATTTGGGTGACATACACTCTGTACCACACGAGATTTTCATGCGGCGTTAAATTTCTCCAGCATGACTGCACATTGACAATATTTGCAGCCATCCATGATACGAACTATACAGTTGAACTTGCTCCTACGCTATCACATAAGTGTCTGTTGTAATAATATGACGATATGACATAGTTCCCAGCACTCAGATCTTTTTCTCTCTGTAAGGACAGGCGTAGTTTTCTGTATCATAAAACAATGGCACAATCACGACAGTACCACTTTCTTTTGTGTGACTCTAAAGCGAGCTTTATAGTGGCTGTCCCGTTTCGTGGTCCGGTAGCACTGAGCTAAAAAATATGGCGGTGTTTTAAGACATTTGCAATGTCTTATTTTCAGATTCAAAAAGGTGACTTAAAAAATAAGACTTTTTTTTTTTCGCTTAAAATGTGACTATTTGTATAATACACATTTTGACTTTTACGTTTGTAGTGTAATCACATTTTACACATTATATTCTACTGAGAAATTTGAATAAAAGGGCATAATATAACTTCATAATAATATTAAGTAATCTGAATACCTTTTCATTCTATAGAAAATGTTCTTATTATTTCATAAATAAAAGTCTTTTTATAAAAATAACTACTAAATATATAATATTTTAAAATTATTAACATGAACTATAATAATTTAAACTTTACATTTCAAGTTAGTTTATTCTAGTTATGTTTTCCCGAAATAACAAAACGTTTTTAACACAAACAGCAGGAATGAAGAAAAAAAATCAGTAAAACAGGAAGTATAACAAGTTTATTTTATTTTTTTTTGCTTTTTTAAAGACTTCATTCTCTTTTGAAATCCAATTTAAATTTCAAAATGTTTGTCGTCCGAAATATGAAATAGAACTATCATATTTCAGGTTTTTTACTTTTCAATATTATTCTTCATCCCACTGAAGTCCCTTCAGACTCAATTTTCCGAACCTATCCAGTACAAAATATATAAAACGGGAAACGAGTTTACACTTGAAGGAGAATAGGAAAACAAAAGCAATGTAACAAAGGCAATTTGTCTTTGAAATATTATTCTCGGTTTAAAAATTACAAACAGAAGATTTTGAATATAATGCAGAAAATAAAAGTCGCTTTATGATTGGTAATCTGGGCCATCTGGGAAGTTGTAACTTTTATTTTTATCGTATGGCATGTTTAATAATATGAATAAAACTGACGACATCTGAAAATATAACTTAATAACAAAGCCATAAAATTTTATATCCAAGTGAAGAAACATATTCTTCTTGCTAGATCTTCTTTCATATTTACAGCAAGAAATATTTATAATTTTATTTTGATTATAATAAAATATTAATTGATATGTATAAGCTACACTAACAGCACACGTATCCACAGTACGTCTTCAGGATGTTTCTGGGATTTATTTTCATCCTGAAATCTTGAAGATATCCTTGGGAGAAGATGTGTTGTTACGGTATCATTAAATTGTTTTGAAAAAAAAAAAAAAAAAAAAAAAAAAGATATATTTAATAAAAAGCTTTAAATCAATTTAAAATTTCTTTAAAACATTTCTCGTTTTTTTACATAAGATCTCTAAAAATATCTTTTTTATAACTACACGTTTCCATTTAAAGGTACATATATAGATAAACTCTAACAGAATATTAAGTTATTCGGACAACTTCAAGATATCCCGAAACATCCCAAGATATCCCCCTTGGGATGTTTCAGGAGGATGCACAAAAGATCCAAAGGTTCTCCGTTGGATGTTCTAAGAAAATCTTGAGGGACACTTGAGGGTCTTTAAGAGGACACTTGAGGGGCACTTGAGGATATTTTGTAGGACACCTATCCACAGGGACTGTAAAGGAGTTTCTTGACGCAGTCGTGATCGTTGACTAATGTAGATTTCTGTAAAGAAAGTCAGGTTAACAATACTTCAATAACAAGTCCAGTTTCTGTCATCAAGATCCTTTTATTGAATAATTCTTGCAAAAATATATAAAGTATCAATATATCCAATAATTAGGTACAGAGCGTTGTGAAACATTTAATAATGAAGTACCCATGGTAAAATGTTGAGATTGTCGCATAAGATGGGGGAGAGAGCGAACGTAATTACATCGTAACTATACTATGATCTCGAGCAGTTCTGAGATCCTTACACTAGAACAGATCTGAGATGTCTGAAGAAAAAGAGCCAAATTTTAGAAAAACCGCCAAATTATAGGGCTAAATATTTTCATTGTTTATCGGATAAAACAATGTTGATTTTTGAATTTGTAATGATGGTTTATAATTGTAGTAACCCTTTAATCGCCAATTTTTATGCCAAGCGACCGTTAGACGAGAGAAAGAGACGTTTAAGAAATGCAGTCATCAATATTGCGCAATCCAAAATAAATTACATCCTGTGTTGAAATAATATAAATTCTGACAATGAGTTTCCTTGTTTTATGACTATTTGAGAACACTTTTTATTTTATAATTACGTTTAATGTCAGAATTTCCGTTAGATATTATTATTATTTTACTTTCTTTTTATCCCATCAAATAAATTACTTTTCTATTTAAAAGATAAACACATTATTTATGATTTAGATATAAAACATATACAATTTAGATTTCTGAGTGATGTGTGTTATTGTTTTATATTAATAAATAGTGTAGGTCGTATGTATAATTAAAATTGTGTAATTTTTAACGACATTTAAAAATAATTCTTTCTCCAAATGCTTAAGAACAAATTATGTAAATATAATATCTCACTTAAAATTTAATTATTTTTTTATTGCAATAATGCATTAATTTATCATTAGATTTTATTTTATTTAAAAATTCAATTAAAATTTAACCAAATATATGTGAACACCTTCACATATTTCTCCCCTTCGCCTAAAAAGAAAAAAAAAAAATCGAAAGGTAATCAAAAATATCGCTCTCTCTCGCATCAAGACAAAAACATACTACAAATTTCAAAATAACTTTCTATATAAAATCAATATTACTTCAAAAATATTTTTCATATTACAAGGTGGCTAATAATGTAAAATTAAACATCAAATATATATAATACCAATAATTAATTAGAACTTGTTTGTACTGGACATAGTTATCTTTCATAAGAAGCAACAATGTATATTGAAATCATGACATTATAATTATAAAATAAGCAATGCAATGTAGTATTTATAATAATTCACAGCTGTATGACAATGCGTTCTCAACAAATTTTTCTTGAAAATGTATGACAAATTGAAGGCAAGGAAAAAGGAAATCAATAATTACAAAATTAAAATATTTTAAGTATTCACAAGTTTATGCAATCTATTAATTTGCCTGAAATTATTTATTATTTACTAATTTCAATAAAACAATATTTTGATGAGATATTTTGGTATGAAACTTTTTTTTTTTTTTTATAATATAAAGAAAGTACCAGAACGCCAATATGTGAAGACCTAAAATTTATACAAATTGAGCCAGTGTGTGTGAATCAGTATACAAATCATAATTGACATTATGGGTTGTGAGGCCACAGCCAAAAATAACTTACTGAGTTAGGGTGTGAGGCAGAAGAGGCATATATATTATGTGTAAATAAGATTACAGCAAGCATTCTGCAACACGACATAATTAAATGTCTTTTGTTTGTGTACAGTGAATTGCGAAAAAGAAAAAAAAATAGCCCAATCAATAAAGTAATAGGACACAAGTATGAAGACTGGAAAATTTTTAATAGAAAATGCAATTAGTTTTTTTGTTCAATTATAATTAATTATTTCTAAAAAAAAATGAAGTAAGTTCATTTTTCAAACATTATGTGGTTTAAAAAAAATGAAGAAAGATATCAATATACTACTAATTCCCTTTTCCTTAACAAATATAATAATTTATAAAACATGAATCACAACTGAAAAGTGTAAATTGTCAACATGAACAAATTCTAATAATATTTTAATAATATTTATATTTTATTCTATTAATAATATGTATTATTCGTGATGTTTGTATTGAATAATGATTAAATAATTGAGAAATACAAAATGTTAAACTTGTTAAGTATGCATGATACGATACTTTTTTTGTGTGTGTGTGTGTGTGTGTGTGTTTAGATCACTTACGTCTTGGACGAAGATGTGTAAATATTAGAACCTATATATTTTATTTTTATCTATTTATTTTTATACAATACTGCAAGGTAAGCCATGTGAAATAATGTGTACGATGGATAAAATTATGTGCATTTAACAAAAGTAACCCTATTGCAAGACTAGAATGACTAGATTTACATGCAGGTTATCTTAAAAGTGTATGTATATAGTGTATAAAAATTGAATAGTTCCTTTTTTTTTTTTTTTTTTTTTTTAATAAGGAATTTACCTTCAAAATGGACAATAATATTAAATAAAAATTGAGTATTTGTGAAACTCTTTGTAATTGTGTATGTGGTATTATGTATGTATAAAATAAATAAAATATAAGTGTATATGTGTACAGTTAGAAAACATCTGTATCTCGAAAAATTACACATTCATGTGAATCATTAAAAAAAATGATTCACAGTGTTTGCAAATTGGAAAAATACCATAGAAAGAAATAAAAATGTTCAAGTGCAAAAATATTTTTTTTTTTTTTTTTTTTTTTTTTTTTTTTTTATATACCCATAATATGAAACATTAAAAATTTATAATTAATACTCTGCATAATTAATGAGAAAAATTGTATGATAGACTCTTTAACTTTATCTATTTATTTATTTTTATTATTTGTGTGTGTGTATGTATAAAGAAATTAAAAAAATATATATTCAATACAAGCGAAAATTTTTAAACTTAAGGCTAAAAAAAAATCAATTGAAAAAGTCTCTTGAAAGAAACTGCAATGTTTCACAAAAATGTCTCATCACTCACCGTCCAAAAATAAAAAAAAAATCGGTCCAGCCGAATAATATTGTGTGGACAATGAATAGCAAAACAGACAACGTCCCATACACATAAAGGCCTAAAAAAATGCATGAGCCATCCTTCTGCAAAACACAATAACCCCGCACAAAAATTAGCTTAAATTTTGACTAACAAAATGAAATCTTTGCATTAAAAATTTAAGAATTTATAAGAATAATGAAAAAAAAAAAATATTCAATAACTAGAATTATGAGAAGACCCCTAGCAAGTTTGTGAAAAAATAAAAAAATAAAATAAATATGTATATGGTAAAAATGAGATACAAATGCATATCACTGCATTGATGTGTTAAAAATACCACAGGAGAGGTAATTTCGTTTTATGTGTCCATTCTTCCTTTTGTGTGCTATGTGTAAGATGGATAAAATTATCATTATTATTATTATAATTATAAATAATTTATCTTTTAATAAATTTCTAACTATATTTTACAAAAAAAAGAATAACAATTTTAAAATTAAAATATTGCAGACCACCTGACATGTGAACACATGACATGCCAAATATTTAAGTCAGAGAAAAGTGTATAAACTCAGAAGAGAACATGGCTGAATAATTGGGTTGTGAGGCCAATTAAAACATGCCATAATGTGTGAAATGTGTCAAAACGTGTAAAAATGTGTAAAGTAACTATTGAAAACATTGCCATTTAACCGTACCCCAAATTAATCAAATGACAATGAAGTTCTGACCTAAAAGACAGCACGCATAAGAACTCATGTACATAATGCAGCAAAAATGTATACAGAAAGAAACATATAAATTTGTTACTTATTTGTGATGTTTTTTTTTTTTTTTTTTTTTTTTTTTTTTTTTTATCGGTAAAATTACCCTGCAAGCAAGTAGAAAAAATAAAAATGAAAAAAAAATTACATTCTCTCTATATATATTACTAATAACTTTAAAACAAAGTGTATGTTTAATTGTATTCGTATATTAATCATAAAATACTTCAAAATGGAGAGAATAAAATGTAAACAATAGTATAATTAGTGTATTATTGTGTTATGAAATACTGTCATTTAAAATTGAGCAGAATTATAAATATTACATATATATATATATATACTCCTTTATTGGCTTATGATTATAAAAAATATTTGATTTTATTTATTTATTTATTTATTTTTTTTTTTTTTAAGCATGAAGATTGCATGTGTGTGTATATGTTGAAAGAGTTGAAAGTGTACATATTTTATATTCAAGTACATGCAGTAAAATAATCAATACAATATGTGTTTATTTATTTATTTATTGTATATATTCATTAAAAATAATTAGTGAATGTTTGAAAAATAGCTTTCGCATAATAATATTAATGTGAAATGTGGTTTCCCAAACACAATTTTCGGTGTTGAAAATTTAAACTTATAGTCAAATGTCAGCACATTATATAAAAACAACCTGCTTAATAGATAGACCAAAGCAACACAATTGTGTTAACAGGGAGTGTGTGTTTATGTATATTTATTTATTTATTTATTTTAACAAGTAGCTGTGACAACATAGTTAAATTAATTTGATTTTTTTTTAAATACAAATGCGAGATTAAAATTCTCGATAACTTTCAATCATGTCCGTAAACATTCTAGAATGGTATTACTGATGAAAAAAATATAGCCACAATATTATTATTCATGATCTCTGATGACAGCTCTTTAATTAATAATGAAATCAAAAAAAATGTGCACATGAAATTGTTTACAAAAAAAGGTCATGACAATATAAACTTCTAATGAGTTCAACGAGGCCTCTTAAAATGAGCTTAAAATCAATACAAAGACTAGCTACCATTGCTATCATAAATGCTCATATCAAATTCCATAAAAACTCGAGTAAAGGAAGTATAAATAACTTCTCAATAAAAGATGAATTCAAATTGTTCATCAAGTCGACTAAAAATTAATCATAATTATAATCAGCTGACATGTATAAAAAAGCAAAAAAATATTTGCTCAAAAGTTGCGCAACGCTGTTTTCTAAAAATGATGCATCTAATACACAAGGCCTGATATTTGATGTTATAAAATTTGCTAGCAATTAGATGTAAATACATATTAATGTATACATATTAATAAAAATAAAAAGATACACATACGAATAAGAATATAAACCAACAAATAAATATTTATGATAAAATGTGAGTAAATAAGTATATATGATGCTTTAACACAGTTAAATTATATTTACATTAAAAAAAAATTATTATTATTCTCATTACTATTTCTTTTAATATTATTTTATGCACGGCGAGTGACAGATATGCATCTCAATCTTTCAGAAAGAATACACAAAAAAAATAAAAATAAACATGCTTCAACAAAATATTTTCACCATTGTATGAATAAAAAGAGTGTATCCATTTCATTTCTCCTTATTTATTCATCCATTTGTTAGCTTCTCAGTTTCTTTGTTTATAAATTTTGTTTGATCAGTATAATCAAGTTCTTGTAATATATGAAAGAAAAATAAACAAACTTGATGTGTGTAAAAAGCGTAAACAAAAAAAATATAAAAATCTGTTATTGTACAGTGTTAAAAATATATATAGGCATAGCAAATTAATATGAAAGTGAATTTTTGAATGTACGTGAAAGATGAAATGTGTAAATTTATAGCAATGTGTGAAAATAAGAACATCATGCATGTAAAATATTATGGGCGGGAAAGTCTTTTATGAACAACAGCTGTTTTACTGTAATGACGTAATCCCGTCACATCTACATGCAGTGAACAAATGTAAAAAAAAAAACAAATGAGAAAAATATTTAATAAATAAAGAAACAATGTTTATCAATTTAATTACCTTATTGCCTTCATTTAATTATTATTTTTTATTTACATATGTATATGAAAAACAAATGCAGAACTGTAAATTTAACAAAGTAAATATTTTGTATAAATGAAAATAAAATTCTAGCAAAAGTAAAATTGTGCAATGCAAGGTAATCAAGGCAGATCTCTCCCCATAAAGAAATCTGGCCAGGATTTCCAAAGAAAGAAATATACCCCGAGTACCAAACAAACACTACTACATTCAAGACGTCATTAAATGCAACAGTGGTGCACAAAATCATAAAATTTAAATCTTAAAATGGGAAACGTATAACTTTTGAGATGTAGAAAATAAAAATTATAATGTGTATAAATTATCATTAAAAAAAACTTTACAACTCGCTATTATTTAATAGAACCTAGAAATAGTGTATGTATAAAAACATGATTGAAAATGTGTTAGTGTAAGAGAAAAATTTTATTACAAACGTCTGAAAACAAATATTTCTAAAGTTTCAGGATGAGCCAAACCAATCAATTTATCGATGATTAATTACTAATATTCCCCACAAGAATTGAAAGATCAATTTTATGAAAATGTGAAATGTGTAAATGCAAAATATTTATAAAAAAAATGTGTTTGTAAGTGTGTAAATAGTGGGAAATGCTCACCTGTCGCTTATAAACACCTAGTCCCGAACGATTGCAGAAAAAAAAAATTCTTACTTAAATTATTTTAACTTTTTTTTTTTTTTTTTGATAAAGTTATAAAATGTACATGTAAAGAAAAGATGCCTAAAATCATAATGTAAAATTGAAGTATTTTGAAATGTTTAGCAAAAAGGTATGAGAACATTTTAACGAAGGGCTAGCCTATTTGTGACAACAATGTAAACTATGTGTGAAATAAATTTATTGGGTGTAAAACAAGAATGAAGAAAAAAAATAGAAATAAGTTTAAAAAAAATATAAAACAATGTATAAATAGATAATAGTTAAAAATATCTATGGTCTTACCAAAATAAAGTAAAGCATATTTCAAATACAAAGGCCAATATACCCTATGTAGAATTCAACCTGAAACACTGAGAACAGATTTAACTCGTTTATCTTCTTATTCGATATAAACAACTTTGATTATAGATGTGCAATTAAACATCACTCCCCTCAGAAAAAGATGAGATATTATAATATTTATTACTTATTAAGTCTAGATATTCTATATCTTTCTCTCAAAGAGTAAATTCATTTGAACTTTAATAATATATAAAGTCGATAAAATGTATATATATTCATGTGCATTTCAAAATATCAAACAGAAAACTCAAAAATTTCACATTTTCTAAAAGAAATTATTATGAATCTAAAAAAATGATTTCCCCTATAAAATGGATAATGTATATACCTGTATATCCATACCCAACATTTTAATATAGATTAAATACAAGAAAAAATATATAGAACGTATAAATAAGCAAGAGTACTACTATGCAAGTAAAAAATTGTAATAAATATAAAACGAGAAAAATATAAATTTAAAATTATTAATACATATACTTTTTAATTAATAATTAATAGAGTTGCGTGCTCCATTCAAAAACTATTTAAGTGTTATATAATATACAAAGTTTAATTTTCTACCTTCAAACACTTTCTTCAAAACTAAGGAAAAAGTACTTACCAATCTTGAACAATCAAAAAAATTTTTTTTTTTATTTATTTATTTATTCATTATTATTATTTTTTTTGAAGCACTGAAATTCGTATATTTTACGAAACTAAACCGATATTCATTACAGCAACTTGCTCTTCCTGGTAAAATAGTTCATTTTCCTAAATTATCGAAGTTTTGAAGGAAAGTTTCAAATATTCGTAGTGCCCACATAATTATCCACATTCGTAGTACGTAGTAGTCTTTTTGAACGTAGGAAAAAAATACTTCTATATGTTTAAGGTTTTCCTCCTGTATGAATGCGTATATAATAATGGAATGTCACATTTTTTTGTGATTGTACGAAAATGACGATTTTAATATAAAATTTCTTAACGCAGAAAACAAAAGTATGTTTTGTATACTTGCGTAGAAAACAGCACACACACAGGGAGAACCGATCCAGGCATGCAAACACTGCAGCCCCTGCCAGCGATGGAAAATGCACGATCATTAGAAAATGGAAAACATATCGTGAACTCTGTTTCATTATTAACGTAGACTTTTGGCTCACAAATCTTGATTGTGGAGGTGTCACATGTGAAGCAGAAATTATTTTTCTTAAGTTTTGTAGGAGAAAACCACGAGTGGCAAAAATGTATAATATCACCATAATGTTCGGCATAAATTTTGAACGGGATTGCTTGAACGGAAAACATCCGGACATGATGAAGGGTATACCGTGTCCGAAACAACTGCCATCAAATCGAGAGAACGGCAAACCCTCCAAAGTGCTATCGCTCGAACTGGAAGACAGGAGTTTACAAATCTTTTATCCAGAAAAATACTGCATTGTCTCTATACGTCAGCAGGTAAAGAAGTGTCACCAAAGCAAGAAATGTACACTCCACGTACATCTATTTTCTCCTTTTCATTTAATTCTTGGAATAATTCTTGGAATTTTTCTTTAGCTATATTCGTAAAACAATAAACCTCTTCTTTAGGCCCTTTGAAATAGTTATGTCAGTTTTTTTCAAAATCTAAGCAAAATTCTAGAGTCTTTCAAAGTACTCTAGTTTTTCAAAGTTTCTAGAGTCTTTTTTTTTTTTTTTTTAAATTTCTAACCAAAAACGTGACTTTGAAGCTTTTCGATGGCAAAGTTTAAGTAACAACTTGCGAAAAATGTTAAACAAAATATACATCAGAACAACACAGCCCCTCTCCCCCATGTCGACCAATCTCAACTCCTGGTGCTTTAGCACCAAGATATGTAAAGGAGTTTCTTGACGCAGTCGTGATCGTTGACTAATGTAGATTTCTGTAAAGAAAGTCAGGTTAACAATACTTCAATAACAAGTCCAGTTTCTGTCATCAAGATCCTTTTATTGAATAATTCTTGCAAAAATATATAAAGTATCAATATATCCAATAATTAGGTACAGAGCGTTGTGAAACATTTAATAATGAAGTACCCATGGTAAAATGTTGAGATTGTCGCATAAGATGGGGGAGAGAGCGAACGTAATTACATCGTAACTATACTATGATCTCGAGCAGTTCTGAGATCCTTACACTAGAACAGATCTGAGATGTCTGAAGAAAAAGAGCCAAATTTTAGAAAAACCGCCAAATTATAGGGCTAAATATTTTCATTGTTTATCGGATAAAACAATGTTAATTTTTGAATTTGTAATGATGGTTTATAATTGTAGTAACCCTTTAATCGCCAATTTTTATGCCAAGCGACCGTTAGACGAGAGAAAGAGACGTTTAAGAAATGCAGTCATCAATATTGCGCAATCCAAAATAAATTACATCCTGTGTTGAAATAATATAAATTCTGACAATGAGTTTCCTTGTTTTATGACTATTTGAGAACACTTTTTATTTTATAATTACGTTTAATGTCAGAATTTCCGTTAGATATTATTATTATTTTACTTTCTTTTTATCCCATCAAATAAATTACTTTTCTATTTAAAAGATAAACACATTATTTATGATTTAGATATAAAACATATACAATTTAGATTTCTGAGTGATGTGTGTTATTGTTTTATATTAATAAATAGTGTAGGTCGTATGTATAATTAAAATTGTGTAATTTTTAACGACATTTAAAAATAATTCTTTCTCCAAATGCTTAAGAACAAATTATGTAAATATAATATCTCACTTAAAATTTAATTATTTTTTTATTGCAATAATGCATTAATTTATCATTAAATTTTATTTTATTTAAAAATTCAATTAAAATTTAACCAAATATATGTGAACACCTTCACATATTTCTCCCCTTCGCCTAAAAAGAAAAAAAAAAAAATCGAAAGGTAATCAAAAATATCGCTCTCTCTCGCATCAAGACAAAAACATACTACAAATTTCAAAATAACTTTCTATATAAAATCAATATTACTTCAAAAATATTTTTCATATTACAAGGTGGCTAATAATGTAAAATTAAACATCAAATATATATAATACCAATAATTAATTAGAACTTGTTTGTACTGGACATAGTTATCTTTCATAAGAAGCAACAATGTATATTGAAATCATGACATTATAATTATAAAATAAGCAATGCAATGTAGTATTTATAATAATTCACAGCTGTATGACAATGCGTTCTCAACAAATTTTTCTTGAAAATGTATGACAAATTGAAGGCAAGGAAAAAGGAAATCAATAATTACAAAATTAAAATATTTTAAGTATTCACAAGTTTATGCAATCTATTAATTTGCCTGAAATTATTTATTATTTACTAATTTCAATAAAACAATATTTTGATGAGATATTTTGGTATGAAACTTTTTTTTTTTTTTTATAATATAAAGAAAGTACCAGAACGCCAATATGTGAAGACCTAAAATTTATACAAATTGAGCCAGTGTGTGTGAATCAGTATACAAATCATAATTGACATTATGGGTTGTGAGGCCACAGCCAAAAATAACTTACTGAGTTAGGGTGTGAGGCAGAAGAGGCATATATATTATGTGTAAATAAGATTACAGCAAGCATTCTGCAACACGACATAATTAAATGTCTTTTGTTTGTGTACAGTGAATTGCGAAAAAGAAAAAAAAATAGCCCAATCAATAAAGTAATAGGACACAAGTATGAAGACTGGAAAATTTTTAATAGAAAATGCAATTAGTTTTTTTGTTCAATTATAATTAATTATTTCTAAAAAAAAATGAAGTAAGTTCATTTTTCAAACATTATGTGGTTTAAAAAAAATGAAGAAAGATATCAATATACTACTAATTCCCTTTTCCTTAACAAATATAATAATTTATAAAACATGAATCACAACTGAAAAGTGTAAATTGTCAACATGAACAAATTCTAATAATATTTTAATAATATTTATATTTTATTCTATTAATAATATGTATTATTCGTGATGTTTGTATTGAATAATGATTAAATAATTGAGAAATACAAAATGTTAAACTTGTTAAGTATGCATGATACGATACTTTTTTTGTGTGTGTGTGTGTGTGTGTGTGTTTAGATCACTTACGTCTTGGACGAAGATGTGTAAATATTAGAACCTATATATTTTATTTTTATCTATTTATTTTTATACAATACTGCAAGGTAAGCCATGTGAAATAATGTGTACGATGGATAAAATTATGTGCATTTAACAAAAGTAACCCTATTGCAAGACTAGAATGACTAGATTTACATGCAGGTTATCTTAAAAGTGTATGTATATAGTGTATAAAAATTGAATAGTTCCTTTTTTTTTTTTTTTTTTTTTAATAAGGAATTTACCTTCAAAATGGACAATAATATTAAATAAAAATTGAGTATTTGTGAAACTCTTTGTAATTGTGTATGTGGTATTATGTATGTATAAAATAAATAAAATATAAGTGTATATGTGTACAGTTAGAAAACATCTGTATCTCGAAAAATTACACATTCATGTGAATCATTAAAAAAAATGATTCACAGTGTTTGCAAATTGGAAAAATACCATAGAAAGAAATAAAAATGTTCAAGTGCAAAAATATTTTTTTTTTTTTTTTTTTTTTTTTTTTTTTTTATATACCCATAATATGAAACATTAAAAATTTATAATTAATACTCTGCATAATTAATGAGAAAAATTGTATGATAGACTCTTTAACTTTATCTATTTATTTATTTTTATTATTTGTGTGTGTGTATGTATAAAGAAATTAAAAAAATATATATTCAATACAAGCGAAAATTTTTAAACTTAAGGCTAAAAAAAAATCAATTGAAAAAGTCTCTTGAAAGAAACTGCAATGTTTCACAAAAATGTCTCATCACTCACCGTCCAAAAATAAAAAAAAAATCGGTCCAGCCGAATAATATTGTGTGGACAATGAATAGCAAAACAGACAACGTCCCATACACATAAAGGCCTAAAAAAATGCATGAGCCATCCTTCTGCAAAACACAATAACCCCGCACAAAAATTAGCTTAAATTTTGACTAACAAAATGAAATCTTTGCATTAAAAATTTAAGAATTTATAAGAATAATGAAAAAAAAAAATATTCAATAACTAGAATTATGAGAAGACCCCTAGCAAGTTTGTGAAAAAATAAAAAAATAAAATAAATATGTATATGGTAAAAATGAGATACAAATGCATATCACTGCATTGATGTGTTAAAAATACCACAGGAGAGGTAATTTCGTTTTATGTGTCCATTCTTCCTTTTGTGTGCTATGTGTAAGATGGATAAAATTATCATTATTATTATTATAATTATAAATAATTTATCTTTTAATAAATTTCTAACTATATTTTACAAAAAAAAGAATAACAATTTTAAAATTAAAATATTGCAGACCACCTGACATGTGAACACATGACATGCCAAATATTTAAGTCAGAGAAAAGTGTATAAACTCAGAAGAGAACATGGCTGAATAATTGGGTTGTGAGGCCAATTAAAACATGCCATAATGTGTGAAATGTGTCAAAACGTGTAAAAATGTGTAAAGTAACTATTGAAAACATTGCCATTTAACCGTACCCCAAATTAATCAAATGACAATGAAGTTCTGACCTAAAAGACAGCACGCATAAGAACTCATGTACATAATGCAGCAAAAATGTATACAGAAAGAAACATATAAATTTGTTACTTATTTGTGATGTTTTTTTTTTTTTTTTTTTTTTTTTTTTTTATCGGTAAAATTACCCTGCAAGCAAGTAGAAAAAATAAAAATGAAAAAAAAATTACATTCTCTCTATATATATTACTAATAACTTTAAAACAAAGTGTATGTTTAATTGTATTCGTATATTAATCATAAAATACTTCAAAATGGAGAGAATAAAATGTAAACAATAGTATAATTAGTGTATTATTGTGTTATGAAATACTGTCATTTAAAATTGAGCAGAATTATAAATATTACATATATATATATATATACTCCTTTATTGGCTTATGATTATAAAAAATATTTGATTTTATTTATTTATTTATTTATTTTTTTTTTTTTAAGCATGAAGATTGCATGTGTGTGTATATGTTGAAAGAGTTGAAAGTGTACATATTTTATATTCAAGTACATGCAGTAAAATAATCAATACAATATGTGTTTATTTATTTATTTATTGTATATATTCATTAAAAATAATTAGTGAATGTTTGAAAAATAGCTTTCGCATAATAATATTAATGTGAAATGTGGTTTCCCAAACACAATTTTCGGTGTTGAAAATTTAAACTTATAGTCAAATGTCAGCACATTATATAAAAACAACCTGCTTAATAGATAGACCAAAGCAACACAATTGTGTTAACAGGGAGTGTGTGTTTATGTATATTTATTTATTTATTTATTTTAACAAGTAGCTGTGACAACATAGTTAAATTAATTTGATTTTTTTTTAAATACAAATGCGAGATTAAAATTCTCGATAACTTTCAATCATGTCCGTAAACATTCTAGAATGGTATTACTGATGAAAAAAATATAGCCACAATATTATTATTCATGATCTCTGATGACAGCTCTTTAATTAATAATGAAATCAAAAAAAATGTGCACATGAAATTGTTTACAAAAAAAGGTCATGACAATATAAACTTCTAATGAGTTCAACGAGGCCTCTTAAAATGAGCTTAAAATCAATACAAAGACTAGCTACCATTGCTATCATAAATGCTCATATCAAATTCCATAAAAACTCGAGTAAAGGAAGTATAAATAACTTCTCAATAAAAGATGAATTCAAATTGTTCATCAAGTCGACTAAAAATTAATCATAATTATAATCAGCTGACATGTATAAAAAAGCAAAAAAATATTTGCTCAAAAGTTGCGCAACGCTGTTTTCTAAAAATGATGCATCTAATACACAAGGCCTGATATTTGATGTTATAAAATTTGCTAGCAATTAGATGTAAATACATATTAATGTATACATATTAATAAAAATAAAAAGATACACATACGAATAAGAATATAAACCAACAAATAAATATTTATGATAAAATGTGAGTAAATAAGTATATATGATGCTTTAACACAGTTAAATTATATTTACATTAAAAAAAAATTATTATTATTCTCATTACTATTTCTTTTAATATTATTTTATGCACGGCGAGTGACAGATATGCATCTCAATCTTTCAGAAAGAATACACAAAAAAAATAAAAATAAACATGCTTCAACAAAATATTTTCACCATTGTATGAATAAAAAGAGTGTATCCATTTCATTTCTCCTTATTTATTCATCCATTTGTTAGCTTCTCAGTTTCTTTGTTTATAAATTTTGTTTGATCAGTATAATCAAGTTCTTGTAATATATGAAAGAAAAATAAACAAACTTGATGTGTGTAAAAAGCGTAAACAAAAAAAATATAAAAATCTGTTATTGTACAGTGTTAAAAATATATATAGGCATAGCAAATTAATATGAAAGTGAATTTTTGAATGTACGTGAAAGATGAAATGTGTAAATTTATAGCAATGTGTGAAAATAAGAACATCATGCATGTAAAATATTATGGGCGGGAAAGTCTTTTATGAACAACAGCTGTTTTACTGTAATGACGTAATCCCGTCACATCTACATGCAGTGAACAAATGTAAAAAAAAAAACAAATGAGAAAAATATTTAATAAATAAAGAAACAATGTTTATCAATTTAATTACCTTATTGCCTTCATTTAATTATTATTTTTTATTTACATATGTATATGAAAAACAAATGCAGAACTGTAAATTTAACAAAGTAAATATTTTGTATAAATGAAAATAAAATTCTAGCAAAAGTAAAATTGTGCAATGCAAGGTAATCAAGGCAGATCTCTCCCCATAAAGAAATCTGGCCAGGATTTCCAAAGAAAGAAATATACCCCGAGTACCAAACAAACACTACTACATTCAAGACGTCATTAAATGCAACAGTGGTGCACAAAATCATAAAATTTAAATCTTAAAATGGGAAACGTATAACTTTTGAGATGTAGAAAATAAAAATTATAATGTGTATAAATTATCATTAAAAAAAACTTTACAACTCGCTATTATTTAATAGAACCTAGAAATAGTGTATGTATAAAAACATGATTGAAAATGTGTTAGTGTAAGAGAAAAATTTTATTACAAACGTCTGAAAACAAATATTTCTAAAGTTTCAGGATGAGCCAAACCAATCAATTTATCGATGATTAATTACTAATATTCCCCACAAGAATTGAAAGATCAATTTTATGAAAATGTGAAATGTGTAAATGCAAAATATTTATAAAAAAAATGTGTTTGTAAGTGTGTAAATAGTGGGAAATGCTCACCTGTCGCTTATAAACACCTAGTCCCGAACGATTGCAGAAAAAAAAAATTCTTACTTAAATTATTTTAACTTTTTTTTTTTTTTTTTGATAAAGTTATAAAATGTACATGTAAAGAAAAGATGCCTAAAATCATAATGTAAAATTGAAGTATTTTGAAATGTTTAGCAAGAAGGTATGAGAACATTTTAACGAAGGGCTAGCCTATTTGTGACAACAATGTAAACTATGTGTGAAATAAATTTATTGGGTGTAAAACAAGAATGAAGAAAAAAAATAGAAATAAGTTTAAAAAAAATATAAAACAATGTATAAATAGATAATAGTTAAAAATATCTATGGTCTTACCAAAATAAAGTAAAGCATATTTCAAATACAAAGGCCAATATACCCTATGTAGAATTCAACCTGAAACACTGAGAACAGATTTAACTCGTTTATCTTCTTATTCGATATAAACAACTTTGATTATAGATGTGCAATTAAACATCACTCCCCTCAGAAAAAGATGAGATATTATAATATTTATTACTTATTAAGTCTAGATATTCTATATCTTTCTCTCAAAGAGTAAATTCATTTGAACTTTAATAATATATAAAGTCGATAAAATGTATATATATTCATGTGCATTTCAAAATATCAAACAGAAAACTCAAAAATTTCACATTTTCTAAAAGAAATTATTATGAATCTAAAAAAATGATTTCCCCTATAAAATGGATAATGTATATACCTGTATATCCATACCCAACATTTTAATATAGATTAAATACAAGAAAAAATATATAGAACGTATAAATAAGCAAGAGTACTACTATGCAAGTAAAAAATTGTAATAAATATAAAACGAGAAAAATATAAATTTAAAATTATTAATACATATACTTTTTAATTAATAATTAATAGAGTTGCGTGCTCCATTCAAAAACTATTTAAGTGTTATATAATATACAAAGTTTAATTTTCTACCTTCAAACACTTTCTTCAAAACTAAGGAAAAAGTACTTACCAATCTTGAACAATCAAAAAAATTTTTTTTTTTATTTATTTATTTATTCATTATTATTATTTTTTTTGAAGCACTGAAATTCGTATATTTTACGAAACTAAACCGATATTCATTACAGCAACTTGCTCTTCCTGGTAAAATAGTTCATTTTCCTAAATTATCGAAGTTTTGAAGGAAAGTTTCAAATATTCGTAGTGCCCACATAATTATCCACATTCGTAGTACGTAGTAGTCTTTTTGAACGTAGGAAAAAAATACTTCTATATGTTTAAGGTTTTCCTCCTGTATGAATGCGTATATAATAATGGAATGTCACATTTTTTTGTGATTGTACGAAAATGACGATTTTAATATAAAATTTCTTAACGCAGAAAACAAAAGTATGTTTTGTATACTTGCGTAGAAAACAGCACACACACAGGGAGAACCGATCCAGGCATGCAAACACTGCAGCCCCTGCCAGCGATGGAAAATGCACGATCATTAGAAAATGGAAAACATATCGTGAACTCTGTTTCATTATTAACGTAGACTTTTGGCTCACAAATCTTGATTGTGGAGGTGTCACATGTGAAGCAGAAATTATTTTTCTTAAGTTTTGTAGGAGAAAACCACGAGTGGCAAAAATGTATAATATCACCATAATGTTCGGCATAAATTTTGAACGGGATTGCTTGAACGGAAAACATCCGGACATGATGAAGGGTATACCGTGTCCGAAACAACTGCCATCAAATCGAGAGAACGGCAAACCCTCCAAAGTGCTATCGCTCGAACTGGAAGACAGGAGTTTACAAATCTTTTATCCAGAAAAATACTGCATTGTCTCTATACGTCAGCAGGTAAAGAAGTGTCACCAAAGCAAGAAATGTACACTCCACGTACATCTATTTTCTCCTTTTCATTTAATTCTTGGAATAATTCTTGGAATTTTTCTTTAGCTATATTCGTAAAACAATAAACCTCTTCTTTAGGCCCTTTGAAATAGTTATGTCAGTTTTTTTCAAAATCTAAGCAAAATTCTAGAGTCTTTCAAAGTACTCTAGTTTTTCAAAGTTTCTAGAGTCTTTTTTTTTTTTTTTTTAAATTTCTAACCAAAAACGTGACTTTGAAGCTTTTCGATGGCAAAGTTTAAGTAACAACTTGCGAAAAATGTTAAACAAAATATACATCAGAACAACACAGCCCCTCTCCCCCATGTCGACCAATCTCAACTCCTGGTGCTTTAGCACCAAGATATGTAAAGGAGTTTCTTGACGCAGTCGTGATCGTTGACTAATGTAGATTTCTGTAAAGAAAGTCAGGTTAACAATACTTCAATAACAAGTCCAGTTTCTGTCATCAAGATCCTTTTATTGAATAATTCTTGCAAAAATATATAAAGTATCAATATATCCAATAATTAGGTACAGAGCGTTGTGAAACATTTAATAATGAAGTACCCATGGTAAAATGTTGAGATTGTCGCATAAGATGGGGGAGAGAGCGAACGTAATTACATCGTAACTATACTATGATCTCGAGCAGTTCTGAGATCCTTACACTAGAACAGATCTGAGATGTCTGAAGAAAAAGAGCCAAATTTTAGAAAAACCGCCAAATTATAGGGCTAAATATTTTCATTGTTTATCGGATAAAACAATGTTAATTTTTGAATTTGTAATGATGGTTTATAATTGTAGTAACCCTTTAATCGCCAATTTTTATGCCAAGCGACCGTTAGACGAGAGAAAGAGACGTTTAAGAAATGCAGTCATCAATATTGCGCAATCCAAAATAAATTACATCCTGTGTTGAAATAATATAAATTCTGACAATGAGTTTCCTTGTTTTATGACTATTTGAGAACACTTTTTATTTTATAATTACGTTTAATGTCAGAATTTCCGTTAGATATTATTATTATTTTACTTTCTTTTTATCCCATCAAATAAATTACTTTTCTATTTAAAAGATAAACACATTATTTATGATTTAGATATAAAACATATACAATTTAGATTTCTGAGTGATGTGTGTTATTGTTTTATATTAATAAATAGTGTAGGTCGTATGTATAATTAAAATTGTGTAATTTTTAACGACATTTAAAAATAATTCTTTCTCCAAATGCTTAAGAACAAATTATGTAAATATAATATCTCACTTAAAATTTAATTATTTTTTTATTGCAATAATGCATTAATTTATCATTAGATTTTATTTTATTTAAAAATTCAATTAAAATTTAACCAAATATATGTGAACACCTTCACAGGGACATCCACAGGTGATAAGTGTATTGTTTGGGGATTAAAGTACTGCGTTAGATAATTTACTTAAAAGATGACTTATCATGAATCAAGCCAAATTACGGATTTGAAAGAAAATGCAAATGCCTGAGAAATCGTTAAAAAAAAAAAAAAAAAAAAAAAGTTAATATGATTTTTCTGATAATTTAGACTGTTAGAGTTTGATAAATTTATTAATATATTTAAATGTTTTCTAGGATTCATCTTTACATTAAAACAAATTTTAAGAAAAAAAAATGAATTTAAATATTTAATAAAAAAGTGATTTACATATTTTAGAGAAAATGTTAGTTTGTAGTTATTTTCGTATGGATTTTTAGTAGGCATTTTGTGCATAAACTTTAATTAATTTCCTTGTTATAGAATACAAAATCAAAAGCTGCAATGAACTGTACCTAAAAAGAAAAACATGAAAAACTATTATTATTTCATATATATTTATACAAATTGATTAATTGTTACAATGAGCAAACAATTAATCTTTAACCACATTTCTTGCGACGATGGAAGTCTCTGCGCAGGTGTGGACTAAACGAGTCCACTCTTAAAATAGGAGAGATAATCTTTTCGTTGAAAGAAAAAAAGAAATAATGGAACACCGACTGGATGTTTACCGAATTCTAACCCCTCTAAGATTTTGGACTCATCTTTACTGTTAGGCGTAGGAAACGGGGTTACATTATACGCAGAGCTTTATGCTCACAAAGTCACAGATCAAAATAAATCTTAAAACAGTAAAACTTCTTATAATAATATTTCAAAGCATAAGCATAAAACATATTTTTTTTTATATACGCCCTTCTATAAATATAGAAGAATAATGAAACAGGTATTAAAATTTGGAACGTAAATATTTTATTGGTAACCATAATCATTTTGATAACACCTTTTTTTTTTTTTAAACATTTGCTTTATTTTTTGATCAGCCATACACATAATTTTCTTTCATATAATTAAATTTTCAAATTTCTTTTTAAAGACATCAAATTATTCTACCGTTTTTTTTTTTCTGAAATCAGAATTTCTACATGTTTATTTTTCCCCCCTAAATTGAATAAAATATCAAACGAAAGTTACATATATTAAAAAGAAATGGAAGAAAACAATGAAATGTTTTAAATAGAAAAATCCAGAAGCATTCTAGGAGTGGAAAAAAAAATCTAGAGTAAATAAATCGTGAAAGAATGTCTGGAAAAAGTTTTTATTTATCATGAAATTGTTCTTTTAAATTTAATTTGCAAAGCATGTAGAACTTTTTCCTTTTCATTTGTGGGATGTTTTTATTAAATTTATAATAAAATGGAATAATGCATTGTTCTGCTTTAAATATTTTCAGAAGGATGCGAAACCAGCTAAAAGACATTAGAGTAACATGGAAAATTAATTAAAGTGATTTTATACAACATATAACGCACATTGTTTGAGATTTTCTATGGTAAATAATATTTTGTTTGATTTAATAGCTTTAGAATTCATTGTTTAGGATAGCTAAAGCTGTTATTGCAATTGAAAGATATTAATTATTTTTTACTTAAATTAGTTACTTTTACTTATTACTGTACATTACATAATATTTTTTTAATACAAAATGACGCTAGATAAACAGAATATATAAAATGTGATAAATAAAAATCTTTGAATAAACATAGAAAAATTCAATAAACTCGCAGCAATTGTTTCGTGTCGGAAGAACACACGAGTTTTCGCCAGGCGAACAAAGTAGGCACGAGTGCTGCAAACAAAGATGCAACAGGTTTGCAACACTCGTACCTACTTTGTTCACCTGACAAAGGGTCGTGCATTCTTAGTACCGGAAAAAAAAAGTTCCCAGTTTATTGCATTTTATGATGTTTATTCAGAAGTTTTTACTTACTAATTTAAAATGCCAGAAAGAGAAACTGCAACAAAAGAAACTGCAACAAAAAACATATATTAAAAAAAGAATAGAAAAATAAAAGTTATAAAGAATACAAGAAAACATTAAAAAACGCGATAACAAAAAAAAAAAAAAAAACACCAAGTCCTAAAAGTACGTTGAGGCTATTTCTGGATTACTCTCAATCTACTTAATGTATTGGTTCTCACCAATTCATTCGTTTCCTTTTCAGAGATTTTACATTTTCAGTGGAAGTTACTTATTATGATAATTTAATGACGCGTAGCCTGAGACGCGGGATTTAGTAAGGGGCTCTAAGCCTATCCTTGGAACGGGAAAATACTTGGTTAAAATGTTATGCGTCCATTGTGCACTACATTGTCAATCACCGAATTTACATATTTCCTGCTTTAACATATGCGCAGAAGGGCAATTTTGTGTTCAGTTATACTTAATTATCATAAATAATTCCAGAATTCGGCGTCGGTTGCATCATTAATTTAGTCAGATAATTTTTTTTCTCATTATCCTTTAATTTTGATGACCAGTGTACTATAGATGAAATCCTTAATTAATATAATATGTTAAAAGCAGTAACGACTGATATATGTAAATACAATTTATCTTTTGGTTTAAACTCTGTTTTTGATAGTAAATTTTTTTTAGCTCTGGAGATATATTTTCTTACAGTAAATTTAAAAGAGCTAGGATTAAACATCCCTATAAAAGGAACTGTAGAGATAAGGGAAATCAAAAAAGTAGCTTTAATATCATGACTACTTTAAATGGTATCAATCTTGATAAAATTCTATGATACATACTTGATAAAATACTTGATAAAATACTATCTTAAAAATACTATGATATAATTTTTAGTTTAAAAAATTAGGATATATTTCGACTTCTCAAAATTAAATTAAACTATTATAATTTAATCACATGCAGATTATGTATATTAATTCAATTTTATTTGAAATATAAAAGAAAAATTGAAAAAAAAAATTAGTAATTATGGGAAATGTGTAGATAAACCATTGAATATTAAGTACTTAAATTCAATGAATTTTTCATCCAATTACACATTACTGTGATATTTTCTTTCCTTTAAAGATGATAAGTTTCTCTTGTGTAATTTTGGATACTGATTAAAGAAAAGCTATTTAAAAATTTCTATCACGTACAGTTTTCACAAAAAATGGGCTCTTAAGCTTTGAACTCCAATTTTTGAACATCCATCTAAGTTATTTAAAGGAAAATTTAAATGATGTGAGTAAAGAACAAGGTGACAATAGTTGAAAATTGATGGAAATGTATTTCAGGTTGTGCAGTGTATCATTACTATAGGATTATATTTAGGTCACCATTTGGTCTGTACATAATCTTCAATTGATACACTGGGCTGCAAATATTTAAGCGATACCATTTCTTTTAACTGTTAGTGGAATTTCTTTACTACAATATATTAATATTTCCATCAAAGCTGCTCAGAAACTGAAATGAATTCCTCATAGAGATATGATAAATAATGTATATATTGAAGCTAAATATTCATCTCTTTTTTTTTTTTTTTGTAAATTTACGCGTTTTGAGGCTGCCTGATTAACAAAGTGAAGTTTTTAACGTTTGATCTTTTTCTGTGTCTCTTACAGTAACTTAAAAACAAATAATTTCAGGAGATTCGAAAGTTATATTTTCAAGTTAATATAAGTTTGTTGCTGGAAAAGTTAGATAAAATCTGAAAAGTTTTAAGGAATGTTGCGTGTGAAAGTTGTTTGTATAATTTTGAGTGAACTTTTAATTTTAATAAAAGATTTAAATTCTATATAAATGTAGGTGCAATAATAAAACGGGGGGTTTAGGGGGAGGTGCCCCCTCCCACAAAACTAATTATCATATAAAACTCTTCCGAAGCCTAATTTTAATTGTTTTACCATAGGTTTACATATCATTTCTCGTTATCTTACCTCTTAATCACCTACCAATATTTATTGTATTAAATTTCAGGGTAAGAGAAAATAGTGTTAGTGACACACCAGATTATGTTTATTATTTATCAGATTATTATTTTTTTTCATTTTTTTTATCAGATAACAGAAATCACTTGTTTATAAATAAAATTTAATTGAACAAATCATTTGATGTATTTCCAACCCTAAAAATCCAATATTCACATTAAATTTAGCTAAACTGAAATTCTGGTTTGTTGCAAAACTGGCCAACTCCAAAATAGATGCAACAGCGGCTAAATCCAGAATAAAATTTGAATAATACCCTACCACCACGTGCCCCTGCCACATTCTTTCCAGTTTTCAAACATACGGACCTAATAATTATAAATCTAAAGAATTTTGTTCCTATTTTATTTTGGCTCAGTGTGGCAAAAAATCAGCTTTTTCTCAAGATTTTCCTTTTTGGAGATAGCCTACTTTGAAACTAGTGGCACATATGTATTAAAGAATATAATATTATTGTGCATTTCAAATAAATTTCATTTTTTTAAAGATGGTAATTTCTTTTTCAGGCGATCGTTTACAGATGTAGAAAGAAATATTGAAATAAATTTGTCGAATTTTTAAATTAATATAAAAATATAGTATTTTTTTTTCATTTTTTACCTCACAGATCTTTCTTAAATTCTATTAACGGAAAGCTTTTCGTGATACAAATAAATCACAAAATAAGTTATAAACTGAATTTACATTAAAATAAAAAAAGAACAGTAATTGATATTTATTATATTAAAAGGAATGACCAATAAATTATTTTTAATTAAATTTTGAAATATTTTCCTAAATTTTCTTTAAAAGCATTGCCATGCATACATAAAAATGTTAATATACGAATTCTTATTCTTATTTGTTCTTAATGCAAGTAGTTGGATTGTCATAAAAAGTCTAATGGCATTTAATGTCCATGGCTTATAGCAATAATAATTTTTAATGATCGAAATAGAAAAAAAGGCAGACATTATAACTCGAAGCTATTTCAAAGCAAAATAATAATGATTTTTTTAAAAGGAGAAAGAGAAAAAATATAATAAATTAATTTTTATTGAATTTATGTGATTTACGTAACTTATTATTAAAATTCATTGAATAAACAATGTGAAACGACATGATAATTGTAGTCACAGATGCTTTATTTTAAAGACGACATTAATTTTCATTGGCAGTTGAAGTTGAAACAGTTAAAAAAATTTCCTAATAAGCAATAGTATAGAGGAAAATTATGTATAAATATTTGAGGTGAAATCCTGTATATTAAAAAAGAAAACACACTAATATTGTCTGCCTAAAAACATCAGTAAAAAAGCTATAAAATTTATTTCTATAATTTAGTATTCTTTATCCATTTTTTTAGAAAGTTTTCTTTTTCTTTGAGTGTTTTTACAATCATTTTCTTTTCATCATCAAACTGAGAAGCTACAGAAACAGCTTTTTCATCAAAAGCAGGACAAATGAATTTGAAAAAATCTGGGGCAATTTTATTAATTTTTAAATAATTTAATTATACCTCTACATACCAATTGCTATAAGTTATCAGTTATTCAAACTATTAGTTAATTTTACCATATATTAAATATAACAATGTTTAGTAAAAAAAAAATATACATTGATTTCTTTTTAAATACAGAATAACTAAATATTATATTGAAACTTTATTTATTTTTTTTATTGATTTATTGTTTGTTAAAGTAGTGAATATCATTTCTTCTTTAGATTAAAAAAATTTATAAACTTATTTAAAATGTAATTATTTATTTTAAAATATCTCTTTTTGAATACTTTTCATTTCTCTATCATTTTTTTACATAAATATGTAGGAATAGTAAAATTTTTGACTTCCGATTTTCGATGAATTTATATGATTTCTGACATCCTGAAAGCACTTCGATAATTTTTAGAAAATGCCTGCCAGTGACTCTAGATGTAGCTGTGAAAAATGCAATAGCAGTTATAGATTAGTAAGCAAAATTTCATTAAAAGTTGCAGCTCTGGAAAAAAAAATAATAAGGCCAAGCAAAAAACTTAATTCATTTCACAACCGCTGATATAAGTTTTATGCAAATTTAACTATAACACATGAAAAAGCAATTATAATTATATCTATAGAAATTTTGTAAAAAAACGAATTATTTCTTATATTAAAATATATTTTCTTTATTCATATATGTAAAAAGCTAGAAAATATATTAGGCTACATAAAACATTATATAAAAAACAGATAATAATCTAAAAAGTTCTCATTGTTTTCAGTTAATTTAATCATTTTTAAGATTATAAAATTAAGAAAAATTATAAAGTCTGGGAAAAACTTGAAAATATTTACAAATAGATATTGAAATTTTATGCATTTTCAAACACAATGTGATGAATGACAGTTTTAAATAAATCTATAAAAATATTTTAAAAATTAAAATTTCTTTTTATTTTACAATTCATTTTTTTTTCTTTAATACATGTAGAATATTGGAAGAAATGATAAACATAAGATAGTATTAAAAGAACCGCTAATAATCCAAAAATTTCCCCTTCTTTTCAATTAACTGAATCATTCACGATGTCATAGATTTAGAAAGTTTCTTCAAAGTGTCTTTTGGTATGCTTTTCCAGCTTTTTTCAATGGCCATTTTTAGCTGACCTACGGTGTTATAAGTTTTCCCTTTTCCATAAATATTCCCAAACAGAATGCCCAATAAATTTTCTATTGGATTCAGGTCAGGACTTTTCGATAGCCATTCAAACACTTGGACATGATTAGCTTGAAACCTGGATTTTGTGGAGCTTGATATATGTATTGGTGCATTATAATGCTGTATATTTCCCATTTCCATAAATGTCATCATCAGAATGCGAAATAAATTTTCTGTTGGGTTCAGTTCAGGGCTTCCTGATGGCCATTCCGGTACTTGGACATGATTAACTTGATGACAGGATTTTGTTGAGCTTGATGTGTGTATTGGTCATTGTCTTGCTGTATATATTTCAGCAAGTTAATGCACCAATACACACATCAATTTCCACAAAATCCTGTCATCAACCTAATCATGTCCAAGTGCTTGAATGGCCATGACGAAGACCTGAACTGAACAAAATAAAAAAATTATGGGGAATTCTGGCTGGCGACATTTATGGAAATGAGAAAATTTACAACACCGTAGGTGAGCTGAAAATGGTCATTGAAAATAGCTGGAGAAGCATACCAAAAGACACTTTGAAAAAGCTTTCTGAATCTATGACCTCGAGAATGATTCAGTTAATTGAAAAGAAGGGCATTTTTTTTTGGATTATTAGCGCTTATTTTTATATTGTCTTATATGTATCATTTCTTCCAGTTTTCTACATGTGTTAAAGAAAAAAAAAATGAATTGTAAAATAAAAAGTAATTTTAATTTTTAAAATACTTTTTTTTAGATTTATTTAAATCTGTCATCCATTACATTGTCTTCAAAAATGCATAAAATGCCATATGTATTTGTAAATATTTTGAAGTATTTTTCCCAGCCTTTAAGATTTTAAAATTTCATAATCTCAAAAATGATTAAATTAACTGAAAATAAGGCAAAGATTTTATATTATTAGCTGTTTTTTAAGTAATACCTTATGTGGCCTTAATATTTTTTCCAGCTTTTTACATATATGAAAAAAGAAAAGGAATTTTAAAATAAGAAATACTTTAATTTTTTGCAATTTTTTATAGGTATAATTAAAATTGCTTTTTCTTGTGTTATATTTAAATTTGCATAAAACTGATATGAAAGGCTGTGAAAGAAATCAGTTTTCACACTAACATAACGTAAGTATTAAAAAAAAAAAAAAAAAAAAAAAAAAAAAAGGTCGTCCTATGTTGAAACTTACAATAATTATAGATAATAAACGTAAAAATAACATATAAAATTAAATAGTTATACATTAAATGATTATATTTTACAATTTGAAGATTCTTGAAAAAAGATAGAATAAATAAAAGCTAAAATAAAATTACTAAATAAGTTCTAGATAGCATGTTTAACTTAAAATCAGTTCTTTTCTCTTTTAATTTCAGTGTTTTCTTGTTTTCTGACCATCGATGCTGTTGTCCATAACCGAGGATTTTTTTGTTGTAAAGAGGACAGTTTTCGGGTATCCAACTACCACAAGTAAATCATTTAATACAGCCCAGTCACTTGTTGAAGATGTCTTCTGAAACGGTTTATGACATTAAACGCACTGAAACTCACAGTTTTCTCTCTATGTCTATGAATAAGCTACGCAATCTCTTGTAACATAAAAATTAATGGGAAAATGTGCAATGTCTCCCAAGTAATAGACGGAAACTCACTCATTTCGGAAGGAGAGATTGGCAGCCTTTTTATACAGTAATTTTCACTTTTAGAGAGAACTGCTGGAATTCGTATGTTTAATCTAGGATAGGAACTTAGCAGAAATAATTTAATTAAAAATATTTTGTATTACTGCTATTCTATAGAATTTCCCAAAAAGAGTTATCAAAATTAAAGCATTTATTATATATATATATATATATTCACACTAAAACTATGTTATTTCTATACACTCGAAACATTTAATATTCATATTTAAGTAGGAATCCAATATTGTTATAGAACAACTACCTGGAGTCGCTGCTTGCGCACTCTAATCTTTCATCTGATCTTCTATATACATAATCTGTCCGAACATGTCATCTTTCCTAGCTATACTTTATATATATATATATATATATATATATATAACTTCTGCATTAAAGAAAAAGAGTTATAAACATTGGAATAATGAGAAATTCCATAAAATATCTAACACTGAAATATTGCAACCTAAAGAAAATTAAATCTTATTCTTTTACTGCATATAGCCTCTATTTTTTTTTTTTTTTTTTTTTTTTTTTGATGAGGTACAATTTTTTTCTAGACTTATTATATCTAAAAACTAATAATTGAAAATATTTTCATAAAGAATTTGACAAATTTGATAAAGAAAGACAAAAATAGATATTTTAATAATAAATTATGAAGTTCAAAATGTGTATGTCACACAATCACATAATTAAAACTACTCAGAAGATGGAATTCATATAATGAGCCCTTTATTGCATACATATGCAGTACAATATACAATGATCTTGCCTTTTTGATTTTTAGATTACCCTATCTAGGAAATAGGTTATAACAATGACTTTTCACCAATTTTGTTTTTCATGTAAATTTCATACACTCATAAATTTCTTAATATTTGACTTAAATATTTTTTCTTTTTACTGGCGTAAAATAAAACATTTACAAAAGCTGACAAAATTACTAACTTCTTTTAAATAGAAATAAATAATAATTAAATTCCTGCTGTCAAAAAATTTTCTTCATACGCAAAATATTTTAAAATATGCTTAAACTTATATTATTGTACAAAAAATATCGTTACAGCAAAGTATATGTAAAAGCAACAAAAAATAAATATACTAGCAGATATCTCTAAAAGTTTCCTGTGTTTCATATACTTTTAGGTGTCAAGAGAGTAATAAAATAAGAATGTATACAATGTTCTTTCACATTTAATTAAACGTTATTATGTAAATGGTGTTTCCTTAAAATAAAGTATAATGTGTTTTTAAACAAAAATGTTAGTTTTAGCCTCATAAATAATGTTTTAAGCATGTTAAAAAAGTAAATAATCGCTTCGAAATATTATAAATAAAGTGTATTTAATTTGAACTTCTTTTAAATACTGAAAATTTTTATATGGTACTTGACTAGTTTTCATTGTAAATTTTTATTTGTGATAACATTCTGAGAACATACATAAGTGAAATATGATTAATATGTTGGTTAAAGTTATCTTGACTTGACTGACTGTCTTAAAAGAGAATTAACAATCGTATACAGATTCTGAAAAGAAAAAAAAAAAAAAAAAAAAAAAACATTAATGTTAAACAGTTTATTTTTATAAGAACATTTGCAGCATTTAGTAACAGATAAATAATGATATCACCACCAAAATGATATTTATACGCTTAAAAACTGCATTATAAGGAACATATCAAGAAAATAGACTCCTTAAATATTTGATTTCTCAATTTTGTAATTTTATTTACTTAAATTATAAAACTAATTACTCAGCAAAAAAAGAATTACTTTAGTGAAAAAAAAAGTAAAACAGCCTGAATACAGTATTTAAGTAACAACAACAATAATAATAATAAAACAGATTTATTTCTTGTAGTTACACCCCAAGAAAACAAGTTATAATGTTTGAATGAGAAAAATAAAGATAGAAAGAAAAGGAAGGAACGTAATTTAAATGGAATTACTGATTATTAATTTAAAAACTTGAAAACTATACTTTTTACCCAATATTAAAATCTTTCCTCTTCCAAAAAAAAAAAAGAAAATAATAATAATAATAATAATAAATAAATAAATAAATAAATAAAAAAAAAAATAAAATAAAACAAATTTAAATAAATAAATAAATAAAATAATAAGAACACGTGTTAATAAGATTAAGTTTAAATAAATCATTTTCACGCACGTAAAATAAATAAATAAATAAATAAATGAATAAAAAATTAAATAGTTCGTAATATTCAATTAAAACATACATATTAAAATAATATACAAAGATTTCGCTCTAATTAAAATTAGGTATGAATGTTCATAACAACAGTCAACGATATGTACATATAAGCTACTTTACAGCTGAAATAAAATCTCAATTTATAAAAAGTTGAAAAAAAAAATCAATGTTGGGAAAAGAAAGTTTAAGTTACTGGAATCCGTATGGAGAAAGCAACTTACATCTTGTTATATATAGACACCCAGCAGAAAGAAGACGAAATCTGGGAAGAGCTGAGAATGGATATCACCACGGAGCTGCACGGAGCTGCACGGAGCTGAACTTGTTATTTCAGAATATGGACACTGAAAAAAAAAAAAAAAAAAAAAAAAAAAAAATAGTTTGTGGTAGACATGCCCAAATTTTACGTAAAATCGCGGAACTTTCATTGTTAAAGGAGGTTTTATATTGATATTGTTGTTTGCTCCAGAAAAGAATAATCCAGAAATGTTGGACGATATACAAATGATATGGTACAGATATGTGTAGCACCAGGACTTTTACAAATGAAGTCAATAGCTAAGATTTTGTTATACAACAATAACATAATTAACCAACAAAAGATGAAATTATATATATATATATATATACGACAGCCTTCCGCCATCGTGCGAAAAGTGGAAAACCACCAATAAATGTTTTAAATGTCAATCGAGATTCTTTGCAATTTTCTGGGTCGATTATGTAAAAATAGATTTTCAAATAAAAGTGCTATGAGCATTTTTTAAAAATAACATATAAAATTTAAATTTAAAAAATATTTGAAAAGTAACTACTTCCGTTGCGCAGAATTTTCAACGAAATTAAACGCCATTTTTCGATAAGTGTATTAAAAAAAAATCATGATCAGAATAAAGATATAATGAATATTTCATAATCTAATAGTTACTGCAGAAATAACTGCGAAAGAAGAAAACATCTTTTTAAAAATAATTTAATGATCCTACCTGTAAGCCAATTCATATGAAAAAAACTCTCAATATCTTTATAATTTTTTATAAATTTAATATTTTGTAATACGTAAAAGAAACTGATTTGTAAAATAATAAGCAGAGTTTCTGTTATAGAATAATGTTTTTAATAAGTCAGTCTATAGTCACCTGCGTGAAAAAAGAAAAAGTTCAAATCTGACCAAATTTTCTATACGTTTATATAACATTAAAAATATTATTTCTATGAAACAAACATCATCACATTGTAGGTATTACACTGTTAAAAATTTCAGTTCAAACATAAACCACTCTATAGAGTAAAGTTATAAGTAATACTATAAAATGGTTCAACCTCATTTTTCATTTTTCTACTTCTTGCGATTGAATTTCAGTTGCGCCAAAACTTGGAGAAGTGTTTCGACGTATATGCAATTTTAATGGCTTTGTAGTCAGGAGATAGCGATACAAACGTGCTGAAAATCGCCGACTATAAGCCGGAGAGTAAAAATAAAATTTGTGAAGTGAAATCACGTGTGAATATGTGATTGAAAACCAAGATTCATCACAAGAAAAAGTTTATTCAATTGATCACCAACCAGATGTTACTATAAGAAAGTTTACTGTAGTATATCATTTTAAGAAGAGGGAAAAATTTATTATATACAGTCTAGGAAGTATGAATCAGTAAAACTATTTTGAAAGCAATTCAAGCTTAAATTAAACAGCGTGGCCGAAAACGTAGGGTAAAGTGCAAATTTTTACAACAACTCACACACATGTCAAGATAAGACCCTAGAAAATTTAGCCACTTTTATAAAAATTAACGAAATATAATTATTGGGCAAAAAAGCATAGCACAGTGCCAGTGTATTTGACTTGAGATCAGAAGGTTTTCAGTTCGATCACCACCTCCATCGAAAGAATTTTTTATTTTTATTTAAAACATAATACCGGTATTTGGTTCAGCATTAAAACATCAAATTATGATAAAAGGTAAAACTATCGGTCGGTTTCAGCTACTCCAGTACTAAGTTCAGATTCAAACTAACACTAATTTTTTTAACAATGTATCATTATATTTATACAGTGCTGTTTTACGCTTATTATTACAATTGTTATCATTTTCATCATTATTATTATTTGCCTAAACTTCAATGAAAAATTTTAATGAATTATAAATATATCGTATCGCTAATTATAGTAGTTTTACATGAGATATTTTAGCTCATTAAATACTAATATATATATTAACTTAATCCATAATACTTTAAATGTTTTAAACATGTGTATAATCTAATGAATAATTAATGTTTCGCATATGCATCTGTTTACAAGGAACAGCTTTATTGAAATTTCTGGTATGCAGTAATATAAAGACGTAAAAATGAAGCATATTTTAAGAGAAAATAAAAATTATTTCCCCCCCCCCCTAAATTATATTACAATTTAAACACCTGCATTAAAATTCATAGTTCCTACTTTGCACTAGCACTCTTAATCTGCCTAATAACTTTTTAAAATTTCAGAATAAAGATTAATTATCGTGATAAATGACTACTATTTATTATTCCGTTTGAATTAATGGCTGTTGAATTTTTATTTTCGAATTGATTATCATCCACTTTTCTATGTATTTTAAATGGAAGTAGATTAATGTTTTTTTAAAAGAATTATTCAGAGGAAAACTTGAGAAAATATCGATTACAAAAGCAGCAACTATTTTTTACGTTTCTTTAAAAACAAATCATGTAAATTTATATACATAAGCGTTATAACAATTCTTTAGGCACTTTTATATTTATGATTATAACTAGAATATAATTTTTCAAATTGCCGTCTTTAGAAAGATTATAAATATATCCTATAAAACGCAATTGAAAATTTAACCTTTACTGCTATGTTAAAAATAGCTTTATTTTTAAAAATATCTAAAGATACATAAACATTTTAAACTTTAAAATGAATTTTTAAAATTTTTCAGAGCTCTGTGTGTTACATGTAAAACGGCTTTTAATAAAAAAGTAAGATGATAAATGAAAGTATGGTGATATTAAAACTGAAAGTCAACAGAGATTTGATTGATAAATTTAAATTAATAATGTTTGAAAACGGTATTGTAAAAATAGAAAATTTACAAAAGAAAATGTAGGTTTCGGTAGTTAATTTCATGTATCATTTTTATGATTATAATTTATTACTTTTTATTTAGGGCTTTTCGTAATAATCTAATTATCCTGTTAAGAGTTGAAAAAAAAATGTGTTATTAAATAAAACCCTTTAATATTTATGGGTAAAATTATTATCATTTCCTTTTGCAAGATATTTTGAAACATGGAATTACGATTCTTCTTGTTTTCTGAATGCATTTTTTCAAATTATATACATATATAAAATCGTTTTTATTAATCGTTCAGTAGATGAATTCATTTTCCTCATTAAATGTGAATTTAATTCTTTTCTGTCCCATGGCTGTCATGGAGTGTTCTAACTTTTTCGGCATGCTTTTCAAAAGCAAAGAAAGTTAAGAATTAGTTTTATAAAATTTCCTTATAGTCCAGGCATCAAAGGCCAAAATTTGACGAATAGAGGAAAAAAAATCGTGTAGTTTTGAAATTTTACATACTCATAGCCGAGAGGGTCCTGATAAATATACTAAAAGTCCCCGCCCGTGGGGGGGTGGGCGGGGGGCAGGGGGGCATTTAAGGGGGGCACTTTTCAGTTTTTATTAAATATCTTGAAAACTATCGCATTTACAGAAATAATGACAATAACAAAATTAATCTACGTAAAATTTCCTACGAAAATGTATATTAAATTTTGTTTGTACGATCATTAGTTTAGAAGATATAGGGAGATGAAATAACACATTTTCTTGAAAAATTCTTTTTTGCAATAGTAAAATCAACTAAAGTGTGCAATTTAAAGGGTCCTTGTCAAATATTTTCTAATGTAAAAAACAAATATATACATAGGGAATATGCAAGGGTAATACAGCATGTTTTGTACGTTTTAAATAATTTTAAGGCTAGTAGGCGTAAGTGGTGGTTTGAGTAAAAATCCAGATAACGAAGACCCAAAATCGATCAACATTAAAAAATATAGTGTAGCTTTGAAATTGAGCACAGTTATAAGGTTAAGTTTCCTGAACAACAAACTAAAAGTCCCCGACCGTTGTGGGTGAGCGGGGGGCAGGGGGGAATTTAAAGGGGGCAATTTTCAGTTTTTATTAAATATCTTAAAAACTATCGCATTTAGAGAAAAAATGTCAATTACACAATTAATCTACGTGAAATTTCCTACAAAAATGTATATTACAGTTTGTTTGTACGACCAAACGTTTAGAAGATATAGGGGGATGATATAACACATTTTCTTGAAAAATACTTTTTTGCAATAGTAAAATTAACTAAAGTGTGTAATTAAAAGGGTTCTGCTCAAATATTTTCTAATATACAAAATAAATATATACATAGGGGATATGTAAGGATAATACAGCATATTTTGTACGTTTTAAATAATTTTAAGACTAGTAGGCGTAAGTGGTGGTTTGAGTAAAAATTCAGATAACGAAGACCCAAAATCGATCAACATCAAAAAATTCGTGTAGCTTTGAAATTGAGCACAGTTATAAGGTTAAGTTTACTAAACAACATACTAAAAGTCCCCAACCCTATTCTGTGTTTTTTATTTAACTTTTTATGTTATTTGCAATAGTAATAAAAACTATATTTCGTAATTTAAAAGGTTCAGGTTAAATATTTTTTACTCATACAAATAAATATTTGTATATAAATATTTGTATGTGTGTGTGTGCGCGCAATGCACCAAGTTTAAAGAGTGGAAGTCAAAATATACAAATCGAAAAATTCCACTTTTCTGTAAGATATCCGTAAAATACAAAGCAATGGCTATCACAAAGGCATGGGGAAGCGAAACAAACGGTTTTCGCTAGTACTGCAATAGAACGGAGCAAATTCTCCGAATTTTTATCGTTAAAGACTGAAAAAACATGTGGAAGATGTAACTAATGTGTAAAATGCAATAATTATATTTCAAATGTAAAGGTTAAACGAAGGGTAATGGACAGGTTTCGATAAGGATACCCCTTCGCTTTGTATAGAGTGTGCTCTATGAATTGAGAGAACGTTTGTTACATATTCTTATTTCATTTCTCTTACATTTAGTGTGTATTTAATGTTTCTTCTGAATTTTTTGCGATTACTTAGTGTATCGATATGGCAGAAAAATGTTTAATACGTGAAAATGATATAGTGAATGATGTATGCAACATAAATGAGAAAGGAACAGAGGGATGCGATAGTTTTCAAGATACTTAATAAAAACTGAAATGTGCCCCCTTTAAATGCCCCTCCCCCCCATGGTTAGATACTTTTAGTATGTTATTCAGGGCACTTAACTTTATAACTGTGCTCAATTTCTAAGCTACACGATTTTTTTTTTTTTTTTTTTAATGTTGATCGGTTTTGGATCTTCGTTATCTAGAATTTTACTCAAACCGCCACTTGCGCCTGCTAGCCTTAAAATTATTTAAAACTTACAAAATATGCTGTATTATCCTTGCATATTCCTATGTATATATTTGATTTTTACATTAGAAAATATTTGACAAGAACCCTTTTAATTGCACACTTTAGTTGATTTTACTATTGCAAAAAAGAATTTTTCAAGAAAATGTGTTATTTCATCTCCCTATATCTTCTAAACTAATGATCGTACAAACAAAATGTAATATACATTGTTGTAGGAAATTTTGCGTAGATTAATTTTGTAATTGACATTCTTTCTCTAAATGCGATAGTTTTTAAAATATGTAATAAAAACTGAAAATTGCCCCCCTTAAATGCCCCCCTGCCCCCCGCTCACCCTCCACGGGTGGGGACTTTTAGTATGTTCTTCAGGACCCTCTCGGCTATGAGTATGCAAAACTTCAAAACTACACGATTTTTTTTTCTATTTTTCCTCTTTTGACTGGACTATTAGGGTTGATTTATTATTAAGATATTGGTGTTTTGTGTTTAATAATTTTCTTTCTCTCATGGTTTTTTCCCCTTCATAAATTTATTATGAAAAAATTTGTGTTTGAAATTAAATATGTTTATTTCTTTTTTAATTTTTCCAATTCATAAGTTTGTTTCTTACTTGTTTTTTTCCCCATATTGTTTGAAATTATTTTCAAATCTTTTAGGTGATCTAGGGCGATGCATGCTGTAAATATATAGCAGTTTGCATACAGCATGAGATGATGATCACATAATTTGCATACAGCATCCATTCAATGCCCATGAAAAAATGGTGAATTTGTATGCTTCAATTACGGTTGCTTATTTTTTCTTTTAATCAACTTCATTCATTTTTTATAGTTCTTCATGTGATACTTGGTTTCATATAATGCAATGTTTGAAAGGATTTTCAATATATATATACATACACATATATATATGTATATTGAGTAGCCATTTGAAGTTTATAAAGTTTCATTCGAGTTGAAAAAAATATAATTTGTGTTATTTAAGACAACCCTTTAATATTTATGGGTAAAATTTTTATCATTTCATTTTGTAAGATATTTTGAAACATGGAATTACGATTCTTCTTGTTAGCATTTTTCAAATTATATATATATACATATATATAATGAATTTAAATTATAAGTGAAGATATGTAAGTGGAATGTATGAACAACAAGAACAAATAATTCAACAGCGTTAATAAACATACATATATATATATATATATATATATATATATATATATATAATGCAAATTAGCCATGGTTAAATGAGAATTAATCCCAAAATACATGATTGCGTTCATCAGTGGAGCTCCCCCATGTAGGGAATGAAAAATCAGAATTTTCTAACGAAACGTTGTCTTTTTAGCAAAAAAAAAAAAAAAAAAAAAAAAAAAAAAAAACACATTTCTAGCCCCCAACTTCTCACAGATGGAAGCAAGACCATACAGCAAACGAATTTAATTAATACAAAGCATAAAAAACAATTAAATTTATAAATAAAGTACAATTATATATATATATATATATATATATATATATAGTAATACAATAATATCAGTGCAAAAATTTAAAGATGATTCACTTCAGCATTAAAACAATTATTTGGATCATAAGCGAAGACCACCCAAATCAAACCACAAAAGAATTAAATAAAAATCGAAATGTATATTGGAAATTGGAAGGAGAATAAAGCATAATTTGCATTCTAACGTTTTCAAGGGCCTGGTAGAATGCAAATATGCTAAAAAATGGATGTTTTTCTGTCACAAAGAAAGCAAAAGCCAAGAATTTCTTTGTTCACAGGCCCGAAACACCCATAGAAAAAACATAAAAAACGAAGATCAAATTAAAACGATTACCTAAGAATGATGATCCAAAACCATTTAAAATAAAAATAAAAAAAATATATATTTTTTTAAATGGAGATTAAAATAAAAATACAAAATTACTTTATAAAATATAAAAGAAACTGACGCTTGAATAAACTATACAAGTAGAAACACCCATAGAAAAAACATAAAAAACGAAGATCAAAATAAAACGATTACCTGAGAATGATGATCCAAAACCATTTAAAATAAGAATATCAATATGAAATTTTTTAAATTGCAGATTAAAATAAAAATACAAAATTACTTTATAAAATATAAAAGAAACTGACGCTTGAATAAACTATACACATGTAAAAAATTAACAGTCAGTTAACGGTTAAACACACAGTTAAGCAGTACAAAATTGCAGTGATCATGGAGTAAAATATAGGATTCACAACGTTATTCAGGTAAAATAAGGATTCAAGTCCTAAAAATAATCAGATTATTCCTAAATATTGTATTATAATTAGTGCTGCCATCTACAATAATGAAATGAAAATAATGGAAAAATAAAATAAAATGAATAAATAAAAAAAGAAATAGAAATTAATAGATATTAAATACATATATTGTCTGTACAAAATTGCCAGGAAAAAAGACAAAAACTTCTATTTCTTAGGATTTAGATAATTAATGTGAAAAATTGAAGAGTGTGGCTACCTACGATTGTAAATTGCCACAAAGTTTGTAAGTTAATGCAGATACATACTAACAATATAATAATACCTAAATATTAGACCTAAATTTAAAATGGATTGAAAATTATGAGAAAAAAATAAATAAATAAAAATAAATAAATAATATATATATATATATATATATATAAATATATATATTATACATTATATATTATATATATATATATATATATATATATATATATATATATATATATATATATATATATATATATATATATATATAAATATATATATATATAAATATATATATTATACATTATACATTATATATTATATATATATATATATATATATATATATATATATATATATATATATATATATATGTATGCATATTAAGTAGCCATGTGAAGTTTATAAAACTTTATTAGCGTAAAACTGTTTACCAAAAATTTAGCACACACACACAGAGAAAGAGAGAATGAATGAATTGTCGAAGTTGAAATTCACTTTAAGCTGCTTCCAAACCTAGTGCTAATATTAACAATAAACTATTTGACTAAGTGAAAATAGATCGAGTGATGTAATCTTGTACAAATTTCTGACAGCCTTTAAAAAGGGCAACATTGCAATGTTGTTTTTAGTAAGCATTTGTTTAAATGTACTCTAATAATGATTATTTTAACCTGAGATTAAAAATGTAACTACGCAAGTAATTATAATTCTTATAACCAATTTTTGCGATCTTGAAAATTGAAACACAAGCTAATAATTTATAATCACATAATTTTGAATGATAAGTGTAGTGGGAAAACAGAAAAGCTCAGCAATCGGATATGCATTTAATCTTAAAAAATAAAAAAATATATAAAATTTGGAATTTTTTGTAATTTATGCAGGTTTCTCAATGAAGGTTTCAATCGTAGTTTATTATTCTTTCTTACTATAGGTATTAAATATACTACGAATTCTATTTAAAAATATTTTAACATTTTTGTGATTTTAAATGTCCGCAATGTAATATTAAACAGTAACCTACAGTATTCTGAAAACAATCCATGTATATTGGCCAAACACAATTAATAAAAAAATACCAATTATTTATAACTAAAAACTTCTTCAAATCTTAAAGTTAAAATTCCATTGAATAATCACAGGGTTAAAAACTAAAATAAATAAATAAATAAATAAAGGAAAAAAAAATGGATCCCAATAATGAAAACACAATGTGTCTCTTCAAGTCTTAATTATGAGATATAACTACTGTTAAACTGAATGTTTAAACACTATTAGTGCAGAAAATTAGTATTAATGTAAGATACATGCTATACGCAGGGTACGTAAATACGTATAGGGGCATACATTCACAGACACATGTCGGGCACCCACACAGGTTGGAACTGTCGGAAGTGACTTGCAACATTCCAAATTGTACAAGGCTCAGTTATAGCTATTTTAATAAAATAATTATTTAAAATATATTCAAAAGTCGCAATTAAACATCATCAGAAATATATATTTATACACTGTTTGCTTCGATGCTCACAAACACACACACACGTGTATATATGTGTGTAAGTGAATATGTGGTATGTATATTTGTGCATTTTCGTAGGTACATATTTGTATGCCTACATGTCTGACATATTTCTACAGATATCTGACAAGTTAACACTTATCAGATATGAATGAATTATAATTATGTATATATGCATAAATAAGAAAATAAATAAATAAATAATATATATATATATATATATATATATATATATATATATATATATATATATATATAAAATTATTGACATGAATTTATGAATAAGTTTTAATGTTTAGAAAAACCAAAAGGAGAATTACAAACAAATGCGCAAAATTGCAACGAAAGGAAATGTAAAACTTAGATGTAGGAATATATAAATGTAGAAATAGATAAACAAATGAATGAAATTAAACCCCCAAAAACACTGAGATCTTCGTCAGGGAGCCTCCTCAGTGTAGGGGTGAACGAGAAGTTTCTGAAAGGACAGTAGCTATAAGCTAATAACTATCCTTAGCCCCCAACTTCTCACCAAACAGAAAACCACCAATAACTGAAGAGAAATCAAACATATATATAATATATAAAACTACTAAAAAAACTTCATAAAATTATCAAATTGTAGAAGTTAGAAAATTACATCAATTCATTTAAAAATATATACAATACAATAAAGAATTACTGAATGTAAACAAGAAAGTATAAAATGAAATAAGATCCTTCATCTAGAAAACAAATTAACTTCGGCCGACGGGGCTAGTCGTCGGTACTTATATATCGCCCTTGAAACCGACCCTTGAAGTACCGACCCTTGAAGTACCAGTTATTGGTGGTTTTCTGGTTGGTGAGAAGTTGGGGGCTAAGGATAGTTATTAGCATATAGCTACTGTTCTTTCAGAAACTTCTCGTTCACCCCTACACTTCCTGATGAGGACCTCAGTGTTTTTTGGGGTTTAATTTCATTCATTTGTTTATATATTTCTACATTTATATATTCCTATATATATATATATATATATATATATATATATATATATATACATTTATAATATATATACTCATATCATGTATGTATATACATACATTCATATATATATATATTGCATTTTTTTACAATTTTTTTAGTAAAAATATGACTGAAATGTAATAAGCATTTTTAGTGCAAAATATCGAACACAATCTAATTTAAAATTATGGTTTAAATAAAGGTAAATAATATGAAAATTATAAACTCTAGATTTATAATAAAACACAAAGTTAAATCAGTATTAAAATTTGAATTGCATATATATATATATATATATATATATATATAAGCAAAATAACCAAGGATAGATGAAAATTAATCCCAAAACATATGAGGGCCTTCTTCAGGGGAGCTCCCCCATGTAGGGAAGGAAATATGAGACGTTTCTGACGAAACGTTGGCTATTTAACCAAAAAAATACGTTTCTAGCCCCCAACTTCTCACAGATGGAAGCCAGACCATACAGCAAACGAATTTATTTAATAAAAACCATGAATTCGTAAATGAAGCATATAAACAAATACATCAAAATAAAATACAAGAATGTAAATAGTAATAAAATTAAATACATACTGGAGAAACTCGAATAGTCAAAGGAAAATTGAAATCCCCCCCCATCTTAAACGGAGCACGTTTTCTACGCTTAAGATGGGGGGGGGGGGTTCAATTTTCCTTTGACTATTCGAGTTTGTTCAGTATGTATTTAATTTTATTAATATTTATATTCTTGTATTATTTATATTCTTTTATTTTATTCTGATGTATTTGCTTACATGCTTCCTTTATGAATTCATGCTTTGTATTAATTAAATTTGTTTGCTGTATGGTCTAGCTTCCATCTGTGAGAAGTTGGGGGCTAGAAACGTATTGTTTTGGCTAAATAGCCAACGTTTTGTCAGAAACGTCTCATATTTCCTTCCCTACATGGGTGAGCTCCCCTGAAGATGGCCCTCGTGTGCTTTTGCCATCTATCCTTGGTTATTTTGCTTATTTATTATGGTTTTATAATTTCTTTAGCTGCATTTGCGCATTGGTTTAAAAATACTCTGTTCTAGTTATATATTAAAAATTCACGTTTTTTCCATCTTATATTTAAAATTTACCTTATATATATAATCAATATTTTTGTTTAATGGTTTTAACTAATTATGTATTTTGCATGAAATTTAATGCTTAACATATTTTAATTTTTGAAATAGAAGTACCTTATAGAAATAGAAACAAAAATAGTTCTGAAAATTGTTAAAAATAATTATAATCCCTTTCCTTTAATAATAATAAAAAAAATACATTCGTTTTTATTAAAAATACTCAACTCTTCAAAACTAAAAATACTGCAAGCTTAAAATTAAAATTATTTGCGAGTCCTCTGGGTTTAAGTGCATTTAAATTTAATTGCTACTGAAACAGTTTTTACCTCTTTTTCCCATTTAATACATTTATTTTTTGATAGGGATATAAATGCATTGCTAATTAAATGCGAATTAAGAAAAATATTTAACACGGATACCGTGAATTTAAATATTCTTTAACATTTTTTATTAAAACAGCTCTAATTTGTTTTAAAATAAAATATTGAAATATATCTTTATTTACCTAGAGAAGTTTATTTTTTGCAATAATACTCAGACAAATTATGTAAAGATTTTTTTTATTATTATCGTTATTTTTATTATTACCGTTTTGAGTAAAAAGGAGTTTTTGTTATTTATTTATTTATTTTTTATTTAATTACACTTGTCTTAATTTTTTACATTTTGTTTCATATTGAAAGGTTTTAATTTTTTAAATATTGATAATTATAGTATATAAATAAATATTTCTTTTATATATATATATATATATATATATATATATATATATTGTAATTTCTTCATATTGTCATTTCTTCAAAATTTCGTCACTAAAAAAATACATAACTTCAATTTCTATAAATTTAAATATACCAAATTTGTCTCATTATAACAGGAAGAACGACATTAATTGTTTTCTTAAATCCTTTTAAGTGAAAATTCCTATGCCAGTGTTCTTGTTTCATTATGGATACCAAAGTTAAGCTCTGTACTCCTTACTATGCACTAAAAGTTCTTCTTCTTCATTTTTTTTTTTTTTTTTTTTTTAACTTTAAATTTTAGAAAAATATCGATTCTGAAACATTAAAAATACATTCAACTGAATGAAAAAGAATCAAACTTGAACACTGGATGATTATTTGTCTTTAGGATAAAAATGCATACATACAGTAAAAAAATCTTATTTTCGGGGGAAAAAAAGAGGAAATTGTTTTTTATATAGTTAAAATTGACTTATTGAGGTAGAATAACCGTAACTGGATGAAAAGAACTACTCACACACTTATAAATATCAATATTCACATATTTAAAAGGGATTTTATAGAATAAGAAAGTTCATTGTACTTATAAAGATAAAGAATATCCTACAACCGCATTAAATTTTCAGTAACAGAAAAGCGTAAAATGAAATGACCCCAAATTGAGTTATAAATTAGTGAAATTCAGAAACAAATTAAACTTAAGTTACAAAAACACATTTATTGATTTCAGAAAAATATACAAGTAGATGCTCAAGTGACGCGCAGTGTGGTCATTTGCAGTTCGTACTAGTGAAATAATGACTGTTGTAACCTCTCAAAAAATCACGGCGTCGTGATTAGTTGTCTCATGCATCGCTGAATTCCGCTGAGATTCTCGCTCTTTTACCACTTCACAATCTACTTTTCTACCAATGGCTTCATGTGTCCCCACAAGAATATGCTGACCAAATGTTCCCGTTTTCTGGGGAGAAATGGGGACTTCCTTTTTTTGAAGGCATTTTCCTAAATTTTAAAAAGGTGTAGAAATTAAACTATTAATCTATAATATTTTATTTTTATTCCATATTTATTAGGAATGAAAAAATACATTCACTATTGGATAAAGCAATTTTTAACGCTTCTCTGTTTTAAAGGTACTTTGATCTGTTCAGCCTACACAAGAAGGAACTATTTAGTTTATATCTGATGAACGCGAAGATCAAGCTACTAATCCTCAACTTTAAATTAATCGTGGGGACTATAAGATATTCAAAACGTATCGGTATTGGTAGTAAAAAAAGAACAGGGCCTCCAAAATACATGGATGATATATATGTTTGTGTGTTGAGAGGAATAGGCTACAATAAAGCAAGAATCCCAGAAAACACTGTACTGTAATCTTACTCAGTATCGCAACAGCTAACTGCCAAGCAGACGATCACAAATGTTACTTGCATGCATGTTAACGGAAAATATATAAAAATATTTACGTGAAGTATTTAGGTGGGAATTAATACAAACGCGTTCATTCCGAGGATTGACAGTGTAAACAATATCTCTGGTAAACAATATATCCTTATTGAATAACAGTAAGGAAGAAAAATATAGATTGTTTGCTCTCATCTGGAGCACCCAAATCAAAATATCTAGACCGTTTGGTTTGTCATCAGTGTTTAACTCTTCAAAATTCACACATCCTTTCTTCGTGTAGAACAAGACGTACTACGATAAGCAGAAATGTCGGCTGCCACTAACTGAATACGTGTGGATGGAGCCGTTCCAAAGCTGTTTGATACGAGCTCTTTCATTTCTGGCATCTGCATATCTCGTTAACGTACCATAACTGTATTTGATGTAGCGAAAAATATTATTTTTAATTTTTTTTTCAATGATGTTAACGTTAGAAGTAATTAATTAAGTTCGTTTCTCGTAAATCACTGATCGTGCAATCTCCCAACTGCATATCATCTTACATGTATCGCTCCAAACATTAAATTCCTTACCTTTAAATTCGGCCTATGTGCAGTTTTTCATAAATTCAAGGAACTCGTCCAGAAAGAAGTTATCGCAATGTGCATCCAGTATTCAGGATGTAGCACTTAACAAAACAAATATCCCGTTTGATTGGCTTCTTTCAGAATCCTGATACGCAAGTCTTCAGAAATGATCAAAAAGGCTTCTTCCCGTTGAAAACTCGCATACGTTCAATATTTAAAGGGATGTTCTGTAAAAGTGTTGTTTTTCCGTCATCTTGTGAAAATATTGCCAGTAGTAAAGCTTTCCTAAGATAATCTATTCCAATAGTTTCAATCATCTCTTCTTTATAAATTATCGTTATTTCTCTAATTATTATTAATTACACATCCTAAACTAACCATTAACAGTCTACTTTATTAAGGTTAAATCCCTTTGTCCATAGAAAGCAAATTTAAAAGTTTATTTTGATTGTTCTACATGACGACGCAAAAAACTTTTGCTATTGCATTTAATTATGCTAGGATATTATTATTTTTTTTAAGTTTAATTATATTTTTGTGCCTCCATTTCCAAGCTCATTTAAAAAAAGGAATATATATACACATATAAATTGTTCATTGTTATCAATGCACCTTTAATAAAATTCTTGCTTAAAATTTAAACGATTGTTATTAAGAAGGAGATAAAATGGCCTAATTTGAAATGCTTTGCTATTTTTTCTCTAATATAAAATTAAATAAATTTTTGCTGATTTAAAGCAATCTGACAGCGAAAAACCAAGTTCTTTGAAAATTCTATATGTGACTAACAAGACTATAAAAAAAAAGGGTGATTATTGATGATTGTAAATTAAAACTTGCCTATATCTTTAAGTGCTACTTTCTACATGATATTCCTGTAAAATGGGAAACAGATGTTTTTTTTTTACTTCCACAAGAATGGGCGTTGAATCTGAGATAAATTAGGCATTCAAATGGGTCGAAAAGTGGCAGATAAGAATTACCAAAGTTTGGAAACACTAACTGAAGCAGGAGTCGAGTTCTAGAAATTTCTGGAATCATTCATTAGTTTCTAGTTCAGAAACTAATGAATCATTACCTCGAAAATTCTAAATTCTATAAAACCACTGTGACAATACTCATGGTGATTTAAAATTTCATTCAGAAATCAAAATTTCCTGTTGTACCTAAATTAGCAAAACTTCTGCTCTGTAGTGTAATTAACAGTGTTATTTTTTTTTTCTGCAGTAAGAATGATTGTTTTATTGGATTGTTTCAAGAATATTCATTGATTAAAGATTTTTATAGCACAAAATATGTTTTATGCAACTGTTTCCTAAATATTCATTAAATAATATGCATTCGTCGACTAGAACATGCTTATGTCTATAAGAATTACTTTCTACACTCAAAAATTTTGACAACTTTCTTAACAATACCATTACGGACTCTATCTACGCGCTAAATATTCATTAAATTCAGTGCATTCATCGACCAGAACCTGCTTATGTTCTTAAGAATTACTTTTTACACTTAAAAATGCCGAATAGGCAAGTTCATTACGGGCAATATTTAAGGGCTGAATATTCATTAAATGAATTGCATTGGTCGACTAGAAACTGCATATGTCTTTAAGAATTACTTTTTGATATGCAAAAATGACGAGACCGTTCAAAACAACATCATTATGGGCTCTATCTACGAGCTGGATAGTCATTAAATATAATGGATTCATCGCTAGAACCTGTTTATGTACTGTTTACATACAAAAATATCGATAAACTTTATAAAAATATCATTACTGGTGGAATGTTAATTAAATAAAGTGCATTTGTCGACTAGAACCTACTTATGTCTTGAAAAATCATTTTCTACACGCAGAAATCCCGACAAATTTCATAAAAATATCATTACTGGCTAAATATTCATTAAATAAAATGCATGCGTCGACTAGATCCTGCTTACGTCTTATAACTTAACTCCATGTCTTATAACTTAACTCCTGCTTATAACTTAATTCCATGAAAAAACTTTCAACTTTCATAGCGATATCATTTCAGGCTCTTTCATTAGCTTGTTTTCAAATCTCTATGATTGTGCCACATATAATAGCCAAATCCATTGCCTGTTTGGTCATTATAAATATGATTTTCGTAAATATATCCAAAACGAAATGTCGCAGTAATTCCAAAATGGGAGGTGCACGTCTAGATGTCATATATATATATATATATATATATATATAACAAACCTATATACCAATTCGCAACGTTCTACGTTCAATCATTTTTGAGTTATGCGATATACCCCCCCCCCCCCCCCCACAGACACACATATTTACATAAAGATGTCACAAAAAAAATATCTCCAAAATGGGAGCTTGTATTAAGATCAATATTTTGCAAGTGTACAACTAGACATTATGACAGCCACGAATGCAACATTCTATGATTATTAGCATGCAAAAACATTCCATGCAAAAACTTTCAACAATTTTCATAGCGATATCATTTCCGGCTCTTTCATTAGCTTGTTTTGAAATCTCTTTGATTGTGCCTTATATAATAGCCAAAACCATTTTCTGTTTGGTCATAACATATATGGTCATAACATTCTGGTTGGTCATATATATGATTTTCTTAAATATATCTAAAACGAAAAGTCGCAGTAATTCCAAAATGGGAGGTGCACAACTAGATGTCATATATATATATATATATATATAACACAAACCTATATACCAATTCACAACGTTCTTCGTTCAAACATTTTTGGGTTATGCGATATACCCCCCCCCCTACACACACACACACACATATTTACATAAAGATGTCACAAAAAATCGTAGATATCTCCAAAACGGGAGCTTGTATTAAGATAAATATTTTGCAAGTGTACAAGTAGACATTATGACAGCCACGAATGCAACATTCTATGATTATTTATAATAAAATACGTAAGTTCATTGAAAAGTGAATATTGTGACATCATAGGTAAAACAATGTTTTCGGACACTGAAATGAAAAAAAAAAAATAATATGGAGTATGATACCAAATGGCTAATATTTTTATTTCTAATGTTATACACGAAACAAAACGCATTTTCTTTCATATATATATATATATATATATATATATATATATATATATATATATATATATATATATATATATAATAGTAGAGAAATCTATAAAAAGCGTACTTATTTCTCGATAAAAAATACAATTTAAGTCAACTATTATTTCAATTTGCTCCTTAAATTCTAGAAAACAACATCTAAAAAAGATATAGATACAGAATAATAAAGCTATATTATTTACCTATGTAAGTAAAATAATTTTATATTTATACTTTTTAAAAATTTTAATAAGAAAGATGCTTTGAAATAATTATGTTTCTTTACACTATCTCACTTCATAAGCCGGACGATAAATCCAATTTTCAATTACGTCTTTCTTAAAAAAAAAAAAAAAAAAATACAATGTTAATTATTTATGACATAATATCAAATTCATGTAAAAAAGTAACAAAATTTGCGTAATTAAAATAATTATGTCACACTAATTTATTTGCCATCCCTTTCAGAACATATAAGAAAAGGAAAATGACGAAGTACATTTTTCTATAGCTAATAATATAAAACTGTGAACTTAGATAATTTAAGAAATTTTACGGTAAATAATTTCAGAAGCAGCTTTGTTTGTATTTCATTAAAGTTTTGCCTAAGAAAAATAATTTAAGTGAAAAAATAATTCAAGGACATGCACAAAAATAATCTAAGTGATCAATTCATCCTTCATTAGAATATTGCTTTACATAAAGAAAAGGAAATTTTAAGAATACACCTAAAGTACAAGTAGTAGCGCCAATTAAAACTTATTTTAAAAGAAAGCAAATATATTTACATGCGTTTATACACTTGAAAATAAAGATTACTTTTAAAAACATATATAAAAAATGAATTTTCTTTTCATAGTAGCTTATATGCTTAGCATATGAAAAATTAAAAAAAAAAGGTGCATTTTTACATTATTAAAGCACTATATAAAGCATTTTACATTAGTTAGCGCTATTACAACTCGTCTGCAAGCTGTAATTTTTGGAGATGGCGGACACATAGAATAGGATTTACATGCCTGTAAACATTTGCATACAAATAAATAAAATTTTTAACGGAAATGTGTACTTTTCTCACGTATAGCGCTCTCTATCGAAGAAAATTTAATCTATTATTTTTTTTCTTCAAACGATATTTTTATTAAGACTAACGTATTATTTTAATTTTATACATTTAAATGATTAATTAAAGCAGTTACCTTGTTTTTTATTTCTTCAGTTACCTTTTTCATTATCGATTACACGTGACGTAAGCATCCGACTATAAATTTAAGCAATTAAAGCTATAGAAGGCTTCAACACAATTGACGAAAAATAACTTTTTAACTTGTAACTTTTAAGAAATTGAATCCATCGAAAAAGTTTAAAGACAAAAATTGTTCATTAGGCTAAGGCGGTAATTCGCCTGATTTGAAGATTTTCCTTTTTTTCAATATTAATGAAATTATGCAAAAATGTAAATTTCCACCCGCCACCATTTCCTGAGCTGGATATCCCATCTACGAATTCGTAGATGGGATAAATCTACGAATTCAATCGAGATTTTTACTGTCCTGACAACATATCCCGAGCTGGTTAAATTTAAGTTATCGTGTTCACAACTTAACATGGGAAAAAACGTTACACACACACACACACACACACACACACACACACACATATATATATATATATATATATATATATATATATATATACTTTTGAACGGAGGGTGGTTTTTTGGCTTCTAGGGGTCATGATCGGTAAAGATATGAAGAATTTTTCCAAAAATCGTGTCATGAGGACCATTACAATAGGTTGATTTCCTATAAGGAATCTACCCAAAAATGACTGCTGGGTAGAGTGCTTGACATGAAGAAAGAGAATTATGACAAAATATATGACTCATACAGTTAAAAAAAAAAGAGTATTTAATGATTAATATTTAACTATGTGTGGGTTATTTCACTTGTTAAAACTGTCACTTTCTTCGTATAAAGCGCAACCTGGTGGATATTTTTGAATCATGTATTTAATTACGTTAACAGATTTTATTAATTGCATACATACGAAATATTGTGTCAATCCGCTTTTTTTTTTCTTTTATCAGCAGGATGCTGTATATAATTTAGTTGGAACCTACTTAAACCCACAGTGTACATATTTCTGTGCTTTTCTCTTAATAGGATAGTTTTTATGAAAAAGGAAAAAATATTTATTTTTCTATCTACACAGTTATTAAGGTGTATATTAAATATTATATTTCACGCTTAACGAAACAAATGAAAACTGTTTATGAATTCAGTTTTTCAGTTTGTCTGTCCTTCTAATGTCCATAAATATTTAGGAAATTCCTTGAAACATATAAATATTATTCATGTTCACTATGGACTATTCCCTACTGAAAATAAAGTAAATACCACGCTGTCTTGCATACAGGGACATCCAAAAGAACATAGAAACAATGTGTTATATGAGAGTTTTTTCTATAACTCACATTTTAATATATTTATTTTTGACTATTCATAAAGAAATTTACATTTGTTTAATGTCCTTCGAATTTTATTTATTTTGCATTTGGTCAATAATCCACTTCTCTATCCTGGTTTTACTCTTGAAAGAAAATGTTCGTAAACACACACACCATACACGCAATTGAAAGAATTAATAAATAATGATAATTTAAAAAAACATATCTTATAGCCTTTTTAATGACGTTTCTTGTCAGCCAGTGCTAGTTTTTTTTTTTTTTTTTTTTTTTTTTTTTACTGTACATGATTTGTCATTTTCATTTATACAATTGCTCATTTGTTGTATTTTTTGAAACCGTCCAACTACAAATGTCATACAAAACTGAATAAAAATTAATTTACTACATGCATTTTCTTTCCCCCTTCCCGAGAAAAAAAAATCATTTAGTTTTAAAATAGCTAGGAGATATGATATCTGCATTTAAAAAATTATAATTGAAAAACATTATTGCTATAAGCTATGAATATTCAAAGGCAATTACATTTTTTATGACATACCAATTACATGCATCAATGCGAAAAAGCATAAAAAAAAAAAAAATAAATAAATAAATAAATAATTATAATGCACAATTTTTTTAAGCAATCTGAAGAATGTCTTTAAAGTTAATTTACTGAAATATTTCAAAATTTAATTAAAAATCAATCAATCGTAATTTTTTAGTTTAATAAAAGCTATTATTGTAATAATTTTCAGATAAATTCAGATTATGGTATATTTTTTATTTATTACTAAAACCACAAAACAGTCAGTAATAATAGGAAGTAAGGCAGTTATATAAGTAAAAGGACAGAAAAATAACTATTATTATATCATTAAATCAAAGATTCATTGAACTTATTTGAAGAAACTTCTTTCTCTCTATATATATAATAAGTATTTTATTTATTTATTTATCTATCTATCTATCTATATATATATATATATATATATATAAATAAATTTCTCATTAAAAATGGTTTTGCTGCGTCGATCGGGGCTTAAACAATATAAATTGCTATGATTAGCTTTATTGTGTTACGAAATCGATGCAGCTTTCACAGCTTTATGAAGTACATGTCCCTTGAAGAGGGATTAAATTACTTCAAATTTTTAGCATTTTTATCCAATTGTTATTTCTGAGGTCCTTTATTTACTTTCTCCGTCATTAAGTTTAATGGTCCTTTTTTATTATTATTATTCATGTCGGCGTGAGTAATTTAAATTGTTTTTGTCTCTTATTGGTTCTTAATCTCTAACGCAACGATTTTGTGAATTTTATTACATCTATCATATATATATATATACAATTGTTTGAAAAAAAAAAAAAAAAAAAAAAAAAGATATTACACAGAGAAAAATCATATTTAATTAAATTCTGCAAGAGTAATATATTGTATGGTGGACTACAATAGACTTACAAAATTTGAAAAATTAAAATAATTATTTGTGACACTCTCTTTGTTTTTATCATCTTTACAATCCTGTTACTAACGCAGTAATTGTGATAATATCTATTGGCTTTTGCAATCCTGTATAACAAGCATGCTTTATTTCAACATACCTTGAATAGTTGACTTTACTTGACTTTATTTTTAACGTTACATCACATATCGATAATTAAATTAACTTTTTGACGTTTACCGGGCCATTTAAGTATATGAATTTTCTCTGTCTTCAGACAGTCATTAACTGTTCTTAATAAGAAAGCACCATAGGACTGCCGTTGCAATTCTTCAATGGTTTTTGACTGTCAGCATTAATATACCACTTACTACGTCAATAGTACCACGTCATTTTACCAGGAAGCTCAGTCACTTTAATCAAGAAGTCTGCATAAAAAAAGCTTATGATTTATTCGTATAATTATTCTGAATGTTCCGTATTATTGTGACGTCTGAGTTTATTGGTGGATTCGTCCTCAGTCATTTTTTATTACAGAGCATAGTTATTCTTATCCTCAAAGTTTTTCATCCACGAAATTATAACTGCAGAAAAATACTATAAATATCATTAAAATTAAAGACATTAAAAGTCTAAAACGGTTCATTCTGGGAGAGAAATTACGCGCCTTTTGGATGGAACTTTAGGTTTGGCCAACTCGTTGAGAATTTTACCAAACACTATAAATAAGCATAATTTAGTGATTTTATGTTTCTTCTACTTATACCATGTTGCATAAGACAGTACATATATTTTCAATGAACAGATTAGAAGTAAAGCAATGATTTTTGAGAAATACTAGAACTCATGAAGAAAAATTAAATATTAAGTGTAAAAAGGAGACATGTCCACGGTGTGAAAATAATCACCAAGGACGTATGTATTATTGAATTTTATATAAAATGTAATATTTGTGATAGGGGTACCAATGAAAATGCTGTGCAATTTTGTCAGAATTTTAAAGTCACGCAAAGTTTGTAAAAACAGTTTTTTCTGTCTCCTGTTAAATTAGGTTTTAGTGACCTGTCTCGTTTCTGCTATCATTGGTTCAAATGATATCGGAACGTAACGGATATGATCGGTTATTTTCAAGTAGAACTATTGGAGAAAATATTCAGAAATATTTTTTTTTTAATTTATTTTTTAATAGTATGTTAAGCAGTATTTTTTGCTTCAATATTAATATGAAGTTCGTTTCTCATGATAAAAGGAAATAAATTTACCACGAAAGTACGATTGGTTTATAAATAAGAATCTTACGACAGTTGCTTTCTTTGTACTTTATATTTACTTTTAAAATGATTAACTGATGTATAAAGCGTTTCTAAAATTTATATTTATTTTATTTTTCTAGATAAAGTGTCCTAAAACAAGATTATGTGATGTTTGACATTAAGTATTACAAACTATTGGGTTGTTTGATAAATAATGTCTTTTTTTTTTCATGTTTTTCAAAATGAATTTATTTATATTAACAACAAACATTAATCAACGATATATTGATCTTTTTCTTGGATGACCTTTTGCCGTCTTTCGGTAAGTTGAAAAATTCAACGTTCGAAGAAGCCTTGGGTTTTAGAAGAGAAGGTTTTAAAAAACGACATTATTTATCGAACAATCCAATAGTATAATTAACTAATTATTATATGGAATCCGTTATACATTTTTATGTATAACAGATGATACATTTTTATGTATAACAGCCCATACAGCACAAAATGTTTCAGTTATGTTGCAAAAAGCTTACAAACTTTCAAAAACGTAACACATTTAAGTATGCTCTCTGATACCTTTCTGAAACATTCGCTCTTTTTCCTTTTATATCTGTTAAGTGATTGCAATGTTTCTGTTACGTATCTGATTTTTCGTTACGATCGCGGACATTTCTACGTTTTTGAAACTAATCCGAAAGCAATCTGAACGTTTTTAAACGTTCCTGAAATGTTTATAATGTTTCAATGTTATATGATTGTTACGTTTCTGGAACATTTTGTGCTGTTAGGGAGAAATAATGAATTTTAAAGGCATTAAATTTTAATTTTTTTCATTTACGACAGGAAATCTCCAAATATATAAATGTTTTTAAAAGCACGTAAAGTGGTTTTCTAGGTACTTTAATAAAATTTTGCTTAAAGTATTTAAAACTGAACACCACATTATTCTATTTGATTATAAATTTAATAAAAACATGGCATAAACATAAAGAAAAAAAGGTCTACATGCTTTGCAAATAAAATTTAAAAGAACAATTCATGATAAAATAAAAACTTCTTTCCAGACATTCTTTCGGGATTTACTTATTTTAATTTTTTTATTCCACTTACTTCTAGAGTTTCGTTTGAAATTTTCTATTTTTAACATTTTATTGTTTTCTAAAATTTCTTTTTAAAAATGTTACTTCTGTTTAATCTTTTATTCAGTTTATGGAACAAATAAACGTAGAAAAAATATGACTTTAGAAGGAAAAAAAAGTGACTGTAGAATAATTTGATTTCTTTAAAAATATATTTATAGATTTAATTACACGACGGAGTATTATTTGCCTGGCTGATCAAAAGATGAAGAATAGAAGGGGAAAAAAATGCTACAGAGATGATTCTATTCAGTAAGAAAATATTACCTTTCCAAATTCACTCAGTAAAAATAATTTATTAAAATTCATATTAAAAAAAAAAAAAAAAAAAAAAAAAAAAAAATCTTTCATGATAATGCAGACAATTTCCATATTAAAGAAGTGGTATAACACCAAATACCCCCAAAAAGTCAATTTTATTCTCAATATAAAAGATTTTTAAGTCGATAACTTTATTTTAAATTATCGCAGATCCATGGTTCTACCATTCGTTTTAAAGGTATTGGCGAGCTCTTTTGAAAGATACCCATCATGAAAAATTATCCCTCTCGAGGGGGGATTTCCCCCCGGGGGGGGGGGGTGGCGAGGCTCCTACAACACATTTTTTTCCCAGTTGACTATCTCTATTACAAATAATTCTTTTAAGTTTCATAATGATTATTAAAAAATAATTCTGTTTATGCACATTTATACAAAATGTTGTCCTATAGAACCATGTTAAAAATTTAGAAAAAGCGGGATGGCAACGCAGTCTCTAAGACAATTTTTACCAAAAGTTGGTAGGCACTAATTTTAATCAAAGTGTAACTACATACCAATTTGTATGGAATTATGTGCAGTGGTTCCTGAGATACAGTTGCCACAAAATTTTGTCACACACACAGAGACTGACAGACAGACAAACAGACAGACAGACATTTTCTAAAAATGATCAAATCGTGTTCTACTTCTCTCAAAACGTGTAAACCCATCAAAAACCTGAGGTCGAAAATTTTTGCGAATCCCATACTTTCTTCTATTGAATATAGAAGAAAGTAATAACATATGACTCACACGGGATGATTATACTATGAAATGTTCTAATTTGTATTTAACTATATCCAGATAAATGTTGAACTTTGATTTTATCTTTCTGCATTACGTAATTGATTGTGCATCATGAACATTAACTAATGCGCAGAAATGATTTTATATTTACTTGCTTTCAGTATTTGTTAGATTTTTCTATAAATATTATTTACTAAGCACATGTCTTTTGCCAAACTGTAGTTTCAATGATATTTCTTCTAATTGTATGTCTATAACAGATTTTTATTTTTGGATTTTACAACATGCAATATGAATTATGTTTATGGTACATTATGAATTGTATCAGTGGTGAAATGTACCTGAAGTAAATTTTCCCAGCAAATATTAACCGTCATTTGTGAGCAGTATTTGTTAATCAGTGTTTAATTTCTAAAAACATATTTGCAGGGGAACCTTAATATTCCTCATAACATAAGCTCTTTAGTATCTGTGATTTTGAGTGTCTATCGAAGACTTTTTTTCCTTCTAAATGAACAACAAACAACCGAACAACAGCTTCGGGTTTTTACAAATGATAAATTGTTGAATTCCAGCACACAAAATTATACTTTTCCACGAATTTTGTCTAAGATAGATGCATTCAATGATATATATATATATATATATATATATATATATATATATAAGTATGGAAGTTGTGTTCCCATGCGTTCTCATGCAAATTAAGTTCTGCTTACAATAAGTAAAAATAACCCTAGCATATGCATTTGTTAGCAGTCCTTATATGTCTGCGATACAGTATTTGTTCCTTCTATTGAATGCAGTTACAGGAAATTTAACACATATGATGTAGAAAATATGCTTAAATTTTAAGTTTGATCCATCTTTCGGTATGTTCTTTGATATGTATGAAATAGTAATAATTGAAGTTTTCTTGGTTAGAAATTCGTGAATATCACCTGATAAGTGGATACTAAACTGTATTAATGCAGATTTAATGTTACGAAATAATTTCCGCCGAAAACAGTTTTTAAATGTTTAGAAGATTTAAGGTTTTTGCTTACAAAGGTTTTGTATCATTGATACTTTCGAAATGAGATTTTTTTTTTTTTTTACTTGGGTGATCCGTCAGTAATTGACCACAGGGTAGCAACTGACCACTTAAGCACAAAAATCTGAAAGATAATGTAGTTATTAGAATGCGTAAAGGCCATTTAGTGAAATACTGTATTAAAATCTGTAATAGCAACAGATATTTTTATTCTAACTTATCCTGAATTAATTACAAATTTCTACATAGTTGGCAGCAATAGCGAGGTGTTTCAAAATGTTTAATTCAATCTTAAAAACTGTAGTTCAATTGACGGCTAGAACGAGGCGGAGCTCCGAAGGTTTGTGGGAAAAAGCTGTGCTATGATTGGTTATATTCCACTATATGTGGGCTAAATTAAGACTCCTATGGGTTAAATGAAAGAAAATCGTCGTCATGATGTGGAATGACTTCAGAGAGTAATGTCATCAATTTGATTCCAAAAGCATATTTATTCAGGTATAGATGTCATTTATATTTGTTGTAGATATATAATTGTTTTTATTAAGCAATTAATTACTATTCTTACAATTAAGGGATAGTCACTTACTAGGTATCTAAAGTGTTATCAGTGCTAGTAAATGAACAATTTGCTCAACTATTGAAATTTGTTGTTTTCAGTAACAGATCAATGAAATTAATTTCTAAATGTATGAGAATCTCGCTTAAATTTTCTCAAAAAGATTTCTCAGCTTGAGAAGGTTTCTAGCGTTTGACATTCATAGTGCATTTGGATCCGATAATTTAAATGATTTAAGGCGGATTTAAAGTCATTTTTATACAAAATATTCAGGAAAGGATAAAAGGATGAGGGCGTTTAACGTCGAACTAGGGATACGCAATGGGCAAGCGGTGATGGTCTAAGATTCACGATTGATGGGTTGCAAAGAAGATGTTGATTAGTAAGTCTGTTTATGTTAATTAATGTTTTACATGAATATACTTTTACACTGGAATATAATTAGAATATATTTACATACATTTATAATTACATTGAAATGTATTTTTAACAATAGCTTTTAATTTAAGCAACATTTGAACAGGTATTTAATATAGTTAATTACTAACATTATTACGGTTATTTGCTGGATGTAAATGGTCAATTACTAGCAAAATATGATTTCGAAACGGCTATTACAAGCAAAAAAAAAATGTAAGATATATAACATGATATTGTTTCTCATTTACGAATTCTAATATATTAATTAGTACTTAGAAAAAAAAATTGCTAATGATTATATTTGAAAATAGGAGAAAACCTTTAGATGTTTCCCGTAAATGGTCAATTGCTAGTCTGTTCACCTTAATTATAGGAAAGAAACGAAATTTATAAACCTTTAAACTTAATGAAATGTTATACGATATGGTAACAAATACTTTATAATTTTAAAAGTTTATAGTTTTATTAAGGAATAATTAGAATGTGATGATTAAAATGATAAAAACGCACGATTCTGTACATCCTAAAGAAATAAATGTTTCACAATAAATGCAATTCATTGCAAAAGAATAATTCTTGGACATGGTTTCGCCTGTAATCTGTATTTTAGATATTTATATTCGCTACGAAATTCTAAATTCAAATATTCTGGATTTGAAAAAAAAGAAAAAAAAAAAAAAAAAAAAAAAAACGCTTAATGTAAGAAAAGCTTTTGTATAATAGTAGAATAGATATAAAATTTAATACTCACATAGTTTAATAACTAAGTATTAAATTAATTATTGAAATTATACGAAAGTACTGCCACTGGTATACTACCAAAAATTCGTGGGGTCTTGAATAGTTAAAGCGTTTATTATTAAAAGAAGACTTATTAGAAGAAAAAAAATTCATGTATTATACGAAAGCAATTACATCTATTTAATGATTAAAAAGTGTATTGATAATATTTATAGTTATATATTTAAATCAAAGAATTATAATATTATTAACATAAACTTATAGTCTACCAATTAGTACAAAAATGTTTAACATTGACAGAAAATTATAATACTTTATTTTTAACATACATCAGAATTACTTTAATTTGAATATTTATGATATATTTAATCAATAAAATAAAATAATTATTACATCTTATTTATAATTTATTAAACGTCAATATCTCTACTGCTTAATACTCTACACATAAAAGCTTTAAAAATTATGCAATTCTAAAATGAGAGATTAAATATATATTAGTATACACATAACATTTATACAGTTTGTTATTTAAAATTATCAAGATTTAAAGTTCATTGAATATTTCATAATATCTACAATTGTTCATAACTTTTTATTATTTATTATTATAAAAAAAAAGTTTCATATGCTTATTTAATTATAGTTTATACCATATTTATAATTAGAAATTTTATAAAATGAAATAAAAAATGAAAATTTAAATGTAAATCACCACCTTCTCCACAAGCAATTTTTTAAATTACAATTTCGACATTTGCTAACTTTCAATTTCAATGATTTCCGAGCAATTTAAATACAGTAATATATATATGTAATACAAATGATAGATAGCAAAATAAAATTTAATCTTAAAATTTAGCAATTAATAGATCTAAAACAATACCAACCCACAACAATATAGAACTGAACTTAACTAAGAGAAAAGACTGACACAAAATTTTTGCGATTTAGATTAAGAACCAATAAGAGACAATAATAACTTAAAGTACTTAAGCCGACATGAATGATAATAAAAAAGGACCATTAAACAACAGAGAAAAGAAATATATATATATATATATATATATATATATATATATATATTTAATGTTGATTTGTAGCTGACATTTTAGATTTTAGAGTAGTCTGAATAAAATTCCTGTATTACTTCTCTGTAATTAAGTAAGGAGAATGTATTCCTCAACATAAATATTGTATTTTACAGTTTTTCTATTAAATTATATATTCATATTTTGCCATTTTCATTCATATCACGAAATATAACGTATAATAAAAATTAAAGTTATCCCTTTCCACACATCCACGATTACCAATCATGAAGCAACATTTTCTTTCTTTATATTCACAATCTTCTGCTTGTAATTTTTAAACCGAGGATATTGTTTCAAAGACAAATTGCCTCTGTTACATTGGTTTTGTTTTTCTATTCTCCTTCAAGTATAAATTCCCTTCCCGATTTATACATTTTGTGCAGGATAGGTTTTGAAAATTGAATCTGAAGGGGCTTCGGCGGAATGAAGAAAAATATTGAAAAGGAAAAATCCAGAAATATGATAGTTCTATTTCATCTTTTGGAAGACTTACATTTTGAAAATTAAATTAGATTTCAAAAGGTAATGAATTCTTAAAAAAATAAAAAATAAAAATAGAAATAAAAAAAAAATAAATTTCTTCTACTTCCTGTTTTTGGGAAAACTTCATTTTTCATTTTTATTTATTCCTTGTAGATAATGTTAAAAATACTTTGTTATTTCGTAAAAATGTGGAATAAACTACAGTCATGTGTTTATTTTAAGTTATTGTCCATCATGTAATTTTTATTAGATTGTTATGTTTGGTGTTTGGGTAATAAGACCGTATTACTACACGAGAGTCCTAGGCTTTTCGTAGCTTTGTTTTATAAGAATATCTCATTGAAAAATGAAGTTTTCCAAATTCTGTTTTTTGAATATTACTCTCTGAATAGTTCGCCTTTTAGCTTAGTGAACGATTTTTTTGAAAAAATAAATTTAAATATTTCGTTTAGAGATCGAATAAAAGAAATCCTAAATTTATTTAATGGAATAAAATATTTAAATTATTATCATTATTATTATTATTATTTTAAATTCCTCACTAAGCTAAAATGCGACATGTCCACTGAGAAAAAAAAATATATATACTGTCTTCATCTAGAACGAATAAGTGGTCATTTTCTAAATCCCTGGAATGGTGTGCCCTCTGTAAAGGGGATGATTCTAACTCGTATTTTTGCGAGTTACGGACAAAAACTACGAAATATTTCTAACAGCTAGGTCGAGCAGCGTGACCTGGGATCGATCCCGTCTACCAGCTTTGAGAGCAGCATCGCTCACCCACTGATACGGCTTTTTTTGTTATGTATTTAGTAGCAATTTGTGTAAACATTCCTTTATATATAAAAGGGTAAAAGCATTTTCTACAGATTGAAGAGAGTGGAAATTCAGTTTAATTAATTTTATTATATTGACCATGCAGGTTCATGCAAAGGTCTCACTAGAATATAATAGGTGAATATAAATTGAGTACACCTTAATATTTTGCCTCAGAACGTATTTAAATACATCTTACAAAAGCATGCAATATATCATGATAAAAGTTATCAGAATCTTTTAAAATTGTAAACCTCTATCTCTCAAATATTGTATATTTTTGTTAAATAGGCTTTTTTTTTTTTTTTTTTTTTTTTAATTTTCATTTCGTTGTAAAAAAATAAGAAATTAATCAAAATAAAATTAATACTTACGAAATACAACATCATGCATTAGTATAACTTCCATTTATTAGTCGCATAATTTATATACTTTGTTTTAAACACATAAATCCACATCCACATTCAAATTGATTTTTAATGCTGGTTTCAAAGCTGCAATTGCATAAAATAATAAAATTATTTTAGTGTGTCTCGCGATAGCGACCACAAAAATCACACTATTGACTTGCAAATTTGTACACATGTTCATGAGTCACACGCAATTAGCTCTATGGTTTTGGGCATTTATTCTATTTAGAGTTCGTGTAAAGGGACATATTATTATTATTATTATTATTATTATTATTATTTTAATTTCGGCTTATGGACTGCATTTGTATGTACAGCAATAACAATCGCAAAAATCACCATATTCACTTGCAAATTGATACACATGTTAAGGCGCTATACAGAAATAGCTGTTTAATTTTTCGTGTCCATATTGTTTATTTATCGTGTACTTTCACACACCAAAGTTTTTCTTTTGTTTAAGGCCTATGAGCAGAAATTTGTTTGAATGCATTTTAGCATCATTTCTCTACTTTCAACAAAATGAAATTAAGATACAATATTAAGATGTTTAAACTAATGTTTTCTGTAGATAAGTTATTTTAGAATGATTAATTAATGCAGTCGACCTTACAAAAGTGTTTCGACAATATCACGTAAACATCCAAATTATTTCAAATTTCAAACAGTTATTCATGAGATACATAGAACAAATTTAATAATTTTACTAGCCTATATAAAGTTTATGGTTTGTTTATAGAGGCACAAAAAGAATTTTGTAACATTAGAGTCTATGGACAAATTTTTAATTCAGTGTATTTTTACGTGTTCATGCTCCATTCAATATAACAAAATTAACATACATTATAAAGATTCTTAAAAACATATTTTCTTAAAAGACTAAGTAATTTATTTACGGGACTACACAAAACATTTCTGGTGGCATTCTATAATCATCCAAATGATGTCAAATTCGATTAAAATATTAATGATTCATAGTTAATTAGATGTAATTATTTATAGATGTATATATTAAAATCGTGTTCAGGGACACACAAACGATTTGCGTAGTATTACGGTCTATAGACGCATTTCTTAAAAGTGCATTTTATCATGCCTAAACCCCATTAAATATAATGAAATAAACACATGTTATTAGAATGTTTAAAAGAATGTTTTCTGGGGAAAATGTGTATTCATAAAATTCGTAATGAGTTCACAGGGTTATACAAACTAAGTCCTACATGTATGAAATCCTCTGGCACGGAATTTTTCAAGTATTTACGAGTTACAAGGAGTTGACACAAATCTATCAGTTACAAGCGGATATCTATATATGCATGTATACAGGTGATCAGTTTAAAAGAGTACTCATGGGTTTTTTATTATAACCCTTAAATCGGACGGATGTGGCAACATTCTAACATTGAAGTATGTTTGTTTGAACCTTGTTTAAGTTTGTGAGATAATTTCTAACACTGGACTGTTACACCATTATCTGTGAGGTATAACAGAAATAGACACACACATTTTTTTTTTTTTTTTCTAAATCCTGTAATAATTTTATTTTTTAAAAACATAATTTAATTCATATTTTTACTTTATCATTCCTCACAGAAAATGTTTAAAATGGTCGCCACCAGTTTGAATGCAAACATGAACACGTCGAACCAAGTGTTTGACACAATTCGCACCATTGTTGGTGTTATTGATGAGATTTCTTCAATTTTGATCTGTTTTAATTTATCGATGTTTTTAAGACTTCTCTGGAAAAGCCTATGAAATGATACTGTAAAAATTATAATGAAATTGTAAATGTAGTGTAGGAATGGTAATGCAAAAAAATAATAATAATTAAATTTTGTTTTTCATAAATAAAATTATTACATGATTAGAAAAAAAAAAGTGCGTTTCCATTTCTGTTTTACTTCAGAAATAAAGTTGTAACACTCCAAAAGTGTTGGAAATTGTCTCCCACACTTTAACAAGGTTCAAACAATTATAGTTCGATGTTAGAATAATTGCCACACCCGTCATATTTAAGGGTATTAAGAGAAACCAACGGGTACTCTTTTAAATTGATCACCCGGTATATATATATATATATATACATATATATATATAAGATATGAAAATATTTTTTTAATCGTACAATATAATAAAAAAATCAATATATATCTATATCTATATCTATATCTATATATATGTATATATTAATTACTTATTAAAAAAAGTGTATTTGTATAAAAAAGGCGCCAAAGACAGCATTAAAAATTATACAAAAATATATAATTTTGAAAATATGTAGAGACTTGAAGGCAAGTGGGCGTGGTCAACAAGAAGAAAATACGTTAATAAAAACAAAGAAATAACGAATTAAAGAAACGAAGAATAATTGTATAAAGAACACTACATGTTAAAAAAACCCTTCCGCTTCCTTTTCAGTGGGTGGGGTCAGCATAAGAGACAATAAAGTAAATTGAAAAAGGTCTAACAGGTTTCGGAGACATGGCGAAATTAGCATACTCCCAACAAAAATTTTAATATATGTATTAAAGTAATATGTATATATATATATATAAAACTATATATATATATATATATATATATATATATATAGATAGATAGATGTGTTGGACAAAATAATGGAAAAACTTTCATTTTTTTATGTTTTGCCGAATATCTCGTAAAGTACTTAATGTATTGCTCTTGAATTTTGAGAATACGGAAAACATGTCTTTCTTCAAATTTTTCAGCGAAGATGTTTCACGAGCGCCTTTAGGGGAGTGAACCACAAATCCAACAATATAAAAATTATTTGTGATTACCTTGGATCTGAAATTGCACCCATTCATCTACAAATTTAATATGTAGTTATAAATATTATATTTTAAACGTCTGTAGAGATTTCTGAGATTAACTGGAATATTTAAAGAGTTATAAATACTTTATTAAAAAATGCAAACTTTTTCTGCAGGTTTTTATAATTCTAAAAGATTTTTTTTCCAAATTTCATGAAACTTCCAGAAAACATGTTCCTTCAGACAACGTATATGTAAAATCATATTCTAAAACAAATACATTTAATAGTCAAATAGATAATGATAGTTACAGTAAATAATTTAATGCTACGCATTAGTAGATTGTACACAAAAAAAAAAAAAAAAAAAAAAACCTTGATATAGTTTAATACTCAACAGTATAGAAAGGTCTTTACGATAAGGAATCTTTCACAAATGAAAATTTGTATCATAAAAAGAAAAAAAAAAAAAAAAAAAACGTTTCATTTTCTTTTCTAACAAATATTTTTTTCTTTTTTAAAAAGATATGTATATATACCCATATAAAAAAAAAAAAGAATCACAAACATTGTATTAAGCTTCATTGAGTAAATTAATTTTTTTTAATGCAAATTTTCATTTGTGAATGACCCCTTATCGTGAAAACTTTTTTAGAATACAACTGAAAAGCAGCTCATTTAATCACCGATATTTCTATGAAATTTCGTGATATTGAACTGCATTTTTTATAAACTGCTCTATACTGATAAATAATAAATTATATCAAAGTTTTTTTGCTGAAAACGCAGTAGTAAGTTATTTACTACAACTGTCCATATCTCTTCAATACTTAATATATATATATATATATATATATATATATATATATATATATATATATATATATTATAATGATTTAGGCATATATTGTCATGTTTTCTTAAAGTTTCATGAAATTTCGAAAAAAACACCTTTAGCTATATAGAAAAAACTTATGAAAATATTTTGCATTTTTTAGAAAATATTTATAATTCTTTAAATTATCGAGCTAGCCTCATAATACTCTACACACATATAAAATATAACATTTATATTCATACCTAAAATTCATACCTGAATAGACACACTTCCAGATACAGGGTAAACAAATTTTTTTTTGGATCTGTTGTTTGTCCCCAAAAGGTGTTCGTCACAAAATCTTTGCTGGAAAACATGAGGGCGCGTAACAAGTAATATGCAGAGGGGAACCCTATAACTTTCACGGTTTTAGGATTAACACAAATAATTTCTTATTTAGCTTCTTACTTCTGCATACATGATGTTTTAATTTAGTTGCTTACTTGGTGGATAAAGTCATAAAGATGTTCCCTCTGAGCTAAGAATCGCCGACTAAAAAATCAATTATTTTGAGATAGCTATGAAAAATTTCAGATAACTAAAACTAGGCACAGTTTTTTTTCTTCTTTTTATAGGTTAGTGCTTCTTTCTTTTATGTTGTAATTTTGACATTTTTGTTAATGTTTAGCTGAAGTTTCTTAGTTTAGATCCTTTTAAATCTGACCAATATTGCGGCCATTAATTATAAAATTAAATTTTGATTTTTAAACAAACAAGCTTTTGAATCTATATTAAACAATTTTAAACTTTTTCTAAGAAAAGAAGTGTGAGCTTGCAATCACTTTAATTCTAAAATTGTAGGATTTATTAGTTAGTAAATATTGGTAAGAAAACATATTTTATTTTTTTAACGTATTATTTAAACATATTACTTTTAGAAAATCTTTCATGTAGTTAAAAAAAAAGGAAAACAAGTATCGTTACGTAATTAACAAATTGTTCAAGAACAATATATAATTATGCCATATTTTGTTAGTTAATATTTAAATAAGCAAAACAATTTTAAAGTAATAATAATAAATAATAATAAAACTAGTATTATTAAAAATTGTTCACGTAATATTCCACTAGAGTTATCTTTATAATAATAATAATAATAATAATAATAATAAAAAGAAATGCGTTATTTTCTAAAAAGAATTGTTCGTCATCCTATACATACAAGTGAGAAAGGACCAGAAATAAACGCATTTGAAATGTTTTGGGAATGAAATAGGAAATTCGAAGTCTCTTTCTTCTTGCACATTAGAAGAAAATAAAATCAATTATTCAATAAACTTCAGAATTTTAAAGTTTGTTTCTATTAAAACTTTGCGCCAAAATTGTTCTTTCTTTACACAAAAGAATTCACAGGTTTCTTGAAAGAAAATAAGATTCAATTGGTTCTCAAGATCTGTTATCCAGTAGATCTTCACTTAAAAAATCAGAAGTTTGTCTTCTGATATTGATATGAGAACTTATGTTAATATATATACAGAAAGAATGTTCCAGAGAGATAAATATTATTATCTATGACTTTTAATAAGAAAATGATTTCGTATAGTGTTTGATATATTTCCGTTATTTAATATATTTCCGTTATTTATGTAGATTACTTAAAAAAAAAAAAAAAAAAAAAAAAAAAAAAAAGATTTTAATGATTTTTAAAATGTAATTTACTGTTAATCTTTATTTCTATTGGATTTTATTATTATTAGGACTAAGCACTATAGTCTCAATCTCCGGATTTTTACGATACAGGTTTTATGATAGTTGGACATTTATCGAAATCGAGAATTTATAGAAAAGATAATTGAATAATTTGAAAAAAGAAAAACTAATAGTTTTCTGTCCTAAACTAAATTCTGCTTTTGCCAGAATTTCATCAAAATCATTTTTTTTTTTTTTTTTTTTTTTTTTTTTGAAAGAAAAAGAAGGAAAAGAAAATTAATAATAATCATTATCCAAACTAATACTATCGAAAAAGTATTATTATTATTATTATTGTTGTTGTTGTTATTGTTATTATTATTATTATTATTATTATTGCATAAAGATTATATTATTATTATTGTGGTTAAATTTATCTTAGAATTATTTAAAAAAAATGTATAATAAAATCCCTGTATGCCCACCACAGCATGTATTCACAGCAAAAATCGCATGTCGATAAAACATGCGTTGCTATATACATTTTTATAAAATTTTATAATTTTTTTTTTTCTAGATTTTGAAATTTCGAATTATTTAACTCATTAAAAAGGAATTGACAAAAGTCAATATATATATATATATATATCTTTTTAAATCAATATAAACTATTTTGCTTAATACATAAGAATATGCCAAATTTAATAACAGACAAATATACTGAGAATGAGAAATTCCTTAAATTAGATTTAAAATAATATTTACTGGGAACTGAAGAAGATTTTTAAAAAAGAAAGTTTAAAATTAATAATTTTCTTTATTTTGATATGTAATTACATCATATGAGCGTGAAAGACCTGTTTTAGGACCTGTTTTAAGACCTGTTACATATACATATAACAGGTTTTGCTCGCTTCACTGGTCACTATATCAAAATTAATTTTTAAAATTGCATATAATTTATTAATATACAAATTTCAAAAGAAAAAAAAGTTAAAATACGCCCAAAACCACTCGAGGGATTTAGAAAATTCTCTATTATGAGTGTTGAGTACGCATAACCAACCTAGATATTAAAAAAATATATTTCTGTGATAATTTAGAGCAGAGTTACTATTGGGAACGACCTTTTAGCTCCTCCTCCCGAAGAGAGGAAGGTGGTTATTAAAAAAAAAAAAATCAATTTATAACACATACTGGGTAGTCATAATACATCCATATAACAAAAAATATCTTCCGTGAGATATTTTTAATTGGAGTTACGCTTGCAAACTCTTTTTTTGTTCCCTCCCAAGGGGGAATATGAGAAATTTTATAAAATTCATTTATAGAGTGTTTTAGGCACACGTAGTCAATTAATTCACCAAAAAATCAGCTTTCTGAGATAAATTAGAAGAGAGTACCAATTTTACACCACAACAACAAGGGGGAATTAAAAAAAAATCTATTATAATGTGACTTTGGTAAACATAGCACACGCAGATGCCAAAATATTACCGTTGTGAGCTAACTGGTAGAGAGCTACGCTTGGAAAACAGTGCCCCCTCCTCTACTCCACAGGAGAAGAGGTGGAATTTCGAAAAATCCCTTCACAGTTGTGTTCTATGCAAATAGCAACCCGTGAATGCATCTTCTGTAGATTCCCCAGGACAAATTTAACGTAAGAAATAGCTCTCAAATCTGCCACATCGAATTTCTAAAATTCCAGAAATTGATTTGTAAGTGTTTGTGTTTGCTACATTGACAAGGAAAAATCATACGGACACCTGATTCTTTCTTTGAGAAAAGAAGGATTATATGAAATTACTTTTGGACCACGTGCAAACACTTTTTGCTCCCTCTTCTCACCTCCTTGGGGGCCAAATACCCAAAATTCCAAAATTGTTTTTTTGATCATTGATTTTCTTATATTTTAATGTAAAAATCGTACGGATATCTGTATCATGTGTTCCGCACGTGAATACACGATATCCCCCCCCCCCCGAGCCTTGGGGATATAATTTTTAAAATTCCAGATACTTATTTTTAGGTATTTGCGTTAGCTATATTTTAAAGCAAAAACCTCCTATATATCAGTTCTACTTTGTTTGAGGTATAAAGGATTATGTGAAATCACGATTCGTGAATGTTATATCGCGTACCCTCACTTTTTGGTGGCAAACTTTCTAAGATTCCAGAATTTTTTTAGGTGTTTATGTTAGCCTTTCCATACCTTCCCGTTAGAAATTAAGTTGCACATCCTAGCGATACTTCTGTAATCCCTTTGCCCGGGCAGAAAAATTTTTGGGCAAATTATGTCTTGTGATTCATCCCTGAAAACGTCTCTTCAAGACAATGAATTTAGTATAAACAGTTTTGTCCTGCAGTGATTATTAAGGGAGATACGTAAGTATAAAATCCACATTTAAAAAGTCTAAAAACTCATGTATCTCCTTTAATAATCACCGTAGAACAAAACTATTTATATGGATTTCCTTGTCTTGAAGAGACGTTTCCAGGGATGTATCACAAGACATACCTTCCTATTTGAAATTTTAAAGTTGCCCTCCCTAGCACCCCCCTCCCCCACCGGACCCAAACGTTTTTCACCAAAAGAGGTCCATCTCTAATTCATTAAATACATGTTTCGCCAATTTTCAAAATTTTAACCCATTTTCGAATTAGATGAGTGGTGTGGGACTTTTGGAAGGTACATACATATATATATATATATATATATATATATATATATATATATATTTATATATATATATATATATATATATATATATATATATATATATATATATAAATTTTAAGCAGTTAATTTTTGTGTAGATTAATTGTTATTATGTTTATTATTACTAAGCAAATGTATTGTTGTTTCATAATGGGTGCAACAAAAGATGTATTGCAATGCTTTAACAACATTTCTTGCTATCATAGTAGTTTATGCGCAAGTCCTGACTGAACGGTTCCAGTTTGAAAAAAACGTTATAACCCTTGTGATTTAAAGAAAATCGCGGTAAGTAATGCCGAATGACTGAATGTTTACCAAATCTCAATATTTGGTCAATATCGCACCTCCTCAAAACATTGGAATCGTCCTCAATGCTAGACGCTAGAATCGTGGTGACACTAAGGTTAACAATAAAATGAAAATCAATATAAGCTGTAATGCTGTATCAATGTATATAACAGTGCAGCGCAAATAAATTGAATATGCTCATGTAACATTGAAAAAGTGCGGAAAAAAAGAGGCTTATCAACATAAACATACTGATTCAAAATTAAATCTGAGATCGTTTTGTTTTATTTTGCACTATAAAATTTAAATTGATAAAATATTTTAAAATTTTTACAAATGTATTTGAGCAGAAATCATGTATTCAAGGTCCTTTCCTCAGTGTGCAGTACAACGTGAAATTTAATTTTGACCCGCTGCCCCTAAAAGAGAAAAAAATAAGTTTATAGACTTTTTTCATGCTACATAACAAAATTATGATAAAAACAACAATAATAATAATGATAATAATAAAATTAAGACATTTTTCTCATTAGTTTTATAAAAAGTAAATAATAAAATAAACCACACATTTATAAAACTACATGTCACACAAAATTTAAGACAAAAAAACACTCATATAATTAAAAAAAATGCTCTTTAAATTCAGATGCATTTGTTTAAAAGCAGCGTAAATATCTAAGTAAAATAAAAAGTATGAAATAAATTAATTAAAAAATAAATAAATGAAAAAAGAAAGATAACTTTAAAGATTTTTCATAAAAAAAATAAAAATAAAATAAAATAAAAATAAAAATAAAAACAACAATATTTTAAACGAAATGGGAAAAATCAGAATATATATATATATGTATGTATATATATTCATTTCCGCTTTAATTTTATTTCTCTTGTTGCATTTAAAATAATTCAGGTTATTCAGCAATTAGCTGATTACAAAAGTCTTATGATTACCTCTTATATTACAAATTAGTTCATTAAAACATACGAAAAAAAATCAGTTTAAAACATTATCAAAAAGGGTATTTTTCAGTAAAAAGATCATTTCCTTAATTATAAAAATAGTTTAATTATCCCTATTATTCAGCATATACATATATGTATAATTAAATCTGCATTTTATAATTATTTATAATAATTTAAAAACCTTAAAACATAAGTGAATAATTTAAATATGAGAAAACTTTTCATTTGCAGTGAATAAATTTAAGATGCAATTTGTACCTATCATCTTACAATAACATCTTTTCTTCTGTAAAGTTCTTCATAAAGTCCAAAGCAAAGTTTTACTTTTACATAAAAACTCAGTAGATTTCAAGATTTCGTCACACTTTAGTCAACTGTTTTACACAGAAAGTTTTTTTTTTTTTTTTTTTTTTAAATTTATGACTAATTGACATAATGAGGAATTGGTATTGTTCTAATATATATATATATATATATATATACAATTCGGAATAGAAAGTAATAAATAGGCGTAAAAATTTGAAATAAGTGGGCATGATTAACATAAAAACCTTAATAAAGTTAGAATAAATAAAAATAACAAAATAAAATAAACATATGTCTGCTTTCTGTAGAGTTGTACCTTTCCTTATGAATGCATACATACATACACGCATATATATATATATGTGTGTGTGTGTGTACATATATATATATATATATATATATATATGAGACTCACAAATGATCTATTTCAACTTTTATAAAAATTGAGGATTGCTACTATCAACGTTTTCCTTTAAAAAGTTCCGTCAAGAAAAGTCTCATGTTTTGAAATTTTTTAAAAAAAGGAGATTTAAATTAGATCAATGTGTTATACTTGGAGACACATCAATCACTCTATCACTGAAAAATTCTTCAAAAAGTTGAAAACTGAACAATACCTGGCACCACATTCTTCAGTCCATGTGTATATAATCAGATTATTTGTATGCAACATGAAAATGTAACGAACACAAATAGCTGAAAATCAATTTTAGGAATTTACCACCGATTGTGGGAAAGAAGGGACACAGCGTGATTTCACGTAATCCTTCACCTTTTTAAGAAAAGTGTACATTTGCTCACGGACTCAACATAGCCATGGCAACTGGGTTACAAGTTTTGATGTGTGTGCTGGTTTTGGGACCTTCACTCCCACTTAAACTGGGTTTTGCAGCCTTATTCTTTCCCCCCTTAAGGGAAGGTGGAAAAAAAAAATGCTTGTACAACTCGGCGCGACCTTACTTCACAGTGAAATCATTTCACGTATGGATAATTGACATGATGAGAAAGACAAAAGACATATTTTTAAATATAAATCTGCCTGAAATTATCTTAGTATTGTAATTGTTGGTTATATTTACGCAACTTGAATTTTTATGGTATTTTTCAAAATTCTTAACTTCAGACGTGAATAAAGTGTACCCAATTTCAAATGTAATTTTGTTCTAAATAATCCCAATAAGATAATACTTTTCATGTCGGCTAGTCTTTGGATGTTTCAATTGATTTTACGTACTTTCGTGGCTTTAAAACTAATATAAATACACAGTGAAGAGCTCGTGTGGGCATGCTGCTATAGTATGCATCCTTGATCAGGACCCGACAAAGTGCAGAGGGGAATGGGGGTCCATCTGCAATTCGTGTGTGAATACATTTATTTCTGCAGCTGCACGCTGGAATAATGGTGCCGCGGGTATCGCTGAGCCCGACTTCGCCTGGAGTGCAGATTTTTGTATTAATAAGAGTTATAATATTTGAGAATTCATTTAAATATAGTGTACCAATGAATGAACCACAGCCTGTTATTGAGTCATTCCATGTCAAATCATCACAGCTAAAAAACCTGACCCTCTCAAATTTATATGGAATTGCGCTCATTTATTCGTTCTACTGAGAATTGAATGAATACCAATTAATAAGTCCCTATCTCTTTTTGTTTTTTGTATAGAGGGTTGCAAAAATGGGTACAAAATGCAAATTTCCGAAATTCTTCTGAAAATGTACCCATATTTTCTTTCCTAATTAACTTAGAGATAAAAAATTAGTATAATTAGAAAGCATGTAATACAGGAATTTAGATGATATATCATATATCATATGAATATATATATATATATATATATATATAAGCATTTTTCTGTTAAAGTCAAATATTTTGACCTTTGACTTTCAATATCTAAAAACGTTCAAATCTTATACTATTAAGTGAGCAATATTTGTATATTTCACTGCTCTCGAAAACGGTAGTTCGGACAGTCACGAGATTTAACACAAAGGTGCCCCCGGAAGGGTCATTGTGCACATCGAAGTCAGATTTTCGAATTTTTGATTAGTTTTTTCTTAGTTAATTAAAATGTGAAAATAATAACCTTCTAATTTCTGATAAATAAGCCATTTAAATTTTAAAATTTTATCCATAATTTAATTGTTGCCAATTTTGTTTTCGACAAAATAATAATAATTAAAAAAAAAAAAAAAAAAAAACGTACATTTATTTAAAATAAGGACAATAAATCAGAAAGATTAGAAAATAAATTAGAAATATCAGTCGCATCGTTACAAATAAGATAGCAAATGAAAGAGAAAATTCCGATGCATTAAACAGCTTATCAATCGGACAATTAGATTTTTTAAAATTAACTAAAGTATGAATTTTAGGTGGCATCAGCAGAATATTGTATGAAAACCGTTAGGAGAAAAAAAATGAAAAATCTGCTTCAAATTAAGTCACATGATTTTTAAGTGGGATTAAAAATTGCAGTTTTCAAATTCTTTTAAATTTTCTCTCACGAACACAAAAATATAATATACAGCCTGTACCCCACAAGACCAACTTGAATTTCAAATTTCATCAATTATTTTGGTTAATAAACAAAAGTTATTATTATTATTTTTTTCAAATTAAGTTTTATTCTGTCTTCGAAAAGATTTATGTGATCATAGATATAATAATATATATAGATCTATCATCCCCATATTATCGTGCAAAGATTTTTGATGCCGAAAAAAAAGCTTTGGAATCAGCCATTAAGTGGTATTGAAGGAAAAAAAGAAAAAAAGAAGATTGAATTTGAAACTATATCTGGATCTTTTCATTCCCCTTTAGTAAATAAATTATTCATGAATTTTATTTTCTAAAACATTCGTGTGTATTCCCGTGTGTATTCACTCGGGGAATGACTGCCATATTTTAGTAAAATCGACGTCTTTTCCCGAGTTAAAAGGAATCACTTTTTTCTCCCCAATGATCAATCTATATATTATTACTATATCTATGTATGTGATACGATACATTAATAATTTGGATTTTAAAAGTTTTTTTAAATAGCTTATTTAAACTCTATGAACGATATTTTTATTTTATCAGTTTCATTGACAGATCCTGCTGGGCGATTTTTTAAATTTTGGTGTTGAAGTACACCGAACGTTTTTCGACAAGAAGTTTAATATAGCAACAGCCATTTTAATCTAAGTAGCACATCAAATATATAAAAACATAAATGATTTATTTTTACACAAAATTTACAGAACACATGCAGTTTTAAAGATAGGAAATTTATTTCAACAAGCTCTATTTTAAACCTAAAAACCATTTAAAATATAAGCAGAATATAAAGGATTCTTATGTATAAACAAAAAAGAGTCTGATAAAATTATTAGCAAAATAGTCTTCCCCTTTTCATAAAAAAAAAAAAAAAAAAAAAAAAAAAAAAAAATCCATCGCTAATATGGTGACAAAAATTCAAAAGCTGCCAGTGGAGCGATATAATAAAGTTGTGTAACACGATAATGTTTACCTATTTATTTATTTTTTTTATATAATAATCACTATGCTAATTTATCATACTAACAAATGAGCCTCTGGGTGTTACTGCACTTGCACGCTGTCGAACAGAAATATTTGAAAAATTCAAATTAATATTTAAATAAATAAATAAAAATATGTTTAATGGGAAATATATATAACCATAAAAAGATTAGTTGTCTAAAATACGGCAGAAATAGCGCTCATAGCATATTGTTACAAGGGATTAAGTCTTATTGTTAAAATGGATTAAGTCTAAAATGGTGACAAAAAATCAAAATCCGCCAAAGAGAACTATATTAAGGCTGTACTATCAGGTTTACAACTTATGAATTATATATAAACACAAAAAAATAATTGTCTCATGCGACAGACGTAGCCGGTCACAGCATATTATAATATATGGCGTGAAATTGCTGTCATTTAATGGTTGATTGGATAAACAAAATAAACATACGAAATAAGGTAAAAGCTAATATTATGTTGTCTAAACCCAGTTTTGAGTCCAGTCCGAGTTACATGTGAACAACACGTATAGTGTTGTTCACATGTAACTTGGATTCAAATATAAAAGGGAAACTCCAATTTTTTCGATGCTATCTATTTCGAAACTGTTATATAATAAGCACCTAAATGGAACTATTGTCGCAGGTAATAGGGACAAGCGTCCGAGTTGCAGTGGATGTCCAAATCGCTGCCGAAAGCAGCAGGGACCTGGAACAAGCTTTTTAACAATTTCAGTAATTTATTTTATTTTTATAAAGCTATATAGAAAATAGTTTCCTTTAAATTTAGTTGCCAGCAAAGCGGGCAAAGCCTGCTAGTTTAATTTAATTTTAAAAATTTTATGAAATTTTTTTATTTATTATCTATAATTATTGTAAATTTCATCATGGGACGACAATGGAATGCTGAGTTATAAAATAAAAAGCCACCGTCAATCAGTATCTTCATAATATCGTAACGTACGTTTTAAACATATTTTGTTTACTAATTAACTTAGAGATATAAAATCGATATCATTAGGAAGCTTATAATACAGACATTTTAATGATACATCACATGTATATATTTTTTAAAGTTTTCATTTTAAGGTAAAACATTTTGAACTTTAAACTTCAATATCTCAAACAGTGTACATTTAATTTTCATTTAAATATTACATGTTATTATTAAGTTTACTATCTATAATTGCTGTAAGTTTCAACATGCAGCATACTGTAAGTTTCAACATTTTAATAACTTACACCCCGCGGCAAAAAGGTAGGAACAAAGGTTTTTTTTTTTTAATTTTTCATAAAATAACATTGTCTAAATTGTGCTTATTATTTATTATTATCATAAAATAACACTATTCCCGGACTAATTTTTGTTTTAAGACTAATTTAGAAAAATTTTAAGACTAAAATTTTACTAATTTAAGACTACACACCGCGACAAAACGATAGGAACCAAAGGCTTTTTTCTTTTTTTAATTTTTGAATATGGTTATTTTGAATATGAATATTTTGAATATAATTCAAATATTTAATATGTTTTTGATATGAAAATGTTTTGTTATGATAGTAAATGATCAGCACAATTTAGATAATGCTATTTTATGAAAAATTAAAAAAAAAAAAAAAAAAAAAAACCTTTGTTCCTACCTTTTTGTCGCGGAGTGTAGTCTTAAATTAGAAAAATGTTAGTCTTAAAACTTTTCTAAATTAGTCTTAAAACAAAAATTAGTCCGGGAATGGTGTTATTTTATAATAATAATTGATGATAAGCTCAATTTAGATAATGCTAATTTATGAAAAAAAAAAAAAAAAAAAAAAAAAAAAAACTTTGTACCTATATTTTTGTCGCGGGGTGTACAGTAATTAACAAATTTGAAAAAACTAAATTTCATTTTGAATTAAGTTTCTGTATATCAATGAAGATATATAATTTCACCTTCACTAATATACCAAATTTACTAAGAGGGAAATGTATGTGATACACTACTTTTTATATTTAGGAAAAAAAAACCCATAAAGTGTATATATATATATATATTTATATATGTGATATATTTATTGTTCAATACACTACTAAAGTATTTTAATAAACGTTTAGTGCTTTAAAAGACAAATATTTACACTGACGTTGAAATTAGCTTTCACGGTCAGTTAAAGGCAAGCGCATTTCGAGAGGGCGATTAGATTGTCTGCTATGTATACTCAGATTCATCTTCCCTTTCATATGACATTTAATCATAGGTTACACAGAGCACTGCAATATAGGCATTCCAAGGATATTGTGTGCATCTGCGTATGTTAGAATCGTGAGTAATCAATAAGTGACTGCATTTCATATACGTATGCAAAATGAGAACTTCCTTAAACTTCGGTTATAAATTTACATATGTTTTTCAAATAATCATATAAAATATTCAATTGTTTATATTTTTTAAATGAATTTGGTTTGTGGTGTTTTATTTAAACTCGTAGTTCATTAAATAACTTTTCGCAATTTATCTTTACTCTAAAATTCGAACGAGAAATAAAATATTTTTATAAAATTAGTATATGAATTATTTGAATGATCTTGTAAAATAATCCTCTATGATAATCACACGATATTCAATGAAAATTCATGCTTTTGTTCACTGAAATAATATTGGCTATTTTTGATCTGTTATGTGCAGTTTAACTATATTAGAACTAGCCCGTCTGCAGTCGCGTAGCGCTCGTTTTTTTTTTTTTTTTTTTTTTTTTTTTTTCACACGCAATTGTTGTCTCTTTGCAAGATAAAGTTACTAAACATTGATTAACCTTGATATTTTTTTCTTTAAATACATCTTTCACATCATAATATTTTTAAGTTTTAGCGTCAGGTGACAAAATTAAAAACTACATCCTAATCCTTAATCTCAAACTTTATAATCACATCTTTCTTTCTTTCTTTATTGTTTTATAAATCTCTCGTGACGTATCTGAACTCTAATTTTTAATTTATTATTATTATTTTACACTCACATACAAAAATTTGGTATAGCAACTATAAGAGTTTAGTCTAAAAAAATAAATTATTTTATTTTATTCAAGCTTTTTTTCTGTGATTTTAACAACTATATTTATAAAAATACTGAAATATTTTAACCCCTTAAAGAGCAAGGTAATTACACTCATTTAATATCGAGAGTCATCAGAATTTATTAAGTTAAAGGAAATAAAATACACAGCTTTTTCCGTTAAATTATAACAGAAAATTTTGTTGAAAATTTCCGGAACGAATTTCTTATCTCTTTTTTTTTTGGACAATTAGTAATCGTGACCTTGTGCATAAGACACTGCATGTTAAAAGGTTCTAAAAAAGATAGCTATCTAAATGAACCAATGGATTTTTAATTTTCTGTTTATTATTTAATTGAAAGAAGGAATAATACAAAGACATGCAAATCATAGATAGTGTATTTTTTATCTCAATACATTATTGCAATTTTTATGTACATATTCCCATTAAATTAGTCCTTTTCATTATTTTATTCATTTGGGATGCACTGATGGAAAACTTGAATGGAATTTTATTTCTTTATTCCAATGTATTTTTGTAACTCTGGTATCCTTTTTCACAGTTATCTTAGGAAATCTTCGGCTTTTATTACTAAATGATGGGCTTCAAACAAAAACGTCTTATAGGTCAAACTATAAAAACAACTTTTGTAGGTTACTATATAAAAAAGTAGTGTAATTTATGCCATGTAGTTAGGTATCTACCAAAGTAAACCTGAATTTAATATTTTAAACGCATGAAAAAAGCGTTATGGAAGGCAGCGCTGCAAATGAAAGCCACAAACCCATATCAACTTTGTTGGAAAGAATTAAAAGTATAACTATATATATGTATTTACAGATTTAGTACATTTCTGTATATATATATACATATGAAATATAATTTATGTAAAAAAAAAAAAAAAAAAAGAATTTAGACGTTTCAATTTTTAAAAATGCATTTTTTTTTCTTATGATCTAAAATGAATCCATTTATGTTGCGAAATCGCATTTCGTAAAGCACTTATATTTTTCTTGAACTCTCTTTCGTTTTTAAATATTATAAATGTAAATTAATCAAAAGGTCATTACAGTATGCAATATTATAAACTCTAGCAATTATATAAAAAAGTTTTTTTTTTTTTTTTTTTTTTTTTTTTTTTAATAAATTAGCTATCGGATTAACTTTGGGACATAATATATATATATAAAAAAATATATATATTATAAATGTATTTTGAAACTTTTGTTCGTATTATGCTATTGAAATTTTATAATTGCCATTGTATGTGTGAATACTAAGAGTATACTTATGCATCTCACTATAAGTGTTAGAATCTCCATGCATGATTAAAAAAAAAAAAACAATATTATTTCATTTATTATATATAAAATATATATCTCAAAACGTTATATATGCAATCTTTTTCTATGATAAAATTTCTTATTTTTGCACACAGTTTTTATTTAATAAAAAATTCTTTTCTATAATAGCGAAAATGTTTTAAAAATCTAGCAAATCGTAACAAAATCTTAACAAATAATTATAAATCTAAAATACATAATGCTCGGTGAATTACGTAAATTAAAATCAAAAATTTATATTTATTTAGTATGTAGATATATAATTTAAATATAATATTTACAAAGAGGATTTCCAACTTAATAATTTGATGGAGAAAGAGCTACCTAATAATATATGTTTAAATACAATATTGTAATAATTTAACATATTTCCGTATTAAAAATGACTTCTTTATTTTTAAAAACTGTATTTGCAAAGAAGCTCTACAATGTCTGCTTTTAACTAACATTTATTTAAAAATCTGTTTATTTTATGCGGATATTAAAATCACGTCTTTTAAAACAAATATTAATTCCATACTTTTTGAAACGTAAATATCAAAGCATATTCAAATATTTCCATTAATTTTAATACTATTTCATTTAATCTTTCTTTTGCGTAAGTAGATTAATAAAATTTAAATACGGATTGTACGCCTATACTTCTTTAAATTATATATTTAGCTTTAGAAACTTATATTTAATATTTATTTCTTTTAATAATTATATAATTCGCATGACAATGTATTACATTAACGTACTGATATTAATGTATTACATTATTTATTTGATTATTTAAAAACGAATAGAACTATTCCGTAACAACATGACTGATCACCATTCTTTTAACATAAGTATTGTTTTTTACTGATAATAAATGAAAATAATATTCCTTGACACAATATTTTTTAATTCTTGTTAAATTACATTAAAAAATAAGATAAATATTTTTAATCACATACGTTACAACATGAAATTTATACCCATTTACTCACATGAAATACTAGAAAGGAAAATTACCAGTACTACACCATCTGCCAATAAATATTTGCACACTTTCGAATTTGAACGTTTTGTCAAATATCTAAAAAGGTTCTGCATGAATTATCTTGTAACTTTTGGACTATAAAGAACATGTTAAACCTCATATATTTCATCAAGTTTTTTGTATTGAAGGGGAAATATGGGACCAGCAAAAACTTAAATAAAAGTCAAAATATTTTGGATGAACCTGTAAAAAGTAATGCATGAAATACATTTTGGTTGTAGTATGTATCGTTGTAATTATCTGTATTCATAGAGATATAACAGTTTCTTTAAAAAATAGCAAAATAAATACCACTTTTTAACGTAAACACTGAGAAAAAATTCCGTAACTGACATCTAGAACTAAATTGTGGCTCTAGAAAAAATAGTTCCATGTCATCCTTATAAATTCTAATCCCCTTTGAAAGCGAATTCTAGACACCCTTATTACAATTCTAGAGTGTTTGCTAATGTTATCGAGTGCAAAGTTATTTAAAAATTTCTGGAAATAAATACGAATACAAGAGGCGGGTTTTAGCGTCTATATTGGTTAATTACCCAATTCTAGATAATCAAGCGAGAATTTCTCGCAATACAAAAGATTCAGAATATTGTTTAAAATCTAAAACTATATAGACTAGATATTATCGATTATTTCTTCTCTGCAGATTACCGGCATGCCTTAGGCGCATAGCTCGGAAATCTATATTTCTAGTTTAGGGATTTAGAAAATGACCATTTATTCATTCTAGATGAAGGCGGTATATTTTTTTTCTCAATGTAACATGTTGTGTTATACTGCTCCATACACTGATTCAATGGAAAGTCATTTCTAGGAAACTTGGTGTACTACATTATACATAGCATACCAAAATGAGAATGCAAAAATATCAAAAGTTTTACGAAATATGAGTATTTTTACTAAGTAAATTTTAACTACACATTCTCAAGCTTTTATTACATTTCATTTGTGTAATTTAATAGCCAAAAGTATTAAGCGACTTAAATGAAAACCCCAAACAAATATTGTGTAAATTCAAAAAGTTATGATTTATAGAATGATAGAATTTCAGTTCCTCTAAAAAAAAAAAAAAAGATAAGAGGGTTTTTTATTAATATTTATTTACAATTAGCGATTTTTATCTATTGAATCAAAATAAAAATATGAGTAAAACCACTTACAGTTTAGCTTTTATTTTGAGGAACTGAAATTCGGATCATTTTATCTCTCATAACTCTTTCAGTTTACACGATATTCGTTTAGGTCTTTCATAGAAATTGCTCAATACCTTTGGCTATTGAATTATAGGAATGATTTTTTTTTTTTTTTTTTTTTTTTTTTTTTTAAGCTTGCGAATGCGTATTTAAAAGTTATTTAGTAAAAATGCTCACATTTCTTAAGATGTTATCATTTTTTAATTCTGATTAAAGTAAGCTGTGTCGAATATATTGTGCGAAGTTTCATAAAAAGGACTTTACACTGGTGTAATATCGCACGAGTTGAAAGAAAAAAGAAGTTTTTTTTTTGAAATTTTTAAAGAACCCGTTATATTTCCGCGAATATATATGGGAGCATCATAAAAAATTATACAGACAATTAGAAGAATGTTCATAATCGCATGCTACAACGAAAATGCATTTGATGCAATTATTTTTACAAGGTGATCCAAAACATTTTAACAAATTTTTAAATTTTTACTGGTCTCTTTTTCTTCTTCAGGACAAAAACTTTGGCTGAAATAAATGCAGTTTAATATGCTGTAAGGAGTTTATAAAGTCTGAAGATAATTTCTGCAGAATTTTTCTAGACAATTGACAATACGTTTAAATTAGAATGTGTTCAAGAACTTATTTGTAGATAGTGTATAAAGGAATTTATTTCCAGTCCGCATGGAAATTTCTATTCTTTCAGCTGACATAATTTGACGGGAATACTTGACATAATTTTTGCGCAGTCACTTCTAAGTTATTCTGTGGAGAAATTTGTTTTATAAATTACTCATTAAAGAATCTACTTTTTTAAATTCCGTTTTCACATTTAGAAAATTTACAATCGTTAAAATGTTTCTCGTATTTATGATTTTTTTTTTCTTTTAAGCTGTAAAGTGACAAAAATTAACTAAGGGCATTTTTTCACAGTGTAGTTTCAAAATGAAATATTAAAAAAAAAAAAAAAAAAAAAAAAAAAAAATGAATATTTTTTTGAGAAACGAGAAACATTATACCAATTCTAAATTATTAAAATTTTAAAACAGAATAAAAATCATTATATTAGGTAATGAGTAATTTATAAAACAGATTTTTCTATAGAATGTCATGGCGTTAGACCGGCAATTAACTTAGGTGAAGTTTACCCTTGACCAAACATTTATTTTATTTTATTTATTTATTTATTTATTTATTTATATGTTTTTTTTTTTTTTTTTTTTTTTGGTATTTTTGTTTATTTTAATAAAATATTGAAATTTATAAGGTGAATGTCCGCACGAAATTTTAGAAAATAAATAATATTTTTGTAACTTCTCTATACGGCTTACTGTAAAACATTACACAGTTCTGCTAAATCGTAATGTTCATTTTTTTTTTTTTTGCAAGATGCTGGGTGTCTCTAATGTGCTTTGATACGCTGAATTCAGTAATATTTTAATTTTCGTCGTATCACATAGGATTTGTTTTCTTTTTTCACAAAGTAAGGATAGAGATCAAAAGCAATCACACTGAGGCTACAACAATTTCGAAACTATTTATGTATAACATAAAAATATCTTTTATTTACACATTCCTTTTTAAATGAGTTTCTTTACATAAAAGCTCCTTTTAGAAATTTGTCTTTTGTGCAGCCTCCAATAATAATTTGCTAACATGTTAGCACTCAGTCGTCTCTGATACATCGTCTCGCAACATTTTTTCAATATCATGATGAAATAACCCTCCTTAATACTCACTCACATCCTACAGATTTTTCGGGGAAATAACTCTGACTTGAAACAGTAGAGATTTGAGCTCAAGAACACCCACTTTTCGTCAAAACCGTATGTGACGGACACTTTTGAATAGTTTTTCTCTAATCAACATCCAAAAATGCACCAGAAAAACAAATCACCTTGAGGAAAAAATTATTTCCACACCGAGGTGAGTTATTTGATAAATTTTGGGGATGTGTTGTTATCGAAAATACAGGGAAGGGATAAAAATTCAAAATCGGTTAAAACAAGAAAAAAGTTTTCGAAATTGTTGCACAAAAAGTGTTAAAAATTGATTTTAGTACAAAACCATTAAACATTAAAGTTTTAATTTTCTTTCGAACTTTTACGAGACTTTTATACATACGCGTCTATATATAGAAATTATAATTACGTGTAAATACAAACGTAAATAACTGTAATAACAGCTACTGTTATATAATAGGAGAAAGACAGTCTTCGCTTTAAATTTTCCATTTTTTTTTTCTAAATGATAATACAAACCCGGTATTATTTATAGTTAATTCCATTGTAATTTTGCTGCTTTTTTCACACAATTTTGCTTATAGAGAAATAACCTCTAGTATGTAAATACAATGAAATATGAAGAAAATGTTTTTTTTTTTTTTTTTTTTTTGTTAATTAGTGGTATTAAAAGATAGCGAGTACTAAATTTAACCGGAAAATAAACTATAAATGTTACCAAGTATGATAATATTTTTTTTTTTTTTTTTTTAACTTTTACAAAACTTGCATACTTGAATTAAGTTTCTCTTGAAAATTGTGTTTCGAATATATATATATATATATATATATAAATAAAGAAAGAAAGAAAAAATCATTCTTTTTATATTATGATAGAAAAAACTTTATCTATTTTTTTTTTTTGTTTTTTATACAATAAAGTAATAAGTTCCTTTTGGATGTTAAAGAATATTTGAATATCAAAGTTTATATTTTATCAAGATCTCTGAAATTTTTTTAAAAGTTATACAAACATATATATATATATATATATATATATATATATATATATATACATATTAAAAAAAAATTAACTTCTTAAAATTGTTCAATTTATCACATTTTATTTAAAACCTCTTTTTCTTTATAAATGATAACCGTGAAATAATTTTAATTCCTCTATAATTTTTTTTTCTTCCCCGAAATTTTTATGTTGTTAAAGAAAGATAATAAAGAGACTGGATGTTTCAAGTAATTAAAATAACTTTTTTATTAGACATTTTTTTCCTTGTTACAGTCGAATAAATCTGTTGGAATAAAATTAACTTTAGTAATGAAAAAAAAGATATCATTGCAATTTTCTTGCAATTGCAAGTAAGCCACAAATTACTGATCGGATGACATTTTTTTTTTTTTTTTTTTCAAATCTATTTTAGTTTCTTTTTTAGATAGCTTTGTATGAAACTGTTTACTTTTGAGATTTATAAACAACTTTATACAAAGAAAGAATTATTAAGTAGTTTTGCTAGGAAAAATTAAAAGCGTAAATATGGTTATTAAAAAATAGATTTTTTTTTTGCTTTTTTTTAGAGGGAAAATACATCTTTTACAGTTGAAAAAAAAGTAATGTATATATCACAGTTGAAAAAGAAAAAATAAATAAAAAGTGTTTAACAGTTTGGAAATTATTTTAAGAGATTTTGTAATTCATAAATTTAATCAAGAACATTTTTTTTTTTATTTGTGCTAATCAAATACTGCAGCATTATAACACTTAAAACAAAGGAACATAAAATATGTAAGTTATAAAGAAGTTTCGCAATGTAAGAGTCCCGAAACTCTTTTCAGGGTTTTACTCTGCCTACTCAAGTATTCTAGCAAGAAGTTTGAAATAAAAAAGGAAAACTTTCGTATTTTACGAGATTTGCTAAATAAGTGAGTTTTTGGTGGAAGCACGTAGAAAACAAGGTTAGATGAAAAAACGCAAATTAGTTAACGCATGTAAGGAATGATGGTATCGTGCTCAGAGAGGTTAGTTGGTTGGTTGGGTCTTACGTCGCAGTAGTCATTTTGCATAATAAAACATTAATCGTATGCATTTTTTTTATTTAATTAATAGATTGCAAAAATTAAAATTTCCTTGTTTTTGATTGCATAGAGAATTAAATCATAATTAAAGAAAAGAAAAATAAATATATAAAAACAATCGCTATAATATAACGTTGAAACTATAACAACGTAAACATATATCTAAATAATGTTTGTTTTCTTAAGGTATATTCATCATCATCATCATCATCAATTTATGTTTTTCAGATTACTTAGGATTAACATTTTTCCACCTACAGCATTTACATGCAGATCTGAAATATCGAAGCACTTTACAAAATACAAGCAAAATAGAGATTTTCAGAATTGTCATCGGAGTTGTAGCTAAAAAATGCACTCTCTCTCTCTCTCTCTATATATATATATATATATATATATATACGTATGTATGTGTGTGTGTGTAAATTAACGAGTAAACCAAATATAATATCTTTATTTTGAAAAGTTTTGAAAAAACTATTTTAACGTTTTGACTGGTAAAAAATCTATAAAACATATATTTAAATTACAATTTAGTATATATCTATAACTACAAAAACATAACTGAAAATTTGTTTAGCTTTTTGATATATAATACCTTTGATTTTTTATTCGAAATATCTTTGGAATTCCATATAAAATAAATATCGTTTAAAAAGTGGAAGAATTGAAAGTTTTATTTCACTTTCTTTTCACAGTTTAATTAATTTTCTTATAACACATGAAACCTGATATAAAATTTAAAAAAAATATTCATTAGTGAAAACTTTGATAATTAATTTTAATTGATGATGAGTACATTTTATAATAATAGAGAGATAAAATTTCATTGAATAAATGGAAAAAAATGTGAATCAAATAAATAATGAGGTAATTAGTAGATTTAGTTTTAATGATAATAATGGAAGGCTTTTATTAAGAATAAGTGCATTTTTCCTTTCTACCAAATTAAAAAAAGTAATTTATTAATGATAAAATTCATTGTATACTAAAAACTATGTAACATTATAGATGGAAAAATATAAGGAGATATTTTTTAATGTATAGAAGTTTAATAATCAGTTAATTTATGCAGTTTTTCTTTATATTCAATTCTCTTTATTTTGTTTGTGATACGACAATAATTATAATCGGAAACAGGAGGCCCTTTCACATAAGAATTTGCAAAAAATATATATATATATATATATATATTGCTGGGGCAATTGTCATGCCAAGCAGTGTTATTCATATTTTTTTTTCCTTAACTATTTTTTTGTTTAAACACTATAAAAAATATCTTGTGCTCTATTACACAATAATATAGAGGCAGCATACTCGTCACAATCATCTAAAGAAATGTTTTCAGCTGCAACTGTGTTATATGCTACGGTTACACAGTTACAGCCTTTCTCTGCATGATTGTGGCAAATAAGCTGCCTTAATATTGTTGTGTTATATAGTACAAAATTTTTTAATATGAAAAAATGAAATATTGTTATTTTGAATAATAATTAAAAAAAAAAAAAAAAAGGAAAATCATTGAGTTTTTTAAAACTATTTTGACGTTTTAGATACAATATATTCGGAAACAGAAATCAGCGTTATAAATTGATGTGGTTTTAATTTTTTCTAAATTTTCCTATACAAATTTCTCCAGTACAAATAATTTATTAAATCATTCTTTATTAAATTTTATTTTCTATGGTAAATGCAAACCAATATATTTTTTTACAAGTATACAACACTAAGTGTTCAAATAAAACCAATTTCATGCTCTACTAATAATGTCTTAAAAATGTGCTTTTTTTTTTTTTTAATTATCCCAGATCAATGGATCAATCATTCTTTTTAAATGTATTGTCGAGTTCTTCTCAAATATATCTATATTAAAATTTGTCTCCAAAGGAAGGGACTTTTTTCTCTTGTTATTTCCACATACCTTCTATATATATATTATTTCCTAATAATTTTTTAGAAATAATTCGCAATGGGCACATTCATAAAAAAAAATTATCCTATTCCGTAACGTTAGAAATTTAGAAAAAATGGGAAAAACAAGGCCCCTCTTGGAATCTTTCAACCAAAAATTGATAGGCACTTACTTATGTTAATGTGCAACTACATATTAATTTGTATGAAATTATGTGCAGTAGTCCTTGAGATATAGTTGCCACAAAATTTTTGTCACACATACACAGAGACACACACACAGACAGACAATTGCTAAAAATGACAAAATTGCGTTCTAGACCTCTCAAAGTGTGTAAATCTATCGAAAAAGCGAAACTGAAATATTTTACTAAACAAATATTTTTTCCTATTTGTGAAGGTGTTCCTTCATATATATGCGTTTTAATTACAGTTTTAAATAAATGTAATAATGAATTACTATATTTTCGATAAATTAAATTTATAATAAAATATCTAACGAAATTCTAAATTATCTTTTATATTTAATCGCATTTGTCTCTCTATAAATAAATATCTTAATTCTAATAACATTTTATTTGTTAGTCTATTAAAAAAAATCTGCTGAGAACACAAACGTATCCTCTAAAATAATTAATTTATTCCGAGTAATATAAATGTCTTTTATTAAATAACGCTCTTTCAGATTTATATTTCTTTCTGTACACTGTAAAAAATAGGTTCTTAAAAAGATGTGTATATTGTCTCAAAATAGCCCCGAAACAATATATACTTAAATCTAAAAAACCATGTACTCATTTTTGAGTACATTGACATGTCAATCATGGGGATATTGGGATTCTTATTGGTCAACCCCATTTTTGAGCTTGCCAATATACTCAAAAATAAGTATATGGGTTTTTAAATTCAAGTATATATTGTTTCGTTACTATATTAAGACAATATATACTTATTTTTAAGAACCTTTTTTTTACAGTGTACTAAATCATTTAATAAAGAAAAAAAATCATCTATTAACCGTTGTGTATATTGCATTCTTTTAAATTGCACAAGTTTACTTATTAGAAATAAATTAAGCAATAAATTTCCGTTGTAATATCATTAAAGAGTAATTTAGATTTCTAATTGACAGGATGTGCAATAATTGTGTCTCTGTGTCTCCCTTTAGCAGACGGTTTTTATGGCGTGGGATTTGGCATAGGTGTTAGGCGTTGATTCTTTAACGGACTATCTAAATTCAAAATATTTATATTAATTTATTCGAGAGACAATGATTCTGTTTGGTTGTAAAATTAGCGTTATTTTTAATACTTGGCGTGATTCGGCAGTTGGGTCGTGATTGCGAGATTGAGAATACACGGAATTTGCTCCCAAACTACTGCTTAAATAACACGTCATCGCAAAGCCGCCTCTCTGTCACCTAACCCTCTGAATGTCTTTTTGACTTAATAATATACCTGTTCAGAAACTTTAAAAACTTTTATTCTCATACAGCTGAAATGAAGATGATTGCATCTAAATAGTGTTATTCTTCCCTAACAGCTTTTAATTTTTATTGTTCCTGGAGTTCTGAGGAATTTAGTTAAATAGCCCAAGTTAACTTTTTCCATTCTACAATATTCTATATAGTTGATTTGTTGGTCAAAACAATTTTGTTTGTTGGTCACAACAAACGTCGCACTAGTACTGCGCTATGGGTAATATATTGAATATAGAAGAAAGGAAAATTAATATAAAGCTAATAAGTACAAAGACATTCAATTTATTTATGTAATTGAAATAATTTTAAACGGACATTCTTCTAAATTTTAAATTAAGAAGAAGCTTTTAAATAATTAACTTTAAACTTATCTCTATTCATAAGACGAACGAGAAATCCAATATTTAATTAACTCTCTTAAAATACTACAATCTTAACTATTAAAAACATAATATCAATTTCAAGTAAAAAAGTAACAAAATTTTCGCAAGTAAAATAGTTACGTGACACTAATTTATTTATTGTTACCTTAAGCACATGTATGAAAAGTAAAAGTAAAAGAAAATTATTCTAAAGCTAATAATATAACGCTGTGCACTTAGATAATTTAAGAAATTTTACGGTAAATAATTTCAGAAGCACTTTTGTTTGGATCTCATTAAAGTTTTGCTTAAGAAAAATAATTTAAGTGGAAGAAAAATTTCAAAAGGCATAGTCAAAAATAATCCAATTGTTTTGTTCTTTCTTTCTTAGAATAATACTTTAAATAAAAAAGGGAAATCTAAAGTACACATCTAAAGTACAAGTAGTTCCAATTAAAGCTTATTTTAAAAAGAGGCAAATGTATTCACATGTCTTTTTGCACTTAAAAATAAAAGTTTTTTTTTTTTTTTTTTTTTTTTTTTTTTTTTTTTTTTAATACATAAAAATTGAATGAAAAATGTTTTATCATAGTTAGTGAGAATAGGAAAATAATAATAATAAATAATAAGATACTTTTTATCTATTAGTTTTATGTTATTTTACATAATTTTCCTTAAAAGATTTCAGTTATATTTACCATTCTTAATATTTTTAATTGCTCATTTTTATTTTTATATTCATTTTTTCTTTCTTTTATATATATATACATCAAATTTATTTTTGAAATTTTTATTTACATATTTACTTGTGGTTTTACGATTGCCTGTAAAAATTTAAAACTCGGTCAGCATGTTTTTAATTTACAAAAAATTTAGCGTTTAAAAATTTCACATGTAATTCAAAATATTTATGCTAATAATGACATAAATATCACAGATAATATTAATCAGCGATTTTCTAAGCTTTTCAGGCGATTGTTGTGTCTAAATATGATAATTCTTAAATGGTTTTGAATAGAAGAAATGAATGCGAAAATTATGTAATTATGCGTTTTATTAAACTATCTGCACTTCCATGATTCATTTCACTGCATATTAAACGTTTTATGTTTGATAATTTTGCTTTGCAATGCATTTCGTCCACTCTTTCGCTTTTCAAATCTTCTCTAAAGATATTAAATTTGCAATTCTATGTTTGTTTCTATTGTTTAAGTTGAAATTATGTCATCTACGCCATAGGCATATCTGTTTTTTTTTTTTTTTTTTTTTTTTTTTGTCTATCAAAAGCAAAATCTTTAATAAATGATAAGTTTTGAACTAAAGTTTCTTTAAATTTTCATCGCATTTTAATATTTGATTTCTTAATAGATAATAGTATTTGGATTACCAAATTCACTCTGTCTCATTGTAAAAATGATTCGTAGTGTAGAGATAGTAATTCGCTTACAGGTTCATTTCTTATTTATTTGCTCATGGCAGAGCATGGGTTACCACTGAAATCTCATTTTCTGGAGATAAGGAAAATTCATATCGAATTATATGAAACTTCTAGCTATTATTCCTTGTCAAAATCGTCCAAGCAGTATTCTGGAAGACAAGATATCTGATATATATTGTTCTAGAGTCTTGATAGCTAATATTTCTGCTAAGAAAACTAAGTTTATACCGCACTTTTACCGTTTGTTGTGCGGGTTACGAGACGTGCTGTCAGATTGAGGGAATTTTTTATTCAATATCCTGCACTAAATTTTATTTTTAATGGTTGCGTAATAACTTCGAAGACTTGTTTGTAAGATGTCCTCGAAATGATGACGCAATCACTGTAATTATAATTTATTGGTGGATATTGAATAAATAATTCCCTCAATCTGGCAGCACTGGTTACCAGTGGTGAGGGTTATTTTAGATTGAAATGTCGTATCAAAAACACGCCAGATCTAAATATTTATCAAAATCATACAAATACTAAAAAAAAAAAAAAAATGCCATTTTTAATGTGGAAGCGCAGGTTACCGGTAACCACTAAATGTTCTAAAGAGAGAGTCAGATTTTATTCAATATCCTGCACTAAATTTTATTTTTAATGGTTTCCTAATAACTTCGAAGACCTATTTGTAAGATGCCCTCGAAATGATTACGCAATCACTGCAAATAAAATTTATTGGTGGATATTGAATAAAGAATTCCTTCAATCTGGCAGCACTGATTACCAGTGAATGATAATTATAATGAAGGTGAGGGTTATTTTAGATTGAAATGTCATATCAAAAACACGCCAGATCTAAATATTTATCAAAATCCTACAAATACTAGAAAAAAATAATCTTGTGTGTCACTCACACGACCTTTCTCTTACCCTGAAATTTAATACTATAAATATAGGTTGCAGATTAATAGGTAAGATAACGAGTACTGTTATGTAAACCTGTGTTAAACAATTCATATTAGGCTTCTGAAGAGTTTTTAATAATAATTAGTTCTGAGTGAGGGGGGCTACCGCCCCTCTCAACACCCCGTTTCATTAATGCACCTACATTTATATAGAATTTAATTCGGTTATTAAAAAAAAATTTTGTTTTAAAAAAATAATTTAATAAAATTATTACTTAAAAAATTATCTTTTATGATAATGCAGACGTTTTCCATATTAGAGATGTAGTATAACACCAAATATCCAAAAAATGTCAATTTTATTCTCAATAAAAAAAAAAAAAAAAAAAAAAAAAAAAAATCGATAACTTCGTTTTAAATTATCGCAGATCGATGGTTCAACCATTCGTTTTAAAGGTATTGGCGAAAAAAAGGTATTGGCTTTTGAAAGGTACCCATCATTAAAATCACCCTTAACCCCAAACTTTAATTAAAAATCGTTATATTTATTTCCCAGTAAACCCTATTTAGGGCATATTTTGCAACGGACGGATAAAGGCTTAACAGCGAACGTAAAATTTCCTGAAAATGAGGATGTCTAATTAATTTTTCATACCAATTATTTCTTTACTCCAAACGTTCATCAAAATTGTTATATATATTTTCAAATGAACTCCATTTCTGCCATATTTTGTAACTAACAGGTAAAGGGTCAACAGCAAACCCCAGCTTTTGTGAAGGTAAGGATAAGTCTAATCGATTTTTTACTTTAAAAAAACACTTAACCTCAAACTCTCATAAAAATTGTTATATCCCTCTTCGACAAAACCCAATTTCTGCCATATTTTGCAAACGGCTGTCACTAGATTAACAGTAAACGTTAATTGTCCTGACCATGAGAGTATGTCTTATTGACTTTGCAAAACCCCTTCCCCCAAAATAAATAAAGAAATAAAGAAATAATAATAATAGTAATAATAAAACTTAATTCAAAATTTTCTTTAAAATCATTACATCCATTTCCGAGTAAATGAAATTTCTGCTGTAATTTGAAACCGACTGATGAAGAGATAACAGAGGGCGGGAATTTTCTAAAGATGGAAAAATATCTAATCGATTTTGCCCATCAAAAAACAACTAATTCTAAACTCTAAACGAAATGATTATATCCATTTCTGAGTAAATTAAATTTCTGCCAAATCGTGCAACTGGCCGATAAAAGGTTAATATCAAACGTAAATTTTCCTGAAGATGAGGATATTTCCAATAGATTTATCTCTTCAAAAAACACTTAGCACCAAACTTTCATTAAAATCGCTATAACCAATTCCGAGTAAATTCAATCTCTGCCATGTGTTGCACCTGGCCGATAAAGAGTTAACAGCGAACGCAAGTTTTTCTGCAGAAGAGTATATTCCTAATCGATTTAAATCCCCCTTAAACACTGCATATTGGGACTCCACTTTAACGCGACGAACGATACCATCAGAATCTGGAAACACTTCAACTATTCGACCTAAAAGCCACGAATGTGTTTTCTTTTCATCGTCCCGAACAAGAACTTATTATTCCACCTTGAATGTAATTATTGTTGATTTCTCTGCTCTTCGTACAAAGCGCTCCTAAATATTCTTCACGGAATTTTGATCGAAAAGCTTCACGAATAGTCTGAATATAACTCAATCTTCGTCGTAAGTGATTTGTGCCTGAGGAAATTTTAATGTCTGGTAAGGTACTACTTTTTATTTATTACAGAAAGTCTGCAGGTATGAGAACACTGAGACTCGGGTCTGAAGTTACTGCAGTCAAAGATCTATCATTCAAGATAACTTCGCAATTGCATAAAGCTGATTTCATCAATTCGTGGTTCAGACTTGCTCTTCCTAAGATCTTATTCAATACAGCCTCCATCATGCCTATCAATCTTTCCCACCATCCTCCCCACCAAGGAACTCCAGGTGGAATGAATTTCCAAATTATTTTCTTCTCTCTCAATTTTAGAGACACTCCTTTGAAATCCACACGTTCAAGAATATTAGCTTCTCCTTTGAAGTTGCTTCCATTTTCACTGTAAACTACTGCAGGCTTTTCTCTGCGATCGATGAAACGATGAAAGGCTAAAAGAATAATCTTTGTCGAGAGAAAAATTTGATTCCTTTCCTATGTATTGGAGCAATTTAAACTCATGTTTTTAGACACTGAAGACGTTACGCTAAATGCTACCGAAACAGTTGTCAGATATTCATTTTTTTTTCTTTGGCATTCAAGAATTTGAAGACTCTTCCTGAGTTTAGAGATAACATTATTCAATAAATTTTAATGTAGTTCTTGTAAATCCTTTCAAGGGAAGTTATTTACATATATTTGATCATATAAAGACACAGGTTTCGATCCCAGATCACGTTCGTCGAACTAGTTGTTCGGCGATGTGCGTGGTTTTTCTCGGAAACTCGCGTAAGTGCGGGCTAGGAGGCTTTAGAATGATCATCACGGAGGACACTCTACCTATAAGCCTAGTACACTAGTGCAGTCAATCGTCCATAAACGCCAGAACCCAACCCATATAAGGACGCAATCAGTTGTTCCAACTATTAGGTGTTTCATGAGTATAAAACCTTGATTAAACACCATAAATAGCCATCGCCGCTTGGTTTGCAACACTCGTGCCTACTTTGATCGCTTGATAAAGGTTCTTGTCTTTTCTTGACAGAAACAATTATTGCGAGTTCTTACTTTTTAAGGTGGTCATTCAAATTTGTATACTGACGAAATTTCTAGTGCTACAACTGATGACTTATTGCAATTAGTATAGGTGTAATTAAATTATTTAAATTTAATATAATTGTCCGACATCCACTGGAATTCATTTATCCTGTTTTTTCATTAAAGAAAAATCTTGTTTAGTTTCTGGTTTATTCAGGAAAAGGAAGAGTTTATAAATTAAAAAGTAAACACACATACATACACACTAATAATAATAATAATAATAATAATAATAATAATAATAATAATAATAATAATAATAATAATAATAATACTTTCTAGAAGAATGGATGAAGAATATTAAATTAAAGAAATTAATTTTATAGCTTTTTTACTGACGCTTTTGTGAGCCAATATTTGTATATTTTCTTTTTTTAATATACAAGATTTGTCCTCAGATATTCAAGCATAATTTTCCCCTATATTGTCGCTTATTAGATTTATTTATTTATTTTATTTATTTATTTATTTTTTTAATTGATTTAGTTTAAACCGTCACAGAAAAGTAATGATGTCTTTAATAAAAGACCATCTGTGATTATTGTTTTCGTGTCGTTTCACATTGTTTAATCTATGAATTTTAATAAGGTACATAAATCATGTAAATTGAATAAAAATTAATTTATGATATGCCTTTGCTTTCTTCCTTTAAAAAAATCATTAGTATTTTGTTTTGAAATAGCCTCGAGCTATAATGTCTGCCTTTTTTCCATCATTAAGAACTGTTACTGCTATAAGCCATGAACATTAAACGGAATTACACTTTTTATGACAATCCAATTATATGCATTAAGAACAAATAAAAATAAGAATTCATATATTACGATTTTTATGTATGCGAGGCAATGCTTTTAAAGAAAATTTATGAAAATATTTCAAAATTTAATTAAATATCATTTATTAGTAATTCCCTTTAATCTAATAAAAGACAATTACTGTTCTGCTTTTAATATAAGTTCAGTTTACAACTTATTTTGTGATTTATTTGTAATATGAAAAAAATTATTAATAAGATTTAAATCAGATATGGAAGGTAGATATCAAAAAAAAAAAAAAGAGAGTACCATTAATTTGCATTAATTTAAAAGATTAGTCGAAATAATTTTAAGATTTTTTTTTCCATATATATAAACAGCCGTTTGATATACATTTTTTATTTTATTTTATTTTATTTTTTAACTCCGATAGAGAAATCAGGTTTAATGAACTCTAGAAAAAAATTATATATATTATATAAGAAAATCAGACACATAAGGCTATTTAATTTTAATTAATATTTTATCGCCACTCTTTTATTTTTAATCAGTGTATGAATCCTAACAGGTATGGTTTAAGTAAAAATTCAGCTTTGAACTTTCTGTGTACACCAGATATGCTTTATAGTTTCATTAAGTTTTGTTTTTACGACTTTATTGAATTTCAAATGGAATATTCAGCTTACAAATTATTAAATTTCATTATATTCAAATATAAATGTCATTACATCATTTTATCTATTTATTTTTATTTATTTAACCTTTTTTTTTTTTTTTTATAAGAAAAGAAAATTTCTGCTATTTAGTTGTAATACAATTCAAAAATAGACCGTAAAAAATAACACAGGTCAACATATAAAATTTTGATTTGATAATTTTGGCTGATCTTTATGTTTTTTGGTGAGCTGAAACCGAAAATGAAGCCAGTTTTTCTCTATCACGTATAGATTTTTGTCAATACAGGGTGCCTATCTATACAATTTCTTCCAGTTCTCTTCCACCAGTATAATTATATGGCACGTTTTATAGTATATTTCCATGATTAAATAATCGTGGATAACTACTGTTGTAATTGCGCAGCACTAGTGCAACGTAAAACCATATCAACCAACCTACCAACCTATTGTAAGGATGGAATATCGGTATATGTAAGAAATTGTGTTGGTAAACACCCTGTATTGTAAAAAATCTATATGTGATAGAGAAAAATGGGCTGCATTTTCGGTTTCAGCACATAAAAAACCCATAAAGATAAACTAAAATCATGAAATCAAATTTTCTCAATTTCATTTTTGTAGGCCTGTGTAATTCTATAGAATGTAAATGCCGAATCTTTCAATACTAAATACACATATTAAAAATTAACATTCCTAACAAAACTTTATTTCAGTTTTCGTTATTTATTAATATACAACTAGATTTAAATTTTAAAGAGACATGCGTTAGAAAAGGGGGAAACAGAGTTGTCAAAACTCAGGATTTTGAAATACCAATAACTTTTAGCGCAAATATAGCTTTTATTAACAAAATTTTATGATTATATATGATGAAGATAACTTAAAAAAATTTTTTTGGAGGAATGGCAGCTCCGAGGAAAAGTAAAATAGCTTTAAAAAAAGTGGCATTTTAAATTTCGAATTGCTGAGATCTCAGGCTAAAATGTATATTTAAATTCTTCAAAAGCTATTTCTAATATTTCTATATGTCAAAAAAAGAAATATTTAAAGGTAATCAAATTCCAATGTAATATCTGTTCGGTTTTCCGTAGTTTTATGTATTTCTGAATTCTTAATGCTTTAATTATATTTAAACAGTTTTCTTTTCATTTTTATTTTATTATTGCCGGTTACAATAATTATAATAAAAAAAGGGGTTAAATGATAATTAATATTATATTTAGTAATGTAAGTCAGGAATTGACCATAAATCAACATTTATTTTTAGTATTTTATAAATTTATAAAAGCTTAAATTGTCGAATTCCAGTTTGTTACTGTCAAACCATAGCCTGTGGCTCAGAAACATGGCAACAATTGAAGCGGTAGACTACGCCACCTGGAATAGATTGCGCGACGTTTTTTATTCAACTGTCACCAATAATTTTAAGAAGTGATATATAATATATATGATCAACGTTTCTTCGTTTCTATTCGCCTTTTATGTATATCATATCCCACTTTAAAAAATTTTTGGTGGCTGTTGAATAAAAAGGTCGTGCAATCTGTACCAGGTGGCGCTGTCTATCGCTTCAACTGTTGCCAAGTTTCGGAGCAACGCAACAGGCATCTTAGTTTAGGAGGCTATGGTCAAACAAACAACCATTTTACACAATTTAATTATTCTATACATTCAAAGTATTTTACACCTTTACGGATGGCAGATTCTGTTTTTTTGGCTAGTTAGCTCGGATTCCTGACGATTCTGTAGAACATAATAGTATTATACAAAAGAATTTTACGCGTTCATGTTAAAATCATTTAAATTTTATTCAAAGCAATCGATGGAGTAAAGGCTACTGTCATATATGTACGACTATAATACCTATCAGGTTAAACACAAAAATGCAAAACTCTTTATTGAATGTAATACAATTTATCATCTAAATCTCTATTTTTGAAGTTTGTAAAAAAACTTTCATACTTTTATTCTAATTACTTGTATAAAATTAATCCTGAAATTTTCTATGGAAAATTAATGAAACATGATTATCTTAAAGACTTCTATTTTTTTCCTAAGTATTTCAACTAATTAACTAAAATCCTTTTTTTTTTTTTTTTTTCAAAACAAAAACTAACTATAAAGTAAAAAAAAAAAAAAAAAAAAAAAAAAAACTGTTATAAGCTGATATAAAATATAATTTGTTAACACTTCTTTTATTTCTTACAATTACAATTTTTGTTGAAGTTTGTTGTTGTTGTTGTTTTATTTAATTGTCGGACGCTCAAAATTTTAGCTGTAGTTTGTTAATATGTATAAAGATAATTATATAAAAATTTCTACTTTATTTTATGTATTATCTTTTAAACTAAATTTTGCTGTTAATTTTTTAATTAAAATTTAGTCTAATTTCCTCTTCTAAATAAAAAAAGAATTAGCCTAGTGAAGGGGGCATATCATTCTGCGACCGTTTCGAGTGGTCAATAAAACTCAATTCACTTGAAATGAATGCAGTATCATAAAGTAGAAATTTATGAAAACAGCTGTATGATAGAGAACTGAGCAGAGTCAACCTATGTCAACTATTTTTTTTTCTTTCTTTCTTTTTTTTTTAAAAAAAAAAAGCTTTTAACAAACAAATTTTCCATTTGCGTTTTTTAATTGAATCTTTAATTTTAGAAACCTGTCAACTGGCATTTTTCGCGAAAATGGGATATGAATAGATTCGAAATGGCCTACTGTAAACAAATCGTTTTGTGCAGATACACGCAAACTGTCAATCCTCCCAATGGGTCATATTTTATGTGGAAGTTTATCTTTAGTGCAGAAACACGTCAAGCGAAATCACATGTTTCTGCAGTAAATTTCATGTGGCAACCCTGCTGAGTATTGTTTCAGCGGTTGCATCACCTGTTTTTAATACTTTGTTTTCCACAAACCAAACAAACAGCTGTTGTGCAAGATTGAGAAGTACTTCCGTTTATAAGGTTAACGTTATTGTTCAGTGGTTTCACTTACAAGGAAACATTCAAAAGGTGTCGTCTTCAAAGAATATTGAAAAAAATATATGTGATTTTACTCTTCATAAAACACCAGAAAGTGAAAAAAATATCGGCTGAAATGAATTACAGCGACCACAAAAAATTATCAAAATTAAGCATATTTGGCGATTTCACACTGTTAGGCGATAGATTTTGAGTACTTGGCGGAGAAGTAAACCACGGTTCTGTTCGTACACGACAATCTCGGTGCTAGCGAACTTATCGCCTAACAGCTCTAAATCGCCAAAAATGCTTAATTTTGATAATTTTTTGTGGTCACTGTAATTCATTTCAGCCGACATTTTTCACTTTCTGGTGTTTTATGAAGTGTAGAATCACATATATTATTTTCAATATTTCTTGAAGACGACACCTTTTGAATGTTTCCTTGTTATTGTTTTATGTTTATTTCGTTTTATGAAATCCACTGTTGAAGTTCTTATGATGGACTTTAAGCAAAAAGAAAACGAGGTGTTGCAAATGAAGATAAGTATAAACGTAATGTCATAAGGAGAGCAAGAGTGAAAGGTGAAGAATACACAGAATACAAAAGCAACCGTGTTTCTGATGAATCTATTCCTGATGAGTTTGTGTGCAACTATCTACGCGCTATAATGGATGAGTCAATTCTGCTGTGATTTTATCAAAAAGGGGTGGAAGGAAACCGTCAGAGATATAATTTCGGGAAATGATCATCTCAGTAACAGCGTTTACCCCTTCTCGAGTAGAAGCGAAATTGTTTGTGTTGGACTTGAAATGGAGAATGGGCATGCATTATTTCCTAAATAAAAAGACAAATTAAAATTTAAGAGTCAAATGGAAGTAGAAGTTATATTTAAAGTAAATAATCAATAACATCTGTTTTTCAAAATGTTTCAAATATAAAATGCCGATATTGTTCAAATAAAATTGTATTACACTAATATATTAAAATTACAAACAATTCATTAATGATTTATTGTACATGCAAAATGATTTACAAATCTTTATAACAAAAGTTACATCGATCCAGTCATATCGAACCATATTTTAACATTCCAAAAGAAATAAAAATCGATTATTCAATACCAACAAAATAAGCTTTGGTTGAAAACATTCTGTATAAACTTTCTGAAGCATTTGAACAAAGAATTTCCAAAGTTTATAAAGAAGAAAACGAAGTTCAATTAGATCGTAATTGTTGCTCAGTATGTTCTTAGAAAAAAAAAAAAAAAAAAAGAAGAAGAAGAAGAAACTTAAATTGTTCTTTAAAATTATTTTTAATTTCGAATGGTATATTGGTTAAACTTTATTTCTTATATAAAAATATGAGATAAACATGTGAAATATGTAAATACATATAATGATTCTTTTTATTATTAATGATTTCCTTTTTTCGCCCTATTTTTTTAATCGAACTCATTTTCAAACATTTTACCTTTTTTACTTCGATTACCCGACTATAGTAGGTAATGTAAGTATTGTATTTGGTACAAAAATTCGATATCGAGTTACCTGATTTACACAATTTAAAGCCTTTTGATTCCAAAAAAGCAGTTTTTCGCAATTGGTCAGTATAAATGTGTATATACACCCTTGTGCAAATTAATTGAAACAAACTACTTTTTTCTTGAATTTTGAATCCATTCCTATTATTATTTGATAATCATACTAAAATGTGTTAAAATATGGGTGGGATGAATAAATCCTTCCCCTAGCAACAATTTCTACCAAACAGAGGGGCTCGTCGAGCGCATGCGCAGAAACATCTGTAGATGAAAGTTCCAGCTATCATCACATCAGTTGAGAGTCCACTGTCGTTAGAGATGGATGTGACGCCGCGAAAGCTTCCAAAGATTGTTACTCTCTCCAAACATACTCCAAAAACTTATAAAGAGATTTCTAAAATAGTTGGAATTAGTATTTCAACTGTAAGCCGTATCATAAAACAAAATAGAGAAACAGGATCCATATCTCCAAAGCGGACAGTAAAATTCAACCGAAAAAAGAAAACAACGCCAAGAGATGACTCTTTTCTACTTATACAAAGTAAAGAATACCCTGAAAACACTAGTGTTGCACTTAATAGAGATTTAAAAGAGCATGGAATAAATATTAGCTCATCTACTGTTTGGAGGCGTCGTCTTGCAGCCGGTCGGCCAGCCTGTTAGTCTATGAAGAAATAGCTTCTGATCTAACCAATGAAGTAAAAGCCGTACTTGTGGGCGTTAAATATAAGAATTCGACATTCGGAGATTGGAGGAATGTACTATTTAGCGACGAGAGCCTTTTTTTGTCTAAGGCAGCGAACTCAACACGTGCAGAGATCGCCCGGCGAAAGAATTCGGAATTGACACATCAACCAATTTGATAATCACCCTCAAAAGAAGATGTTATGGGGTTGTTCCGGTTACAATGGAGTTAGTTCTTTGTAGCCTGTTGACGGTATGATGCGTTCTGAGAAATATCTTACTATTCTGCATAAAACAGTTGTTCCAGAATCGAAGAAACGGTACCCTAATAGAACGGGGTTTTTCAGCAGGATTTTGGCCCGTGCCATACGTCCAAAATGGTGAAGAAATTCATGTCTGAGAACCAAATTGAAACACTGGAATGGACTGAGAACTCTCCTAATATCAACCCAATGCAGAATTTCTAAGCTATATAGAAGAATCGCCTATTAAATATGGACAGTACAATTATAGAAAAGCTAATCACAGCGCTAATTCATGTGTGGTGCAAAGACACAAATATTATAAACGATTGTAAAAAACTGGTAGAATCCCAAATCGTGTCCAAATGTTAATAAAGAGTCTTGGGGATCATATTATGTACAAAAAACTTTTGATTTTGGATAAATTTAAATAAAATAGCATTTCTTCTTAGTTTTAACAATTTTTCGAGTTTGTTTCAATTAATTTGCACAAGGGTGTATATATATGTATACAGGCCCTGACTAATGGCAGGGCATACGGGGCAAATGAACTGGGCCCCCCTTCTGGAAGGGATACCCCTACAGGTGTATGCAGAAATTCTGCAACTTAAAGAGCTCTTATGCCACTGCAAGGGGGCCCCTCAGAATAGGCTTGCCCAGGGGCTCCAGGTGGTCTATGTCGGGCCCTGTATGTATATGTGTATGTATGCGGATAATCGTCTCACTTTCATACCTCCGAAACTAATAAAATAAGATCTATGAAACTTTAGAACTGAGACAGGTCTGATGTAAAGATGAATTTTCCAAATTTTGGTGAAAATTGGAAAACTGGAAGTGGGAACGTAAGTCCGTATCTCAAAAATAGTTCTAATGATTATCTTCAAATTTGTTATATAAGGACTCTGTTATATGTACTTTCGAATGATATACTTGGTTAGTTTAGGAAAATTGATAGGCATCCTGAATAAATAGCTCAATTTCAGGTCTAGCAAGGGCGTTCCTGTAAAAACAGCTTTAAGGATTTTTTTTATTCAAACTCGCCATATTAACTTCCTTTTAAATATCATTTTGTATGTAATTATTTTTTTCTAGTTAATAATTGAGTATGCCAAGTTTTGGTAAAAGTTTATATCTCAAATACCGCTCTAAAAAATTTCTTGAAACTTTTTACATAAATCCATTTTAGATATCCTTTACCACGTATTACCGAAAAATCAACAGTCATCTTATTAGGTAGATCAATTTTAGATCTCAGAAACTGGTGTTTCAAACTATAATTCTACAATTTATTTTCTTATTTTTTAACATGTTGAGCGCCATGTCAGCCATTCTAGATTCTAGGCATTTGTCATACATTTCTAAGTACAGAAGGAATCATCTTGAAACTTTAGGAGTGTGAAGGACATGTTTTACTTCAAACATTTCAGCGAAAGTTTTACCCCGAAAGTACAAGAAGTACCAATAAAAAAAAACTTTGAGCGCCCTGTTAGACATCGGTGGCTGACAGTGTCAAATATGATATAAAGCCGCGTCAACCACAGGTGGCGAATATAAATTAGGATAAAAAACTAAAAATATTACATTTAATGATTGAAAATTTATTAAAAATGTGCTTAATTTTTATTTATTACAGGAGAAATCATTACGGAATTTTAATGATTCTAAGAATTTACGTGGCGCTCAAAGTGTTAACTCGCTATGTAAATTCTGTTTTATATGTCTTTACACGTGTATCAAGTTTCTCTTACCGGAAAATTTTTAAGTGTCTACTTCGTTAGCTCAAATTTGTCTTCTGATCACATTATCTCCAATAGAAATATAGGTGTAATAGTGGGTAATGGGAGTCGTGTGGAAGTTCATATCCGTTTTTTTTTTTTTTTTTTTTTTTTTTTAATATTTTGACTGCGATTTCTTTTACCTGTTAACCTTATAAGTGGTATGCATAGGTACGAAATAAGACATTTTTTTCTTTATTTGATTTTTTCAGTAATTGTAAATTTCATACAAATGGTAACACCTTATATTTGCTCTAAATGGCAAATTCTATCTAACTAGTAATTTTTGAAAATTTAGTGCAATATAAGTGTGTTGTGAGTGGCTAAAGTCTTAAGCAAAATATACTAACTATATAATATTTTCAGTTTCAGAAAATATTAATCAACAAATAATTAAAAAATAACTTAAAAGTTCAATTTTCTCACATTATTTACACATCATGCTAATGTGCATTTCTTTATGTTCACCACTTCATTCTTTTGGGCTTTGTAATATTTTAATTTCAAGAAATATCATTTCGAAACTACTGATATAATATCTGAACTTATATTATTTCAATATGTTATTATTATGATAGCAAAATTTAACTATAGATTATATTCTTATACCAATTTTTGGTTTACAAAAACCTATACATTATTTTAGCACATATATTTTCTGTAATATTTGTTTTAATAATAAAATTAGTTTGTTTTATTTCACATAACATAAAATAAAATATTTCACATTTTTGTTTCTTAAACCTTTCCCTACCAGTTTTGTCCACTCCAAAAATAACGTAAATTAGGGTTTTAGTAGGTCATATAAAATATATTACAATAATATATGAATTTAATGTAATATATAATGTAAAATATTTAATGTAATATTTAATAATATTTAATGTAATATTTAATAATATTTAATGTAATATTTAATAATATTTAATGTAATATTTAATAATTTTTAATGTAAAATTACATTAATATATGAATTTAATTACAGAAAACCAGTTGGCATGCACTCCAATAAATTTTATGTTTTTTCTCATCCCATTTGGTTGATTAAAAGTATCTCTGACATATATGTCCCAGTGGGGTTAAAAGTGTTAAACTAAAGTATTTAAAATACAGTTTAGTACATGTTGGTTTAGTCTGCAAGATAATTAATTATTATTATTTTTTTTTTTTTGAAAATAGAAGAATTAAAGCTTTATTAAAAAACAAAATGTAATTTAAATTGTGATACATTTTATTTCAGAGTGTTCAAAATAAAATTATGTCGTATAAAATAATTTTAGAAACGGTAACTATGAAGATTATTATAAAAACATTTACTTGTAACTATTCTTAAAATGTTTAAAAACATCTTTAAGATATATAATTTATATGCGATTACATTAAAACATTAATTTAAAATTACAAAAACTTTTTAAAAGCTTTAAGAAATTCTTTTACTGTTCCTAAAAGTCACTTGAAAAAGTATGTAGATGTAATAAATTTCAGGTACAAATTCTTTTATTTCTATCTGAAATTTTGCAATTTAATTTAAATTTTTGCATACATTAGCTAAATATTACGGAAGTGTAAACTCATATTTTTATGTCAAGTATATTATAAAAAATAAAGAAATCAGTTATGTAAATCGTGAAAACAATATAAATAATTTTCTTTTAAATGTATTAATGAAAGAGCAATAATGCATCAGTGTATATTTTTTAATACGTGACTTTAGATACTGTTACAATTAAATTTAATCGAAATATATTATTAAGTTTAATGATACTGAATTTTAATTACATCCGATTTTAAAATTGTGTAAGGTTTGCCCAAATAAAAGAGGCACGGCCATGAATGCGCATTCGTTTTAAGGTTCAGACTACTAGGCAGGTCTTTATAGAGGGCTCTGACTGCTGGGAACGCATTCCGTATCGTCAGATTATGACAGATATTTATATGATAGCGTACACTGTTAAAAATGATTTCTTAAAAATGAACTAAATTGTCTCAAAATAGCTCCGAAACAATATATACTTAAATTTGAAAACCCATGTACTCATTTTTGAGTATACGAAAATGTTCAAAAATGAGGTTGACCAATAAGAATCCCAATTTGACATGCCAATATACTCAAAATTGAGTACATGGGTTTTCAAATTTAAGTATATATTGTTTCGGAACTATTTTGAGTCAATTTAGCTCATTTTTAAGAAACCTTTTTTATGAGTGTCGAAGTAATTTCAATAGTATTGTTCCTATCATGTATGACTCCAAACTTTGTCACTTTTTCAATTTTTTAACGCGTGGAATGGGAAGTGCTGGAGAAACTTACCGTCGTACGCAAAATGGGTCTGGCACAGAATATATGTCATGATTTTCGTAAAGGGCGAAACAACACTGACGTCAGAGCCGACCAGGTCAAGTGCATGGGGTTATTACTCAGGTAGCAATTGTATTGTGTCCTTTACGGAAATCACTACATCACTGGAATACTGATATGGGTGATATACACTCTGTTCCACACGAGATTTTCATGCGGCGATAAATTTCTCCAGCATGACTGCACATTGACAATATTTGCAGCCATCCATGATACGAACTATACAGTTGAACTTGCTCCTACGCTATCACATAAGTGTCTGTTGTAATAATATGACGATATGATATAGTTCCCAGCACTCAGATCTCTTTCTCTCTGTAAGGACAGGCGTAGTCTTCTGTATCATAAATCAATGGCACAATCACGACAGTACCACTTTCTTTTGTGTGACTCTAAAGCGAGCTTTATAGTGGCTGTCCCGTTTCGTGGTCCGGTAGCACTGAGCTAAAAAATATGGCGGTGTTTTAAGACATTTGCAATGTCTTAATTTCCGATTCATTAAGGTGTTTTAAAAAATAAGACTTTTTTTTTCTCCTAAAATGTGACTATTTGTATAATACACATTTTAACTGAATTGAAGACTTTTACGTTTACAGTGTACTCACTTTTTACACATTATATTCTACTGAGAAATTTGAATAAAAGGGCATAATATAACGTCATAATAATATTAAGTAATCTGAATACCTTTTCATTCTATAGAAAATGTTCTTATTATTTCATAAATAAAAGTATTTTTATAAAAATAACTACTAAATATATAATAATTTAAAATTGTTAACATAAACTATAATAATTTAAACTTTACATTTCAAGTTAGTTTATTTTCCCGAAATAACAAAACGTTTTTAACACAAACAGCAGGAATGAAGAAAAAAAAAATCAATAAAACAGGAAGTACAACAAGTTTATTTATTTATTTATTTATTTATTTATTTATTTTTTGCTTTTTTAAAGAATTCATTCTCTTTTGAAATCCAATTTAAATTTCAAAATGTTTGTTGTCCGAAATATAAAATAGAACTATCATATTTCAGGTTTTTTACTTTTCAATATTATTCTTCATCCCACTGAAGTCCCTTCAGACTCAATTTTCCAAACCTATCCCATACAAAATATATAAAACGGGAAACGAGTTTACACTTGAAGGAGAATAGGAAAACAAAAGCAATGTAACAAAGGCAATTTGTCTTTGAAATATTATTCTCGGTTTAAAAATTACAAACAGAAGATTTTGAATATAATGCAGAAAATAAAAGTCACTTTATGATTAGTAATCTGGGCCATCTGGGAAGTTGTAACTTTCATTTTTATCGTATGTCATGTTTAATAATATGAATAAAACTGACGACATCTGAAAATATAATTTAATAACAAAGCAATAAAATTTTATATCCAAGTGAAGAAACACATTCTTCTTACTAGACCTTCTTTCATATTTACAGCAAGAAATATTGATAATTTTAGTTTGATTATAATATAATATTAATTGATATGTATAAGCTACACTAACAGCACACCTATCCACAGTACGTCTTCGGGATGTTTCTGGGATGTCTTTTCTACCTGATGACATCTTGAAGACATCGTTGGGAGAAGATGTGTTGTTAGAGTATCATTAAATTGTTTTGAATATATATGTATATACACACACACACATATATATATATGTATATATAATAAAAAGCTTTAAATCAACTTCAAATTTCTTTAAAACATTTCTCGTTTTTTACATAAAATATCTAAATATATATTTTTTATAACTACACGTTTCCACCTAAAGGTGCATAAATAGATAAACTCTAACAGAATATTAACTTTATCGGACAACCTCAAGATAACCTGAAACATCCCAAGAATGTTTCAGGAGGATGTCCAAAAAGTCCAAATGTTGTCCGGGGGATGTTCTAAGAACATCTTGAGGGAAAATTGAGGGTCTTTAAGAGGACACTTGAGGGGCACTTGAGGATATCTTGTAGGACATCTATCCACAGGGACATCCACAATAAGCCAAGGTGGATAAGTGTGTTGCTTTGGAATTAAAGTACTGCGTTAGATAATTTACTTAAAACATGACCTTACTATGAATCAATCCAACTTACGGATTTGAAAGAAAATGCATATGCCTGTGAAATCGTGAAAAGAAAGTTAATATGATTTTTTTCTGATAATTTCGGCTGTTAGACTTTAATAAATTTATTAATATATTTTAATACTTCCTATGATTCATCTTCACATTAAAATAAATGTTAAACGAATATGAAACAAATGTTAAGAAAAGGAATTTTAATATTTAATCAAAAAATGATTTAAATATCTTAGAGAAAATGTTACTTTGCAGGTATTTTCGTATGGATTTTTAGCAGTCATTTTGTGCATGTCAAAGGCATTTTGTGCATAAACTTTAAATAATTTCCTTATTACAGAAGACAAAATAAAAATCCACAATTAACTGTACCTACAAAGAAAGCCACAAAAACCATTATTATGTCTTATATATTTATAAAAATTGGTTAATTGTTACAATGAGCAAATAACCAATCTTTAACTACATTTTTTGCGACCACCGCGCAGGTGCGGACTGAACGAGTCCGCTCTTAAAATAGGGGAGATAACATTTTCGTTGAAAGAAAAAAATAAATAAGGGAACACCGACTGGATGTTTACCAAATTCCAACCTGTTGGGTTGCTTGGCACCCCTCCAAGATTTTGGACTCATTCTCACTGTTAGGCGTAGGAAACGCGGTAACTCTATACGTAGAGCTTTATGCTCACAAAGTCACAGATCAAAATAAATTTTAAATCAGTAAAACTTCTTATAATAACGTTTCAAAGCATAAGCATAAAACATAAATAATTCCATATACGCGCTTTTATAAATATAGAAGAATAATGAAACAAGTAATTAAAATTTGGAACGTAAATATTTTGTTGGTAAATATAATCATCTTCATAACACTTTTTTTTTTTTAAACATTTGCTTTATTTTTTGATCAGCCATACAAATAATCTTCTGACATGTAATTAAATTTTCAAATGTATTTTTAAAGATATCAAATTATTCTACCGTCTTTTTTTCTTCTGAAATCAGACTTTTTACATGTTTTTTTTTTTTTTCCCTAAATTGAATAAAATATGAAACAAAAGTTACATATATTAAAAAGAAATGAAAAAAAAAAAATGAAATGTTTTAAATGGAAAAATTCAGAAGCATTCTAGAAGTGGAAAAAAAATTCTAGAGTAAATAAATCGTGAAAGAATGTCTGAAAAGAAGTTTTTATTTTATCATGAAATTGTTCTTTTAAATTTAATTTGCAAAGCATGTAGAACTTTTTCCTTTTCATTTGTAGGATGTTTTTATTAAATTTATAATCGAAAGGAATAATGTATTGTTCTGCTTAAAATATTTTCAGAAGGACGCGAAACCAGCTAAAAGACATTAGAGTAACATGGAAAATTATTTAAAGTGATTTTATACAACATATAACGCACATTGTTTGAGATTTTCTATGGTAAATAACATTTTGTTTGATTTAATAGCTTTAGAATTCATTGTTTAGGATAGCTAAAGCTGTTATTGCAAGTGAAAGATATTAATTATTGGTTACTTAAATTAGTTACATTTACTTATTACTGTACATTACATAATACTTTTTTTATACAAAATGACGCTAGATAAACAGAATATATAAAATGTGATAAATAAAAATCTTTGAATAAACATAGAAAAATTCAATAAACTCGCAGCAATTGTTTCGTGTCGGAAGAACACACGAGTTTTCGCCAGGCGAACAAAGTAGGCACGAGTGCTGCAAACAAAGATGCAACAGGTTTGCAACACTCGTACCTACTTTGTTCACCTGACAAAGGGTCGTGCGTTCTTAGTACCGGAAAAAAAAAGTTCCCAGTTTATTGCTTTTTATGATGTTTATTCAGAAGTTTTTACTTACTAATTTAAAATGCCAGAAAGAGAAACTGCAACAAAAGAAACTGCAACAAAAAACATATATTAAAAAAAGAATAGAAAAATAAAAGTTATAAAGAATATAAGAAAACATTAAAAAACGCGATAACAAAAAAAAAAAAAAACACCAAGTCCTAAAAATACGTTGAGGCTATTTCTGGAGGACTCTCAATCTACTTAATGTATTGGTTCTCACCAATTCATTCGTTTCCTTTTCAGAGATTTTACATTTTCAGTGGAAGTTACTTATTATGATAATTTAATGACGCGTAGCCTGAGACGCGGGATTTAGTAAGAGGCTCTAAGCCTATCCTTGGAACGGGAAAATACTTGGTTAAAATGTTATGCGTCCATTGTGCACTACATTGTCAATCACCGAATTTACATATTTCCTGCTTTAACATATGCGCAGAAGGGCAATTTTGTGTTCAGTTATACTTAATTATCATAAATAATTCCAGAATTCGGCGTCGGTTGCATCATTAATTTAGTCAGAGAATTTTTTTTCTCATTATCCTTTAATTTTGATGACCAGTGTACTATAGATGAAATCCTTAATTAATATAATATGTTAAAAGCAGTAACGACTGATATATGTAAATACAATTTATCTTTTGGTTTAAACTCTGTTTTTGATAGTAAATTTTTTTTAGCTCTGGAGATATATTTTCTTACAGTAAATTTAAAAGAGCTAGGATTAAACATCCCTATAAAAGGAACTGTAGAGATAAGGGAAATCAAAAAAGTAGCTTTAATATCATGACTACTTTAAATGGTATCAATCTTGATAAAATACTATGATACATACTTGATAAAATACTTGATAAAATACTATCTTAAAAATACTATGATATAATTTTTAGTTTAAAAAATTAGGATATATTTCGACTTCTCAAAATTAAATTAAACTATTATAATTTAATCACATGCAGATTATGTATATTAATTCAATTTTATTTGAAATATAAAAGAAAAATTGAAAAAAAAAATTAGTAATTATGGGAAATGTGTAGATAAACCATTGAATATTAAGTACTTAAATTCAATGAATTTTTCATCCAATTACACATTACTGTGATATTTTCTTTCCTTTAAAGGTGATAAGTTTCTCTTGTGTAATTTTGGATACTGATTAAAGAAAAGCTAATAATTTTTAATGATCGAAAAAGAAAAAAAGGCAGACATTATAACTCGAAGCTATTTCAAAGCAAAATAATAATGATTTTTTTAAAAGGAGAAAGAGAAAAAATATAATAAATTAATTTTTATTGAATTTATGTGATTTACGTAACTTATTATTAAAATTCATTGAATAAACAATGTGAAACGACATGATAAATGTAGTCACATATGCTTTATTTTAAAGACGACATTAATTTTCATTGGCAGTTGAAGTTGAAACAGTTAAAAAAATTTCCTAATAAGCAATAGTATAGAGGAAAATTATGTATAAATATTTGAGGTGAAATCCTGTATATTAAAAAAGAAAACACACTAATATTGTCTGCCTAAAAACATCAGTATAAAAGCTATAAAATTTATTTCTATAATTTAGTATTCTTTATCCATTTTTTTAGAAAGTTTTCTTTTTCTTTGAGTGTTTTTACAATCATTTTCTTTTCATGATCAAACTGAGAAGCTACAGAAACAGCTTTTTCATCAAAAACAGGACAAATGAATTTGAAAAAATCTGGGGCAATTTTATTAATTTTTAAATAATTTAATTATACCTCTACATACCAATTGCTATAAGTTATCAGTTATTCAAACTATTAGTTAATTTTACCATATATTAAATATAACAATGTTTAGTAAAAAAAAATATACATTGATTTCTTTTTAAATACAGAATAACTAAATATTATATTGAAACTTTATTTATTTTTTTTATTGATTTATTGTTTGTTAAAGTAGTGAATATCATTTCTTCTTTAGATTAAAAAAAATTATAAACTTATTTAAAATGTAATTATTTATTTTAAAATTTCTCTTTTTGAATACTTTTCATTTCTCTATCATTTTTTTACATAAATATGTAGGAATAGTAAAATTTTTGACTTCCGATTTTCGATGAATTTATATGATTTCTGACATCCTGAACGCACTTCGATAATTTTTAGAAAATGCCTGCCAGTGACTCTAGATGTAGCTGTGAAAAATGCAATAGCAGTTATAGATTAGTAAGAAAAATTTCATTAAAAGTTGCAGCTCTGGAAAAAAAAAATAATAAGGCCAAGCAAAAAACTTAATTCATTTCACAACCGCTGATATAAGTTTTATGCAAATTTAACTATAACACAAGAAAAAGCAATTATAATTATATCTATAGAAATTTTGCAAAAAAACGAATTATTTCTTATATTAAAATATATTTTCGTTATTCATATATGTAAAAAACTAGAAAATATATTAGGCTACATAAAACATTATATAAAAAACAGATAATAATCTAAAAAGTTCTCATTGTTTTCAGTTAATTTAATCATTTTTAAGATTATAAAATTAAGAAAAATTATAAAGTCTGGGAAAAACTTCAAAATATTTACAAATAGATATTGAAATTTTATGCATTTTCAAACACAATGTGATGAATGACAGTTTTAAATAAATCTATAAAAATATTTTAAAAATTAAAATTACTTTTTATTTTACAATTCATTTTTTTTTCTTTAATACATGTAGAATATTGGAAGAAATGATACACATAAGATAGTATTAAAAGAACCGCTAATAATCCAAAAATTTCCCCTTCTTTTCAATTAACTGAATCATTCACGATGTCATAGATTTAGAAAGTTTCTTCAAAGTGTCTTTTGGTATGCTTTTCCAGCTTTTTTCAATGGCCATTTTTAGCTGACATACGGTGTTATAAGTTTTCCCTTTTCCATAAATATTCCCAAACAGAATGCCCCATAAATTTTCTATTGGATTCAGGTCAGGACTTTTCGATAGCCATTCAAACACTTGGACATGATTAGCTTGAAGCCTGGATTTTGTGGAGCTTGATATGTGTATTGGTGCATTATAATGCTGTATATTTCCCATTTCCATAAATGTCATCATCAGAATTCGAAATAAATTTTCTGTTGGGTTCAGTTCAGGGCTTACTGATGGCCATTCCGGTACTTGGACATGATTAACTTGATGACAGGATTTTGTTGAGCTTGATGTGTGTATTGGTCATTGTCTTGCAGTATATATTTCAGCAAGTTAATGCACCAATACACACATCAATTTCCACAAAATCCTGTCATCAACCTAATCATGTCCAAGAGCTTGAATGGCCATGACGAAGACCTGAACTGAACAAAATAAAAAAATTATGGGGAATTCCGGCTGGCGACATTTATGGAAATGAGAAAATTTACAACACCGTAGGTGAGCTGAAAATGGTCATTGAAAATAGCTGGAGAAGCATACCAAAAGACACTTTGAAAAAGCTTTCTGAATCTATGACCTCGAGAATGATTCAGTTAATTGAAAAGAAGGGCATTTTTTTTTGGATTATTAGCGCTTATTTTAATATTGTCTTATTGTATCATTTCTTCCAGTTTTCTACATGTGTTAAAGAAAAAAAAAATGAATTGTAAAATAAAAAGTAATTTTAATTTTTAAAATACTTTTTTTTAGATTTATTTAAATCTGTCATCCATTACATTGTCTTCAAAAATGCATAAAATGCCATATGTATTTGTAAATATTTTGAAGTATTTTTCCCAGTCTTTAAGATTTTAAAATTTCATAATCTCAAAAATGATTAAATTAACTGAAAATAAGGCAAAGATTTTATATTATTAGCTGTTTTTTAAGTAATACCTTATGTGGCCTTAATATTTTTTCCAGCTTTTTACATATATGAAAAAAGAAAAGGAATTTTAAAATAAGAAATACTTTAATTTTTTGCAATTTTTTTATAGGTATAATTAAAATTGCTTTTTCTTGTGTTATATTTAAATTTGCATAAAACTCATATGAAAGGCTGTGAAAGAAATCAGTTTTCACACTAACATAACATAAATATTAAAAAAAAAAAAAAAAAAAAAAAAAAAAAAAAAAAGGGCGTCCTATGTTGAAACTTACAATAATTATAGATAATAAACGTAAAAATAACATATAAAATTAAATAGTTATACATTAAATGATTATATTTTACAATTTGAAGATTCTTGAAAAAAAAAAAAATAAATAAATAAAAGCTAAAATAAAATTACTAAATAAGTTCTAGATAGCATGTTTAACTTAAAATCAGTTCTTTTCTCTTTTAATTTCAGTGTTTTCTTGTTTTCTGACCATCGATGCTGTTGTCCATAACCGAGGATTTTTTTGTTGTAAAGAGGACAGTTTTCGGGTATCCAACTACCACAAGTAAATCATTTAATACAGCCCAGTCACTTGTTGAAGATGTCTTCTGAAACGGTTTATGACATTAAACGCACTAAAACTCACAGTTTTCTCTCTATGTCTATGAATAAGCTACGCAATCTTTTGTAACATGAAAATTAATGGGAAAATGTGCAATGTCTCCCAAGTAATAGACGGAAACTCACTCATTTCGGAAGGAGAGATTGGCAGCCTTTTTATACAGTAATTTTGACTTTTAGAGAGAACTGCTGGAATTCGTATGTTTAATCTAGGATAGGAACTTAGCAGAAATAATTTAATTAAAAATATTTTGTATTACTGCTATTCTATAGAATTTCCCAAAAAGAGTTATCAAAATTAAAGCATTTATTATATATATATATATATATATATATAAATTCACACTAAAACTATGTTATTTCTTTACACTCGAAACATTTAATATTCATATTTAAGTAGGAATCCAATATTGTTATAGAACAACTACCTGGAGTCGCTGCTTGCGCACTCTAATCTTTCATCTGATCTTCTATATACATAATCTGTCCGAACATGTCATCTTTCCTAGCTATACTTTATATATATATATATATATATATATATATATATATATATATATATAACTTCTGCATTAAAGAAAAAGAGTTATAAACATTGGAATAATGAGAAATTCCATAAAATATCTAACACTGAAATATTGCAACCTAAAGAAAATTAAATCTTATTCTTTTACTGCATATAGCCTCTATTTTTTTTTTTTTTTTTTTTTTTTTTTTGCTGAGGTACAATTTTTTTCTAGACTTATTATATCTAAAAACTAATAATTGAAAATATTTTCATAAAGAATTTGACAAATTTGATAAAGAAAGACAAAAATAGATATTTTAATAATAAATTATGAAGCTCAAAATGTGTATGTCACACAATCACATAATTAAAACTACTCAGAATATGGAATTTATATAATGAGCCCTTTATTGCATACATATGCAGTACAATATACAATGGTCTTGCCTTTTTGATTTTTAGATTAGCCTATCTAGGAAATAGGTTATAACAATGACTTTTCACCAATTTTGTTTTTCATGTAAATTTCATACACTCATAAATTTCTTAATATTTGACTTAAATATTTTTTCTTTTTACTGGCGTAAAATAAAACATTTACAAAAGCTGACAAAATTACTAACTTCTTTTAAATAGAAATAAATAATAATTAAATTCCTGCTGTCAAAAAATTTTCTTCATACGCAAAATATTTTAAAATATGCTTAAACTTATATTATTGTACAAAAAATATCGTTACAGCAAAGTATATGTAAAAGCAACATAAAATAAATATACTAGCAGATATCTCTAAAAGTTTCCTGTGTTTCATATACTTTTAGGTGTCAAGAGAGTAATAAAATAAGAATGTATACAATGTTCTTTCACATTTAATTAAATGTTATTATGTAAATGGTGTTTCCTTAAAATAAAGTATAATGTGTTTTTAAACATAAATGTTAGTTTTAGCCTCATAAATAATGTTTTAAGCATGTTAAAAAAGTAAATAATTGCTTCGAAATATTATAAATAAAGTGAATTTAATTTGAACTTCTTTTAAATACTGAAAATTTTATATGGTACTTGACTAGTTTTCATTGTAAATTTTTATTTGTGATAACATTCTGAGAACATACATAAGTGAAATATAATTAATATGTTGGTTAAAGTTATCTTGACTTGACTGACTGTCTTAAAAGAGAATTAACAATCGTATACAGATTCTGAAAAAAAAAAAAAAACATTAATGTTAAACAGTTTATTTTTATAAGAACATTTGCAGCATTTAGTTACAGATAAATAATGATGTCACCACTAAAATGATATTTATACGCTTAAAAACTGCATTATAAGGAACATATCAAGAAAATAGACTCCTTAAATATTTGATTTCTCAATTTTGTAATTTTATTTACTTAAATTATAAAACTAATTACTCAGTAAAAAAAGAATTACTTTAGTGAAAAAAAAAAAGTAAAACAGCCTGAATACAGTATTTAAGTAACAACAACAATAATAATAATAAAACAGATTTATTTCTTGTAGTTACACCCCAAGAAAACAAGTTATAATGTTTGAATGAGAAAAATAAAGATAGAAAGAAAAGGAAGGAACGTAATTTAAATGGAATTACTGATTATTAATTTAAAAACTTGAAAACTATACTTTTAACCCAATATTAAAATCTTTCCTCTTCCAAAAAAAAAAAAAAATACTAATAATAATAATAAATAAATAAATAAATAAATAAAAATAAAATAAAATAAAACAAATTAAAATAAATAAATAAATAAAATAATAAGAACACGTGTTAATAAGATTAAGTTTAAATAAATCATTTTCACGCACGTAAAAAAAAATAAAATAAAATAATGAATAAAAAAATAAAACTGTCGTAATATTCAATTAAAACATTCATATTAAAATATTATACATAGATTTCGCTCTAATTAAAATAACATCTTTAGGTATGAATGTTCATAACAACAGTCAAAGATATGTATATATAAGCTACTTTACAACTGAAATAAAAACTCATTTTATAAAAAGGGGGAAAAAATAAATTTTGGGAAAAGAAAATTTGTTTCAGTTATTGGAATCCGTATGGAGAAATCAACGTACAACTTGGGATACATAAATTTGAGGGAAACACCTAGCAGAATCTTGGAAGACGAAACCTGGGAAGAACTGAGTATGGATATCACCACGGAGCTGAACTTGTTATTTCAGAATATGGACACTGAAAAATATACAAAAAAAAAAAAAGTTTGTGGTAGACATCCCCAAATTTTAGGTAAAATCGCGGAATTTTCATTGTTAAAGGAGGTTTTATATTGATATTGTTGTTTGCTCCAGAAAAGAATAATCCAGAAATGTTGGACGATATACAAATGATATGGTACAGATATCTGTAGCACCAGGACTTTTACAAATGAAGTCAATAGCTAAGATTCTGTTATACAACAATAACATAATTAACCAACAAAAGATGAAATTAAATATATACATATATATATATATATATACGACAGCCTTCCGCCATCGTGCAAAAAATGGAAAACCACCAATAAATGTTTTAAATGTCAATAGAGATTCTTTGCAATTTTCTGGGTCGATTATGTAAAAATAGATTTTCAAATAAAAGTGCTATGAGCATTTTTTAAAAATAACATATAAAATTTAAATTTAAAAAATATTTGAAAAGTAATTACTTCCGTTGCGCAGAAATTTCAACGAAATTAAATGCCATTTTTCGATAAGTGTATTAAAAAAAAATCATGATTAGAATAAAGATATAATGAATATTTCACAATCTAATAGATACTGCAGAAAAAACTGCGAAAGTAGAAAACATCTTTTTTAAAATAATTTAATGATCCTACCTGTAAGCCAATTCATATGAAAAAACTCTCAATATCTTGAAAATTTAATATTTTGTAATACGTAAAAGAAACTGATTTGTAAAATAATAAGCAGAGTTTCTGTTATAGAATAATGTTTTGTTTTTAATAAGTCAGTCTATAGTCACCTGCGTGAAGAAAGAAAAAGTTCAAATCTGACCAAATTTTCTATACGTTTATATAACATTAAAAATATTATGTTGCTATGAAACAAACATCATCACATTGTAGGTATTACACTGTTAAAAATTTCAGTTCAAACATAAACCACTCTATGGAGTAAAGTTATAAGTAATACTATAATATGGTTCAACCTCATTTTTAATTTTTCTACTTCTTGCGATTGAATTTCAGTTGCGCCAAAACTTGGAGAAGTGTTTCGACGTACATGCAATTTTAATGGCATTTGTAGTCAGGAGATAGCGATACAAACGTGCTGAAAATCGCCGACTATAAGCCGGAGAGTAAAAATAAAATTTGTGAAGTGAAATCACGTGTGAATATGTAATTAAAAACCAAGATTCATCACAAGAAAAAAGTTTATTCAATTGATCACCAACCAGATGTTACTATAAGAAAGTTTACTGAAGTCTATCATTTTAAGAAGGGGGAAAAAATTATTATATACAGTCTAGGAAGTATGAATCAGTAAAATTTTTTTGAAACCAATTCAAGCTTAAATTAAAGAGCGTGGTCGAAAACGTAGGGTAAAGTGCAAATTTTGTACAACAACTCACACATATGTCAAGATAAGACCCTAGAAAATTTAGCCCCTTTTATAAAAATTAACGAAATATAATTATTGGGCAAAAAAGCATAGCACAGGGCCAGTGTATTCGACTTGAGATCAAAAGGTTTTCAGTTCGATCACCACCTCCATCGAAATAATTTTTTATTTTTATTTAAAACATAATACCGATATTTGGTTCAGCATGAAAATATCAAGTTACGATAAAAGTTTAAACTATCGGCCGGTTGCAGCTACTCCAGTACTAAGTTCAGATTCAAACTAACACTAATTTTTTTATCAATGTATCATTATATTTATACAGTGCTATTTTTTGCTTTTTATTACAATTATTATCATTTTCATCATTATTAGTATTTGCCTAAACTTCAATTAAAAATTTTAATGAATCATAAATATATCGTATCGCTAATTATATTAGTTTTCCATGAGATATTTTAGCTCTTTTAAACACTAATATATATATTAACTTAATTCATAATACTTTAAATGTTTTAAACATGTGTATAATCTAATGAATAATGAATATTTTGTATATGCATTTGTTTACAAATAACAGCTTTATTGAATTTTCTGGTATACAGTAATCTAAAGACGTAAAAATGAAGCATATTTTAAGAGAAAATAAAAATTATTTTTTTCCCCCTAAATTATATTACAATTTAAACACCTGCATTAAAATTCATAGTTCCTACTTTGCACTAGCACTCTTAATCTGCCTAATAACTTTTTAAAATTTCAGAATAAAGATTAATTATCGTGATAAATGACTACTATTTATTATTCCGTTTGAATTAATGGCTGTTGAATTTTTATTTTCGAATTGATTATCATCCACTTTTCTATGTATTTTAAATGGAAGTAGATTAATGTTTTTTTAAAAGACTTATTCAGAGGAAAACTTGAGAAAATATCGATTACAAAAGCAGCAACTATTTTTTACGTTTCTTTAAAAACAAATCATGTAAATTTATATACATAAGCGTTATAACAATTCTTTAGGCACTTTTATATTTATGATTATAACTAGAATATAATTTTTCAAATTGCCGTCTTTAGAAAGATTATAAATATATCCTATAAAACGCAATTGAAAATTTAACCTTTACTGCTATGTTAAAAATAGCTTTATTTTTAAAAATATCTAAAGATACATAAACATTTTAAACTTTAAAATGAATTTTTAAAATTTTTCAGAGCTCTGTGTGTTACATGTAAAACAGCTTTTAATAAAAAAGTAAGATGATAAATGAAAGTATGGTGATATTAAAACTGAAAGTCAACAGAGATTTGATTGATAAATTTAAATTAATAATGTTTGAAAACGGTATTGTAAAAATAGAAAATTTACAAAAGAAAATGTAGGTTTCGGTAGTTAATTTCATGTATCATTTTTATGATTATAATTTATTACTTTTTATTTAGGGATTTTCGTAATAATCTAATTATCCTGTTAAGAGTTAAAAAAAAAATGTGTTATTAAATAAAACCCTTTAATATATATGGGTAAAATTATTATCATTTTATTTTGCAAGATATTTTGAAACATGGAATTACGATTCTTCTTGTTTTCTGAATGCATTTTTTCAAATTCTATACATATATAAAATCGTTTTTATTAATCGTTTAGTAGATGAATTCATTTTCCTTATTAAATGTGAATTTAATTCTTTCCTGTCCCATGGCTGTCATGGAGTGTTCTAACTTTTTCGTCATGCTTTTCAAAAGCAAAGAAAGTTAAGAATTAGTTTTATAAAATTTCCTTATAGTCCAGGCAACAAAGGCCAAAATTTGACGAATAGAGGAAAAAAAATCGTGTAGTTTTGAAATTTTACATACTCATAGCCGAGAGGGTCCTGAACAATATACTGAAAAACCCCGCCCGTGGGGGGTGGGGGCAGGGGGACATTTAAGGGGGGCACTTTTCAGTTTTTATTAAATATCTTGAAAACTATCGCATTTAGAGAAAAAATGTCAATTACAAAATTAATCTACGTACAATTTCCTACGAAAATGTATATTACATTTTGTTTGTACGATCATTAGTTTAGAAGATATAGGGAGATGAAATAACACATTTTCTTGAAAAATTCTTTTTTGCAATAATAAAATCAACTAAAGTGTGCAATTAAAAGGGTCCTTGTCAAATATTTTCTAATGTAAAAAACAAATATATACATAGGGAATATGCAAGGGTAATACAGCATGTTTTGTACGTTTTAAATAATTTTAAGGCTAGTAGGCGTAAGTGGTGGTTTGAGTAAAAATCCAGATAACGAAGACCCAAAATCGATCAACATTAAAAAATATAGTGTAGCTTTGAAATTGAGCACAGTTATAAGGTTAAGTTTCCTGAACAACAAACTAAAAGTCCCCGACCGTTGTGGGTGAGCGGGGGGCAGGGGGCATTTAAAGGGGGCAATTTTCAGTTTTTATTAAATATCTTTAAAAATATCGCATTTAGAGAAAAAATGTCAATTACACAATTAATCTACGTAAAATTTCTTACAAAAATGTATATTACAGTTTGTTTGTACGATCAAACGTTTAGAAGATATAGGTGGATGATATAACACATTTTCTTGAAAAATACTTTTTTGCAATAGTAAAATTAACTAAAGTGTGTAATTAAAAGTGTTCTGCTCAAATATTTTCTAATATACAAAATAAATATATACATAGGGGATATGTAAGGATAATACAGCATATTTTGTACGTTTTAAATAATTTTAAGACTAGTAGGCGTAAGTGGTGGTTTGAGTAAAAATTCAGATAACGAAGACCCAAAATCGATCAACATAAAAAAATTCGTGTAGCTTTGAAATTGAGCACAGTTATAAGGTTAAGTTTACTAAACAACATACTAAAAGTCCCCAACCCTATTCTGTGTTTTTTATTTAACTTTTTATGTTATTTGCAATAGTAATAAAAACTATATTTCGTAATTTAAAAGGTTCAGGTTAAATATTTTTTACTCATACAAATAAATATTTGTATATAAATATTTGTATGTGTGTGTGCGCGCAATGCACCAAGTTTAAAGAGTGGAAATCAAAATATACAAATCGAAAAATTCCACTTTTCTGTAAGATATCCGTAAAATGCAAAGCAACGGCTATCACAAAGGCATGGGGAAGCGAAACAAAGGGTTTTCGCTAGTACTGCAATAGAACGGAGCAAATTCTCCGAATTTTTATCGTTAAAGACTGAAAAAACATGTGGAAGATGTAACTAATGTGTAAAATGCAATACTTATATTTCAAATGTAAAGGTTAAACGAATGGTAATGGACAGGTTTCGATAAGGATACCCCTTCGCTTTGTAATGAGTGTGCTCTATGAATTGAGAGAACGTTTGTTACATATTCTTATTTCATTTCTCTTACGTTTAGTGTGTATTTAAAGTTTCTTCTGAATTTTTTGCGATTACTTAGTGTATCGATATGGCAGAAAAATGTTTAATACGTGAAAATGATATAGTGAATGATGTATGCAACATAAATGAGAAAGAAATAGAGGGATGCGATAGTTTTCAAGATACTTAATAAAAACTGAAATGTGCCCCCTTTAAATGCCCCTCCCCCCATGGTTAGAGACTTTTAGCATGTTATTCAGGGCACTTAACTTTATAACTGTGCTCAATTTCTAAAGCTACACGATTTTTTTTTTTTTTTTTTTTTTAATGTTGATCGGTTTTGGGTCTTCGTTATCTAGATTTTTACTCAAACCGCCACTTGCGCCTGCTAGCCTTAAAATTATTTAAAACTTACAAAATATGCTGTATTATCCTTGCATATTCCTATGTATATATTTGTTTTTTACATTAGAAAATATTTGACAAGAACCCTTTTAATTGCACACTTTAGTTAATTTTACTATTGCAAAAAAGTATTTTTCAAGAAAATGTGTTATTTCATCTCCCTATATCTTCTAAACTAATGATCGTACAAACAAAATGTAATATACATTGTTGTAGGAAATTTTGCGTAGATTAATTTTGTAATTGACATTCTTTCTCTAAATGCGATAGTTTTTAAAATATGTAATAAAAACTGAAAATTGCCCCCCTTAAATGCCCCCCTGCCCCCCGCTCACCCTCCACGGGCGGGGACTTTTAATATGTTCTTCAGGACCCTCTCGGCTATGAGTATGCAAAACTTCAAAACTACACGATTTTTTTTTCTATTTTTCCTCTTTTGACTGGACTATTAGGGTTGATTTATTATTAAGATATTGGTGTTTTATGTTTAATAATTTTCTTTCTCTCATGGTTTTTTCCCCTTCATAAATTTATTATGAAAAAATTTGTGTTTGAAATTTAATATGTTTATTTCTTTTTTAATTTTTCCACTTCATAAGTTTGTTTCTTACTTGTTTTTTTTTTCCATATTGTTTGAAATTATTTTCAAATCTTTTAGGTGATCTCGGGCGATGCATGCTGTAAATATTTAGCAGTTTGCATACAGCATGAGAGGATGATCACATAATTTGCATACAGCATCCATTCAATGCCCATGAAAAAATGGTGAATTTGTATGCTTCAATTACGGTTGCTTATTTTTTCTTTTAATCAACTTCATTCATTTTTTATAGTTCTTCATGTGATACTTGGTTTCATATAATGCAATGTTTGAAAGGATTTTCAATATATATATATACATACACATATATATATGTATATTGAGTAGCCATTTGAAGTTTATAAAGTTTGTATCGAGTTGAAAAAAATATAATTTGTGTTATTTAAGACAACCCTTTAATATTTCTGGGTAAAAATTTATCATTTCGTTTTGTAAGATATTTTGAAACATGGAATTACGATTCTTCTTGTTTGCATTTTTCAAATTATATATATATACATATATATAATGAATTTAAATTATAAGTGAAGATATGTAAGTGGAATGTATGAACAACAAGAACAAATAATTCAACAGCGTTAATAAACATACATATATATATATATATATAATGCAAAATAGCCAGGGTTAAATGAGAATTAATCCCAAAATACATGATTGCGTTCATCAGTGGAGCTCCCCCATGTAGGGAATGAAAAATCAGAATTTTCTAACGAAACGTTGTCTTTTTAGCAAAAAAAAAAAAAAAAAAAAAAAAAAAAAACACATTTCTAGCCCCCAACTTCTCACAGATGGAAGCAAGACCATACAGCAAACGAATTTAATTAATACAAAGCATAAAAAACAATTAAATTTATAAATAAAGTACAATTATATATGTATATATATATATATATATAGTAATACAATAATATCAGTGCAAAAATTTAAAGATGATTCACTTCAGCATTAAAACAATTATTTGGATCATAAGCGAAGACCACCCAAATCAAACCACAAAAGAATTAAATAAAAATCGAAATGAATATTGGAAATTGGAAGGAGAATAAAGCATAATTTGCATTCTAACGTTTTCAAGGGCCTGGTAGAATGCAAATATGCTAAAAAATGGATGTTTTTCTGTCACAAAGAAAGCAAAAGCCAAGAATTTCTTTGTTCACAGGCCCGAAACACCCATAGAAAAAACATAAAAAACGAAGATAAAATTAAAACGATTACCTAAGAATGATGATCCAAAACCATTTAAAATAAAAATAAAAATATAATTTTTTTTAAAATGGAGATTAAAATAAAAATACAAAATTACTTTATAAAATATAAAACAAACTGACGCTTGAATAAACTATACAAGTAGAAACACCCATAGAAAAAACATAAAAAACGAAGATCAAAATAAAACGATTACCTGAGAATGATGATCCAAAACCATTTAAAATAAGAATATCAATATGAAATTTTTTAAATTGCAGATTAAAATAAAAATACAAAATTACTTTATAAAATATAAAAGAAACTGACGCTTGAATAAACTATACACATGTAAAAAATTAACAGTCAGTTAACGGTTAAACACACAGTTAAGCAGTACAAAATTGCAGTGATCATGGAGTAAAATATAGGATTCACAACGTTATTCAGGTAAAATAAGGATTCAAGTCCTAAAAATAATCAGATTATTCCTAAATATTGTATTATAATTAGTGCTGCCATCTACAATAATGAAATGAAAATAATGGAAAAATAAAATAAAATAAATAAATATTAAAAGAAATAGAAATGAATAGATATTAAATACATATATTGTCTGTACAAAATTGCCAGGAAAAAAAGACAAAAACTTCTATTTCTTAGGATTTAGATAATTAATGTGAATAATTGAAGAGTGTGGCTACCTACGATTGTAAATTGCCACAAAGTTTGTAAGTTAATGTAGATACATACTAACAATATAATAATACCTAAATATTAGACCTAAATTTAAAATGGATTGAAAATTATGAGAAAAAAAAATAAATAAATAAAAATAAATAAATAAAAATAAATAAATAATATATATATATATATATATATATATATATATATTATACATTATATATTATATGTATATATATATATATATATATATATATATGTGTATGCATATTGAGTAGCCATGTGAAGTTTATAAAACTTTATTAGCGTAAAACTGTTTACTAAAATTTAGCACACACACACACACAGAGAGAAAGAGAGAATGAATGAATTGTCCAAGTTGAAATTCACTTTAAGCTGCTTCCAAACCTAGTGCTAATATTAACAATGAACTATTTGACTAAGTGAAAATAGATCGAGTGATGTAATCTTGTACAAATTTCTGACAGCCTTTAAAAAGGGCAACATTGTAATGTTGTTTTTAGTAAGCATTTGTTTAAATGTACTCTAATAATGATTATTTTAACCTGAGATTAAAAATGTAACTACGCAAGTAATTATAATTCTTATAACCAATTTTTACGATCTTGAAAATTGAAACACAAGCTAATAATTTATAATCACATAATTTTGAATGATAAGTGTAGTGGGAAAACAGAAAAGCTCAGCAATCGGATATGCATTTAATCTTGAAAAATAAAAAAATATATAAAATTTGGAATTTTTTGTAATTTATGCAGGTTTCTCAATGAAGGTTTCAATCGTAGTTTATTATTCTTTCTTACTATAGGTATTAAATATACTACGAATTCTATTTAAAAATATTTTAACATTTTTGTGATTTTAAATGTCCGCAATGTAATATTAAACAGTAACCTACAGTATTCTGAAAACAATCCATGTATATTGGCCAAACACAATTAATAAAAAAATACCAATTATTTATAACTAAAAACTTCTTCAAATCTTAAAGTTAAAATTCCATTGAATAATCACAGGGTAAAAAACTAAAATAAATAAATAAATAAATAAAGGAAAAAAAAATTGGATCCCAATAATGAAAACACAATGTGTCTCTTCAAGTCTTAATTATGAGATATAACTACTGTTAAACTGAATGTTTAAACACTATTAGCGCAGAATATAATTATTGACATGAATTTATGAATAAGTTTTAATGATTAGAAAAACCAAAAGGAGAATTACAAACCAATGCGCAAAATTGCAACGAAAGGAAATGTAAAACTTAGATGTAGGAATATATAAATGTAGAAATAGATAAACAAATGAAAGAAATTAAACCCCCAAAAACACTGAGATCTTCGTCAGGGAGCCCCCTCAGTGTAGGGGTGAACGAGAAGTTTCTGAAAGGACAGTAGCTATAAGCTAATAACTATCCTTAGCCCCCAACTTCTCACCAAACAGAAAACCACCAATAACTGAAGAGAAATCAAACATATATATAATATATAAAACTACTAAAAAAACTTCATAAAATTATCAAATTGTAGAAGTTAGAAAATTACATCAATTCATTTAAAAATATATACAATACAATAAAGAATTACTGAATGTAAACAAGAAAGTATAAAATGAAATAAGAATACAACCCTTCATCTAGAAAACAAATTAACTTCGGCCGACGGGGCTAGTCGTCGGTACTTATATATCGCCCTTGAAACCGACCCTTGAAGTACCGACGAGCAGCCCCGTCGGCCGAAGTTAATTTGTTTTCTAGATGAAGGGTTGTATTCTTATTTCATTTTATACTTTCTTGTTTACATTCAGTAATTCTTTATTGTATTGTATATATTTTTTAAATGAATTGATGTAATTTTCTAACTTCTACAATTTGATTATTTTATGAAGTTTTTTTAGTAGTTTTATATATTATATATATGTTTGATTTCTCTTCAGTTATTGGTGGTTTTCTGTTTGGTGAGAAGTTGGGGGCTAAGGATAGTTATTAGCATATAGCTACTGTTCTTTCAGAAACTTCTCGTTCACCCCTACACTGAGGGGCCTTCCTGATGAGGACCTCAGTGTTTTTTTGGGGTTTAATTTCATTCATTTGTTTATATATTTCTACATTTATATATTCCTATATATAAATATATATACATTTATAATATAAATACTCATATCATGTATGTATATACATACATTCATAAATATATATATTGCATTTTTTTACAATTTTTTTAGTAAAAATATGACTGAAATGTAATAAGCATTTTTAGTGCAAAATATCGAACACAATCTAATTTAGAATTATGGTTTAAATAAAGGTAAATAATATGAAAATTATAAACTCTAGATTTATAATAAAACACAAAGTTAAATCAGTATTAAAATTTGAATTGCATATATATATATATATATATATATATATATATAAGCTAAATAACCAAGGATAGATGAAAATTAATCCCAAAACATATGAGGGCGTTCTTCAGGGGAGCTCCCCCATGTAGGGAAGGAAATATGAGAAGTTTCTGACGAAACGTTGGCTATTTAACCAAAAAAATACGTTTCCAGCCCCCAACTTCTCACAGATGGAAGCAAGACCATACAGCAAACGAATTTATTTAATAAAAAGCCTGAATTCGTAAATGAAGCATATAAACAAATACATCAAAATAAAATACAAGAATGTAAATAGTAATAAAATTAAATACATACTGGGCAAACTCGAATAGTCAAAGGAAAATTGAAATCCCCCCCCCATCTTAAACGTGGAGCACGTTTTCTACGCTTAAGATAGGGGGGGGGGTTCAATTTTCCTTTGACTATTCGAGTTTGTTCAGTATGTATTTCATTTTATTAATATTTATATTCTTGTATTATTTATATTCTTGTATTTTATTCTGATGTATTTGCTTATATGCTTCCTTTATGAATTCATGCTTTGTATTGATTAAATTTGTTTGCTGTATGGTCTAGCTTCCATCTGTGAGAAGTTGGGGGCTAGAAACGTATTGTTTTGGCTAAATAGCCAACGTTTTGTCAGAAACGTCTCATATTTCCTTCCCTACATGGGGGAGCTCCCCTGAAGAAGGCCCTCGTGTGTTTTTGCCATCTATCCTTGGTTATTTTGCTTATTTATTATGGTTTTATAATTTCTTTAGCTGCATTTGCGCATTGGTTTAAAAATACTCTGTTCTAGTTATATATTAAAAATTCAAGTTTTATTCCATCTTATATTTAAAATTTATCTTATATATATAATCAATATTTTTGTTTAATGGTTTTAACTAATTATGTATTTTGCATGAAATTTAATGCTTAATGTATTTTAATTTTTTAAATAGAAGTACCTTATAGAAATAGAAAAAAAATAGTTCTGAAAATTGTTAAAAATAATTATAATCCCTTTCCTTTAATAAAAAAAAAAATACATTTGTTTTTATTAAAAATACTCAACTCTTCAAAATTAAAATAATGCAAGCGTAAAATTAAAATTATTTGCGAGTCCTCTGGGTTTAAGTGCATTTAAATTTAATTGCTACTAAAACAGTTTTTACCTCTTTTTCCCATTTAATACATTTATTTTTTGATAGGGATATAAATGCAGTGTTAATGAAATGCGAATTAAAAAAAAAATATTTAACACGGATACCGTGAATTTAAATATTCTTTAACATTTTTTATTAAAACAGCTCTAATGTGTTTTAAAATAAAATATTGAAATATATCTTTATTTACCTAGAGAAGTTTATTTTTTGCAATAATACTCAGACAAATTATGTAAAGATTTTTTTATTATTATCGTTATTGTTATTATTACCGTTTTCAGTAAAAAAGGAGTTTTTGTTATTTATTTATTTTTATTTAATTACACTTGTCTTAATCTTTTACATTTTGTTTCATATTGAAAGGTTTTAATTTTTTAAATATTGATAATTATAGTATATAAATAAATATTTCTTTTTTTTTTTTTTTTTAATTATATATATATATATATTGTAATTTCTTCATATTGTAATTTCTTCATAATTTCGTCACTAAAAAAATACATAACTTCAATTTCTATAAATTTAAATATACCAGATTTGTCTTATTATAACAGGAAGAACGACATTAATTGTTTTCTTAAAGTGAAAATTCCTATGCCAGTGTTCTTGTTTCATTATGGATACCAAAGTTAAGCTCTGTACTCCTTACTATTCACTAAAAGTTCTTCTTCTTCTTCTTCTTTTTTTTTTTTTTTTTTTTTTTTTTTAACTATAAATTTTAGAAAAAATATCGATTCTGAAACATTAAAAATACATTCAACTGAATGAAAAATAATCAAACTTGAACACTGGATGATTATTTGTCTTTAGGATAAAAATGCATACATACAGCATAAAAATCTTATTTTCGGGGAAAAAAAAAGAGGAAATTGTTTTTTATTTAGTTAAAATTGACTTATTGAGGTAGAATAACCGTAACTGGATGAAAAGAACTACTCACACACTTATAAATATCAATATTCACAGGATATTTGAAAGGGATTTTATAGAATAAGAAAGTTCATTGTACTTATAAAGATAAAGAATATCCTACAACAGCATTAAATTTTGAGTAACAGAAAAGCGTAAAATGAAATGCCCCCAAATTGAGTTATAAATTAGTGAAATTCAGAAACAAATTAAACTTAAGTTACAAAAACACATTTATTGATATCAGAAAAATATACAAGTAGATGCTCAAGTGACGCGAACTGTGGTCATTTGCAGTTCGTACTAGTGAAATAATGACTGTTGTAACCTCTCAAAAAATCACGGCGTCGTGATTAGTTGTCTCATGCATCGCTGAATTCCGCTGAGATTCTCGCTCTTTTACCACTTCACAATCTACTTGCCTACCAATGGCTTCATGTGTCCCCACAAGAATATGCTGACCAAATGTTCCCGTTTTCTGGGGAGAAATGGGGACTTCCTTTTTTTGAAGGCATTTTCCTAATTTTAAAAAGGTGTAGAAATTAAACTATTAATCTATAATATTTTATTTTTATTCCATATTTATTAGGAATGAAAAAATACATCCACTATTGGATAAAGCAATTTTTAACGCTTCTCTGTTTTAAAGGTACTTTGATCTGTTCAGCCTACACAAGAAGGGACTATTTAGTTTATATCTGATGAACGCGAAGATCAAGCTACTAATCCCCAACTTTAAATTAATCGTGGGGACTATAAGATATTCAAAACGTATCGGTATTGGTAGTAAAAAAAGAACAGGGCCTCCAAAATACATGGATGATATATATGTTTGTGTGTTGAGAGGAATAGGCTACTATAAAGCAAGAATCCCAGAAAACACTGTACTGTAATCTTACTCAGTATAGCAACAGCTAACTGCCAAGCAGACAATCACAAATGTTACTTGCATGCATGTTAACGGAAAATATAAAAAAATATTTACGTGAAGTATTTAGGTGGGAATTAATACAAACGCGTTCATTTCGAGGATTGACAGTGTAAACAATATATCTGGTAAACAATATATCCTTATTGAATAACAGTAAGGAAGAAAAATATAGATTGTTTGCTCTCATCTGGAGCACCCAAATCAAAATATCTAGACCGTTTGGTTTGTCATCAGTGTTTAACTCTTCAAAATTCACACATCCTTTCTTCGTGTAGAACAAGACGTACTACGATAAGCAGAAATGTCGGCTGCCACTAACTGAATAAGTGTGGATGGAGCCGTTCCAAAGCTGTTTGATACGAGCTCTTTCATTTGCATATCTCGTTATCGTACCATAACTGTATTTGATGTAGCGAAAAATATTATTTTTAATTTTTTTTCAATGATGTTAACGTTAGAAGTAATTAATTAAGTTCGTTTCTCGTAAATCACTGATCGTGCAATCTCCCAACTGCATATCATCTTACATTTATCGCTCCAAACATTAAATTCCTTACCTTTAAATTCGGCCTATGTGCAGTTTTTCATAAATTCAAGGAACTCGTCCCGAAAGAAGTTATCGCAATGTGCATCCAGTATTCAGGATGTGGCACTTAACAAAACAAATATCCCGTTTGATTGGCTTCTTTCAGAATCTTATACGCAAGTCTTCAGAAATGATCAATAAGGCTTCTTCCCGTTGAAAACTCGCATACGTTCAATATTTAAAGGGATGTTCTGTAAAAGTGTTGTTTTTCCGTCATCTTGTGAAAATATTGCCAGTAGTAAAGCTTTCCTAAGATAATCTATTCCAATAGTTTCAATCATCTCTTCTTTATAAATTATCGTTATTTCTCTAATTATTATTAATTACACATCCTAAACTAACCATTAACAGTCTACTTTATTAAGGTTAAATCCCTTTGTCCATAGAAAGCAAATTTAAAAGTTTATTTTGATTGTTCTACATGACGACGCAAAAAACTTTTGCTATTGCATTTAATTATGCTAGGATATTATTATTTTTTTTAAGTTTAATTATATTTTTGTGCTTCCCATTTCCAAGCTCATTTAAAAAAAGGAATATATATATATACATATAAATTGTTCATTGTTATCAATGCACCCTTAATAAAATTCTTGCTTAAAATTTAAACGATTTTTATTAAGAAGGAGATAAAATGGCCTAATTTGAAATGTTTTGCTATTTTTTCTCTAATATAAAATTAAATAAATTTTTGCTGATTTAAAGCAATCTGACAGCGCAAAACCAAGTTCTTTGAAAATTCTATATGTGACTAACAAGACTATAAAAAAGGGTGATTATTGATGATTGTAAATTAAAACTTGCCTATATCTTTAAGTGCTACTTTCTACATGATATTCCTGTAAAATGGGAAACAGATGGTAGTTTTTTTTTTTTTTTTTTTTTTTTACTTCCACAAGAATGGGCGTTGAATCTCAGATAAATTAGGCATTCAAATGGGTTGAAAAGTTGCAGATAAGGATTACCAAAGTTTGGAAACACTAACTGAAGCAGGAGTCGAGTTCTAGAAATTTCTGGAATCATTCATTAGTTTCTAGTTCAGAAACTAATGAATCATTACCTCGAAAATTCTAAATTCTATAAAACCACTGTGATAATACTCTTGGTGATTTAAAATTTCATTCAGAAATCAAAATTTCCTGTTGTACCTAAATTAGCAAAACTTCTGCTCTGTAGTGTAATTAACAGTGTTATTTTTTTTTTTATTTCTGCAGTAAGAATGATTGTTTTATTGGATTGTTTCAAGAATATTCATTGATTAATGATTTTTATAGCACAAAATATGTTTTATGCAACTGTTTCCTAAATATTCATTAAATAATATGCATTCGTCGACTAGAACATGCTTATGTCTTTAAGAATTACTTTCTACACTCAAAAATTTTGACAACTTTCTTAACAATACCATTACGGACTCTATCTACGCGCTAAATATTCATTAAATTCAGTGCATTCATCGACCAGAACCTGCTTATGTTCTTAAGAATTACTTTTTACACTTAAAAATGCCGAATAGGCAAGTTCATTACGAGCAATATTTAAGGGCTGAATATTCATTAAATGAATTGCATTGGTCGACTAGAAACTGCATATGTCTTAAAGAATTACTTTTTGATATGCAAAAATGACGAGACCGTTCAAAACAACATCATTATGGGCTCTATCTACGAGCTGGATAGTCATTAAATATAATGGATTCATCGACTAGAACCTGTTTATGTACTGTTTACATACAAAAATGTCGACAAAACTTTATAAAAATATCATTACTGGTGGAATGTTAATTAAATAAAGTGCATTTGTCGACTAGAACCTACTTATGTCTTGAAAAATCATTTTCTACAAGCAGAAATCTCGACAAATTTCATAAAAATATCATTACTGGCTAAATATTCATTAAATAAAATGCATGCGTCGACTAGATCCTGCTTACGTCTTATAACTCAATTCCATGAAAAAACTTTCAACTTTCATAGCGATATCATTTCAGGCTCTTTCATTAGCTTGTTTTCAAATCTCCATGATTGTGCCACATATAAGAGCCAAATCCATCGTCTGTTTGGTCATTATAAATGATGTAATATATATATATATAACAAACCTATATACCAATTCACAACGTTCAACGTTCAATCATTTTTGAGTTATGCGATATACCCCCCCCCACCCCCCCACAAACAGACACACATATTTACATAAAGATGTCACAAAAAAATATCTCCAAAATGGGAGCTTGTATTAAGATCAATATTTTGCAAGTGTACAACTAGACATTATGACAGCCACGAATGCAACATTCTATGATTATTAGCATGCAAAAACTTTCCATGCAAAAACTTTCAACAACTTTCATAGCGATATCATTTCCGGCTCTTTCATTAGCTTGTTTTGAAATCTCTATGATTGTGCCTTATATAATAGCCAAAACCATTTTCTGTTTGGTCATTATATATATGATTTTCGTAAATATATCTAAAACGAAAAGTCGCAGTAATTCCAAAATGCGAGGGGCACAACTAGATGCCATATATATATATATAAAACAAACCTATATACCAATTCACAACGTTCTTCGTTCAAACATTTTTGGGTTATGCGATATACCCCCCCCCCCCCTACACACACACACACATATTTACATAAAGATGTCACAAAAAATCGTAGATATATCCAAAACGGGAGCTTGTATTAAGATCAATATTTTGCAAGTGTACAACTAGACATTATGACAGCCACGAATGCAACATTCTATGATTATTTATAATAAAATACGTAAGTTCATTGAAAAGTGAATATTGTGACATCATAGGTAAAACAATGTTTTCGGACACTGAAATGAAAAAAAAAATATTATGGAATATGATACCAAATGGATAATAATTTTTTTTCTAATGTTATACACGAAACAAAACGCATTTTCTTTCATTTATATATATATATATATATATATATAATAGTAGAGAAATCTATAAAAAGCATACTTATTTCTCGATAAAAAATACAATTTAAGTCAACTATTATTTCAATTTCCTCCTTAAATTCTAGAAAACAACATCTAAAAAAGATATAGATACAGAATAATAAAGCTATATTATTTACCTATGTAAGTAAAATAATTTTATATTTATACTTTTTTAAAAATTTTAATAAGAAAGATGCTTTGAAATAATTATATTTCTTTACACTATCTCACTTCATAAGCCGGACGATAAATCCAATTTTCAATTACGTCTTTCTTAAAAAAAAAATACAATGTTAATTATTTATGACATAATATCAAATTCATGTAAAAAAGTAACAAAATTTGCGTAATTTAAATAATTATGTCACACTAGTTTATTTATCATCCCTTTCAGAACATATAAGAAAAGGAAAATGACGAAGTACAATTTTCTATAGCTAATAATATAAAACTGTGAACTTAGATAATTTAAGAAATTTTACGGTAAATAATTTCAGAAGCAGCTTTGTTTGTATTTCATTAAAGTTTTGCCTTAGAAAAATAATTTAAGTGAAAACATAATTCAAGGACATGCACAAAAATAATCTAAGTGATAATAATTTAAGTGATCAATTCATCCTTCATTAGAATATTGCTTTACATAAAAAAAGGAAATTTTAAGAATACACCTAAAGTACAAGTAGTAGCGCCAATTAAAACTTATTTTAAAAGAAAGCAAATATATTTACATGCGTTTATACACTTGAAAATAAAGATTACTTTTAAAAACATATATAAAAAATGAATTTTTTTTTTTTCATAGTTAGCTTATATGCTTAGCATATGAAAAATTAAAATAAAAAGGTGCATTTTTACATTATTAAAGCACTATATAAAGCTATTTTACATTAGTTAGCGCTATTACAACTCGTCTGCAAGCTGTAATTTTTGGAGATGGCGGACACATAGAATATGATTTACATGCCTGTAAACATTTGCATACAAATAAATAAATTTTTTAACGGAAATGTGTAATTTTCTCACGTATAGCGCTCTCTATCGAAGAAAATTTAAACTATTACTTTTTTCTTCAACCAACCCTCCCCCTCCCCCCCCCAACAAAAAAAAAAAAAAAAAAAAAAAAAAACCTCTTCAAGATAATCATTTTTTTGCAAACCGCGTTCAATTCTACCTATTCGTTTATTTTTTATGAAAGTATAAATTGTCTATTGACTTATGGGATTCCCGGTATATATATATATATATATATATACATATATATATATATATATATATATATATATATATATATATATATATAATATTGATGACGTATGCCTTCATTATAGAAAATATTCGATTACTTTTTTCTTCCAAATTTTACAAGTAAAACAATTATTACGCTAAAGTAATTATATACAATATACAGTCGGCTGCCAAAATTATTCGAGCACTAGCCAATAATTCCTATATTTAAAAAGTACACTTAAGACTGTTTTGCTAAGTAAATCCTTGTCGAATCATGTTCTTAGACTGATTAAGAACATGACCCGACAAGGATTTATTTAACAAAGCTGTATTAAGTGTACTTTTTTTGGCAAGGATTATTGCTAGTGCTCGAATAATTTTGCAGCCGACTGTATGGTACCAAAATTTGAAAATGGCCATAATATTGTAACAAAATTCGGAATGAAATATAGCAAATAAATAAAGTAATTGCGACATTACTGTTTTCAAATTCGAGAAATAAGTACGTTTTTTCAGAAATTACTAAGTTCCAAATGATTAAATTGTAAACAACTTTTCTCGTAAATTATAGAGTAAATAATCTAAGCTTTGTATGTGTGTGGGGGGGGGGGAGTAAAAAATTATGTTCTTATGATCATTTACTGGATACGTCGTCGTTAATTATTGTTTTAAAAATGGTAATATAGTTTAATGCATCGATGTTAAATATATGTTTTTTATGTTTGATTATAAAAAGCATCTTGCGGCTATAACATTTGAGCAAATTACTACTAAATTTGACACGAGGACGATTTTATGAGATTCTTCTAAAACAACAACAAAAAGAAGATAAAAAAAAATCCCTTTTTGCAATCTTAAAGTCAAAGGTCCTTTACGTTGCATGGAATTACAATTTCAACTTACAATTATAACATTAACATTAGTTAACATTGGACCATTTGGACACCACTAATATTCAATGCTAATTGTTACGAGTTTAGTGAATTGTATGATTTGGTGAGATTTTGGTGGCAAAATTTGTAACTTAGCAATGAAATTTGTGCATTGGTGGTAAAATTTGATAGCTGATGACGAAATGGGTGACTTGGCAACGAAATTCATTATTTCACGACAAAACTTAGCGAACTTGGAGATGGAGAATAGTAGCTTTGGCGTCATTATATTTTCTTCTCACGCAAAAACTTCTTATCTCTTCACAGACCAATATCTTGTTTCCATAAGATAAAAATGCAAAAGAAGCTGTAAAGTATTACTCTTAATTTCAGTTGTAAATTTTAAATTCTTGTCTAAACCGGCGTTCTAAACTATTCACCAGAAACGATATTTTTATTAAGACTAACGAATTATTTAATTTTATATATTTAAATGATTAATTAAAGCAGTTACCATGTTTTTTTTTTATTATTATTTATTCAGTTACCTTTTTCATTATCGATTACACGTGACGTAAGCATCAGACTATAAATTTAAGCAATTAAAGCTATAGAAAAGTCGGCTTCATCACAATTGACGAAAAATCACTTTTTAACTTGTCACTTTTAAGAAATTGAATCTATCGAAAAAGTTTAAAGACAAAAATTGTTCATTAGGCTAAGGCGGTAATTCACCTGATTTGAAGTTTTTCCCTATTTTCAGTGTTAAAGAAATTATTAACAAATGAAAATTTCCACCCGCCACCATTTCCACCCCCTCTGAGCTGGATATCCCATCTACGAATTCGATCGAGATTTTTACTGTCCTGACAACATATCTCGAGCTGGATAAATTTAAGTTATCGTGTTCACAACTTAACATGGGAAAAAGCGTTACACACACACACGTATATATCTACTTTTGAACACAGGGTGGTTTTTTGGTTTCTAGGGGTCATGATCGGTGAAGATATGAAGAAATTTTCCAGAAATCGTGTTATGAGGACCATTGCAATAGGTAGATTTCCTATAAGGAATCTACCTAAAAATGACTGCTAGGTAGAGTGCTTGACATGAAGAAAGAGAATTATGACAAATCGTATGACCCATACAGTTTAAGGAAAAGAGTATTTAATGATTAATATTTAATTATGTGTGGGTCATTTCACTTGTTAAAACTGTCACTTTCTTCGTATAAAGCGCAACCTGGTGGATATTTTTGAATCATGTATTTAATTATGTTAACAGATTTTATTAATTGCATACATACCAAATATTGTGTGAACCCGTTTTTTTTTTTTTTTTTTTTTTTTTTTTTTTATCAGCGGGATACTGTATATAATTTAGTTGGAATCTACTTAAACCCACAGTGTACATGTTTCTGTGCTTTTCTCTTAATAGAATAGTTTTTATGAAAAAGGAAAAAAAAATATTCATTGTTCTATCTACACAGTTATTAAAGTGTATATTAAATATTATAATCCCCACTTAACGAAAAAATTGAAAATTGTTTATGAATTCAGCTTGTCAGTTTGTCTGTCCTTCTAATTTCCATAAATATTTAGGAAATTCCTTGAAACATATGAATATTATTCATGTTCACTATGGGTTATTTCCTACTGAAAATGAAGTAAATACCACTGCTGTCTTGCATACAGGGACATCCAAAAGAACATAGAAACATTGTTTTAGATGAGAGTTTTTTCTATAACTCATATTTTAATATATTTATTTTTGACTATTCATAAAGAAATTTACATTTGTCTAATGTCCTTCGAATTTTATTTATTTTGCTTTTGGTCAATAATCCACTTCTCTATTCTGGTTTTACTCTTGAAAGAAAATGTTCGTAAACACACGCACCATACACACAATTGAAAGAATTAATAAATAATGCTAATTTAAAGAAACATATTTTATAACCTTTTTAATGACGTTTCTTGGCAACTAGTGCTAGTTTTTTTTTTCTTTTACTGTACATGATTTGTCATTTTCATTTATACAATTGCATATTTAAATTTTTTAAAACCGTCCAACTACAAATGTCATACAAAACTAAGGATGTCTTTAAAAATGCGTTTCTGCGATTATTACTATGATATCGTTTCACATTGTTTAAGTTATGAATTTTAATAAAGAACATAAATCGTATAAATTGAATGAAAATTAATTTACTACATGCATTTTCTTTCCTCTTCCCGAGAAAAAAAAAAACATTTAGTTTTAAAATAGCTAGGGGATATGATATCTGCATTTTAAAAATTATAATTGAAAATCGTTATTGCTATAAGCTATGAATATTTAAAGGCAATTACATTTTTTATGACAAACCAATTACATGCATCAATGCGAAAAAGCATTAAAAAATAAAATAAAATACATAATTATAATGCATAATTTTTTTAAGCAATCTGAAGAATGTCTTTAAAGTTAATTTACTGAAATATTTCAAAATTTAATTAAAAATCAATCAGTAGTAATCTTTTAGTTTAATAAAAGCTATTATTATAATAATTTTCAGATAAATTCAGATTATGGTTTATTTTTGATTTAGTACTATCACCACAAAAAAGTCAGTAATAATAGGAAGTAAGGCAGTTATATAAGTAAAAGGACAGAAAAATAACTATTATTATAACATTAAATCAAAGATACATTGAACTTACTTGAAGAAAATTCTTTCTCTCTCTAAAATAAGTATCACGTATTATCTATAATAATAAAGGAAGATGTCTGTCTGTCTGTCTGCCTGTCTGAGCATCTATACGTTCAGCCCCTACTGAACGCAGAAGTATAAAATTTTACATACGGGTACCTAGAAGCCTTCCCGAGGGGATAGTGAAAACATAATTTAATAATTTTAATTAATTGCGGAGATATTAATTAAAATATAGACCTATGTCTAATCAAAAAGCGATCTCAATCACTGAGAATTCACCGCGATTGCATAAAAATCGATATTTTAACGGAGTTAAAAGCAGAAAAAATGACAAATAAATTAGAAATATTAGTCCGATCGTTAAAAATTTGGTACCAAATGAAAGGGGATTTTTTTCCGAATCTAAGAGTGCAAGCGGCTTATCGATACATCAATTAGATTTTTTAAAATTAACTAAAGTATGAAATTTAGTTGGTAACAGGCAGACGACTGTCTGTGATGAAAACGGAAATGGTTGTAATCAATTAAGATACCACGTGCTTTATACTGGGGGGGAAAAATTGCAATTTTCAAACTTTTTCATATTTTCATTTACCTTACATTTGAATGAATATTCGGCTTAGACAGCATATTATAAAGCTACTGTTCAATTTTCATGAAAAAATATGAATAAATAAAAAAATGACATATTTATTGGAAAAAGATTAAGTTTTCTTTTTCATTTTTTTAAAATTCGTAGTATTTGGTTTTAATGCCCGATAAATCGATTGTGAATATTTTGGAAAGAGTACGATTATTAGGGAGGGGGGAAAAGGAGCAAAAAAAAAGAGTTTCAGCGTTTGAAATTGTTTGGTATATTTAGATTTTAAGGCAAGGTAAATCAATTGCGGATATTTTCGAGTGTAAAATTATTATTATCGACGGAAAGGAGGTGGGGGAGGGAGAGCGAAGAGGCAAAGATGTTGAAAATGAACGGGAGTTTCGGAGAAAACCACGGAACAACCAAAACACCTTTATTATTTAATATTTTACAGAGATTAGAATTCCAATTTCTGCTCACATATCGTACTAAGGATTTTTAACGTTATATTGCCCGAAATTATACAAGTTTCGGAGAAAACCATGGATAAGTCGGACACAAATCTTTTTATAAAAATGTCTATATTAGCTTTGTATCTCAGCTTCTAATTAACATAATTTCATAAGTAATACATCATTTAAAAAGTTATTTGAATTACAATTGATGAGTATGTGTTGCAAATCTCTGTCACCAGAGGGCGCTTTGATATTTTAATAATTCAATATCTAGAATTCTACTTATCATTTGAAATATTACGGAAATTTTAAACTGATGTTAGCCGTTAAATTCCGTACGGGAGTTTCAGAGAAAACCACAGAAAAGCCAGAACACCTTTATTACAATATCTCCAATTCTAATTATGATGCAGGCTTTCGAATTCCGATACTCTGTTCACATTTCGTATTAAGGATTTTTAACACGCAAGTTTCAAAGAAAAAAAAAAAAAAAAAACGAAAAAATCAGACACAAATTTTGCTATAACAATGTTTATAATACCTTTGTATCTCAGCATCTAAATAACATAATTTCATAGGTAAAATATCATTTTAAGCCTTTTAAACTGAAATTGAGGTGTACATATCGCAAATCCCTGACGCCAGAGGGTGCTATGTCATTTTAATAATTCAATATCTCCAATTCTGATTATCAGTAAATTACTTATAGGGAGAAGATTGGGAGACCGTAGGCCCCACCGGGTTCCGGATTTGCCACGATCAAAATTTTCAAGGTCCTTTATATGGTGAGCGAACAGGCTATTTCAAATCGTGAAACGTAAAGCGGCGTCTTAGTCGCCACAGTTCCAAATGATTAATTTGTAAACAACTTTTCTCGTAAATTATAGAGTAAATAATCTAGGCTTTGTGTGTGTGGGGGGGGGGGGTGTAAAAAATTATGTTCTTATGATCATTTACTGGATACGTCGTCGTTAATTAATGTTTTAAAAATGGTAATATAGTTTAATGCATCGATGTTAAATATATGTTTTTTATGTTTGATTATAAAAAGCATCTTGCGGCTATAACATTTGAGCAAATTACTACTAAATTTGACACGAGGACGATTTTATGAGATTCTTCTAAAACAACAACAAAAAGAAGATTAAAAAAAATCCCTTTTTGCAATCTTAAAGTCAAAGGTCCTTTACGTTGCATGGAATTACAATTTCAACTTACAATTATAACATTAACATTAGTTAACATTGGACCATTTGGACACCACTAATATTCAATGCTAATTGTTACGAGTTTAGTGAATTGTATGATTTGGTGAGATTTTGGTGGCAAAATTTGTAACTTAGCAATGAAATTTGTGCATTGGTGGTAAAATTTGATAGCTGATGACGAAATGGGTGACTTGGCAACGAAATTCATTATTTCACGACAAAACTTAGCGAACTTGGAGATGGAGAATAGTAGCTTTGGCGTCATTATATTTTCTTCTCACGCAAAAACTTCTTATCTCTTCACAGACCAATATCTTGTTTCCATAAGATAAAAATGCAAAAGAAGCTGTAAGGTATTACTCTCAATTTCAGTTGTAAATTTTAAATTCTTGTCTAAACCGGCGTTCTAAACTATTCACCAGAAACGATATTTTTATTAAGACTAACGAATTATTTAATTTTATATATTTAAATGATTAATTAAAGCAGTTACCATGTTTTTTTTTTTATTATTATTTATTCAGTTACCTTTTTCATTATCGATTACACGTGACGTAAGCATCAGACTATAAATTTAAGCAATTAAAGCTATAGAAAAGTCGGCTTCATCACAATTGACGAAAAATCACTTTTTAACTTGTCACTTTTAAGAAATTGAATCTATCGAAAAAGTTTAAAGACAAAAATTGTTCATTAGGCTAAGGCGGTAATTCACCTGATTTGAAGTTTTTTTCTATTTTCAATGTTAAAGAAATTATTAACAAATGAAAATTTCCACCCGCCACCATTTCCACCCCCTCTGAGCTGGATATCCCATCTACGAATTCGATCGAGATTTTTACTGTCCTGACAACATATCTCGAGCTGGATAAATTTAATTTATCGTGTTCACAACTTAACATGGGAAAAAGCGTTACACACACACACACGTATATATCTACTTTTGAACACAGGGTGGTTTTTTGGTTTCTAGGGGTCATGATCGGTGAAGATATGAAGAAATTTTCCAGAAATCGTGTTATGAGGACCATTGCAATAGGTAGATTTCCTATAAGGAATCTACCTAAAAATGACTGCTAGGTAGAGTGCTTGACATGAAGAAACAGAATTATGACAAATCGTATGACCCATACAGTTTAAGGAAAAGAGTATTTAATGATTAATATTTAATTATGTGTGGGTCATTTCACTTGTTAAAACTGTCACTTTCTTCGTATAAAGCGCAACCTGGTGGATATTTTTGAATCATGTATTTAATTATGTTAACAGATTTTATTAATTGCATACATACCAAATATTGTGTGAATCCGGTTTTTTTTTTTTTTTTTTTTTTTTTTTTTTTTTATCAGCGGGATACTGTATATAATTTAGTTGGAATCTACTTAAACCCACAGTGTACATGTTTCTGTGCTTTTCTCTTAATAGAATAGTTTTTATGAAAAAGGAAAAAAAAATATTCATTGTTCTATCTACACAGTTATTAAAGTGTATATTAAATATTATAATCCCCACTTAACGAAAAAATTGAAAATTGTTTATGAATTCAGCTTGTCAGTTTGTCTGTCCTTCTAATTTCCATAAATATTTAGGAAATTCCTTGAAACATATGAATATTATTCATGTTCACTATGGGTTATTTCCTACTGAAAATGAAGTAAATACCACTGCTGTCTTGCATACAGGGACATCCAAAAGAACATAGAAACATTGTTTTAGATGAGAGTTTTTTCTATAACTCATATTTTAATATATTTATTTTTGACTATTCATAAAGAAATTTACATTTGTCTAATGTCCTTCGAATTTTATTTATTTTGCTTTTGGTCAATAATCCACTTCTCTATTCTGGTTTTACTCTTGAAAGAAAATGTTCGTAAACACACGCACCATACACACAATTGAAAGAATTAATAAATAATGCTAATTTAAAGAAACATATTTTATAACCTTTTTAATGACGTTTCTTGGCAACTAGTGCTAGTTTTTTTTTCTTTTACTGTACATGATTTGTCATTTTCATTTATACAATTGCTCATTTAAATTTTTTAAAACCGTCCAACTACAAATGTCATACAAAAATAAGGATGTCTTTAAAAATGCGTTTCTGCGATTATTACTATGATATCGTTTCACATTGTTTAAGTTATGAATTTTAATAAAGAACATAAATCGTATAAATTGAATGAAAATTAATTTACTACATGCATTTTCTTTCCTCTTCCCGAGAAAAAAAAAAACATTTAGTTTTAAAATAGCTAGGGGATATGATATCTGCATTTTAAAAATTATAATTGAAAATCGTTATTGCTATAAGCTATGAATATTTAAAGGCAATTACATTTTTTATGACAAACCAATTACATGCATCAATGCGAAAAAGCATTAAAAAATAAAATAAAATACATAATTATAATGCATAATTTTTTTAAGCAATCTGAAGAATGTCTTTAAAGTTAATTTACTGAAATATTTCAAAATTTAATTAAAAATCAATCAGTAGTAATCTTTTAGTTTAATAAAAGCTATTATTATAATAAATTTCAGATAAATTCAGATTATGGTTTATTTTTGATTTAGTACTATCACCACAAAAAAGTCAGTAATATTAGGAAGTAAGGCAGTTATATAAGTAAAAGGACAGAAAAATAACTATTATTATAACATTAAATCAAAGATACATTGAACTTACTTGAAGAAAATTCTTTCTCTCTCTAAAATAAGTATCACGTATTATCTATAATAATAAAGGAAGATGTCTGTCTGTCTGTCTGCCTGTCTGAGCATCTATACGTTCAGCCCCTACTGAACGCAGAAGTATAAAATTTTACATACGGGTACCTAGAAGCCTTCCCGAGGGGATAGTGAAAACATAATTTAATAATTTTAATTAATTGCGGAGATATTAATTAAAATATAGACCTATGTCTAATCAAAAAGCGATCTCAATCACTGAGAATTCACCGCGATTGCATAAAAATCGATATTTTAACGGAGTTAAAAGCAGAAAAAATGACAAATAAATTAGAAATATTAGTCCGATCGTTAAAAATTTGGTACCAAATGAATGGGGAATTTTTTCCGAATCTAAGAGTGCAAGCGGCTTATCGATACATCAATTAGATTTTTTAAAATTAACTAAAGTATGAAATTTAGTTGGTAACAGGCAGACGACTGTCTGTGATGAAAACGGAAATGGTTGTAATCAATTAAGATACCACGTGCTATATACTGGGGGGGAAAAATTGCAATTTTCAAACTTTTTCATATTTTCATTTACCTTACATTTGAATGAATATTCGGCTTAGAGAGCATATTATAAAGCTACTGTTCAATTTTCATGAAAAAATATGAATAAATAAAAAAATGACATATTTATTGGAAAAAGATTAAGTTTTCTTTTTCATTTTTTTTAAATTCGTAGTATTTGGTTTTAATGCCCGATAATTCGATTGTGAATATTTTGGAAAGAGTACGATTATTAGGGAGGGGGGAAAAGGAGCAAAAAAAAAGAGTTTCAGCGTTTGAAATTGTTTGGTATATTTAGATTTTAAGGCAAGGTAAATCAATTGCGGATATTTTCGAGTGTAAAATTATTATTATCGACGGAAAGGAGGTGGGGGAGGGAGAGCGAAGAGGCAAAGATGTTGAAAATGAACGGGAGTTTCGGAGAAAACCACGGAACACCCAAAACACCTTTATTATTTAATATTTTACAGAGATTAGAATTCCAATTTCTGCTCACATATCGTACTAAGGATTTTTAACGTTATTTTGCCCGAAATTATGCAAGTTTCGGAGAAAACCATGGATAAGTCGGACACAAATCTTTTTATAAAAATGTCTATATTAGCTTTGTATCTCAGCTTCTAATTAACATAATTTCATAAGTAATACATCATTTAAAAAGTTATTTGAATTACAATTGATGAGTATGTGTTGCAAATCTCTGTCACCAGAGGGCGCTTTGATATTTTAATAATTCAATATCTAGAATTCTACTTATCATTTGAAATATTACGGAAATTTTAAACTGATGTTAGCCGTTAAATTCCGTACGGGAGTTTCAGAGAAAACCACAGAAAAGCCAGAACACCTTTATTACAATATCTCCAATTCTAATTATGATGCAGGCTTTCGAATTCCGATACTCTGTTCACATTTCGTATTAAGGATTTTTAACACGCAAGTTTCAAAGAAAAAAAAAAAAAAACGAAAAAATCAGACACAAATTTTGCTATAACAATGTTTATAATACCTTTGTATCTCAGCATCTAAATAACATAATTTCATAGGTAAAATATCATTTTAAGCCTTTTAAACTGAAATTGAGGTGTACATATCGCAAATCCCTGACGCCAGAGGGTGCTATGTCATTTTAATAATTCAATATCTCCAATTCTGATTATCAGTAAATTACTTATAGGGAGAAGATTGGGAGACCGTAGGCCCCACCGGGTTCCGGATTTGCCACGATCAAAATTTTCAAGGTCCTTTATATGGTGAGCGAACAGGCTATTTCAAATCGTGAAACGTAAAGCGGCGTCTTAGTCGCCACAGTTCCAAATGATTAATTTGTAAACAACTTTTCTCGTAAATTATAGAGTAAATAATCTAGGCTTTGTGTGTGTGTGGGGGGGGGGGGGTAAAAAATTATGTTCTTATGATCATTTACTGGATACGTCGTCGTTAATTAATGTTTTAAAAATGGTAATATAGTTTAATGCATCGATGTTAAATATATGTTTTTTATGTTTGATTATAAAAAGCATCTTGCGGCTATAACATTTGAGCAAATTACTACTAAATTTGACACGAGGACGATTTTATGAGATTCTTCTAAAACAACAACAAAAAGAAGATAAAAAAAAATCCCTTTTTGCAATCTTAAAGTCAAAGGTCCTTTACGTTGCATGGAATTACAATTTCAACTTACAATTATAACATTAACATTAGTTAACATTGGACCATTTGGACACCACTAATATTCAATGCTAATTGTTACGAGTTTAGTGAATTGTATGATTTGGTGAGATTTTGGTGGCAAAATTTGTAACTTAGCAATGAAATTTGTGCATTGGTGGTAAAATTTGATAGCTGATGACGAAATGGGTGACTTGGCAACGAAATTCATTATTTCACGACAAAACTTAGCGAACTTGGAGATGGAGAATAGTAGCTTTGGCGTCATTATATTTTCTTCTCACGCAAAAACTTCTTATCTCTTCACAGACCAATATCTTGTTTCCATAAGATAAAAATGCAAAAGAAGCTGTAAGGTATTACTCTCAATTTCAGTTGTAAATTTTAAATTCTTGTCTAAACCGGCGTTCTAAACTATTCACCAGAAACGATATTTTTATTAAGACTAACGAATTATTTAATTTTATATATTTAAATGATTAATTAAAGCAGTTACCATGTTTTTTTTTTTTATTATTATTTATTCAGTTACCTTTTTCATTATCGATTACACGTGACGTAAGCATCAGACTATAAATTTAAGCAATTAAAGCTATAGAAAATTCGGCTTCATCACAATTGACGAAAAATCACTTTTTAACTTGTCACTTTTAAGAAATTGAATCTATCGAAAAAGTTTAAAGACAAAAATTGTTCATTAGGCTAAGGCGGTAATTCACCTGATTTGAAGTTTTTTTCTATTTTCAATGTTAAAGAAATTATTAACAAATGAAAATTTCCACCCGCCACCATTTCCACCCCCTCTGAGCTGGATATCCCATCTACGAATTCGATCGAGATTTTTACTGTCCTGACAACATATCTCGAGCTGGATAAATTTAATTTATCGTGTTCACAACTTAACATGGGAAAAAGCGTTACACACACACACACGTATATATCTACTTTTGAACACAGGGTGGTTTTTTGGTTTCTAGGGGTCATGATCGGTGAAGATATGAAGAAATTTTCCAGAAATCGTGTTATGAGGACCATTGCAATAGGTAGATTTCCTATAAGGAATCTACCTAAAAATGACTGCTAGGTAGAGTGCTTGACATGAAGAAAGAGAATTATGACAAATCGTATGACCCATACAGTTTAAGGAAAAGAGTATTTAATGATTAATATTTAATTATGTGTGGGTCATTTCACTTGTTAAAACTGTCACTTTCTTCGTATAAAGCGCAACCTGGTGGATATTTTTGAATCATGTATTTAATTATGTTAACAGATTTTATTAATTGCATACATACCAAATATTGTGTGAATCCGGTTTTTTTTTTTTTTTTTTTTTTTTTTTTTTATCAGCGGGATACTGTATATAATTTAGTTGGAATCTACTTAAACCAACAGTGTACATGTTTCTGTGCTTTTCTCTTAATAGAATAGTTTTTATGAAAAAGAAAAAAAAAATATTCATTGTTCTATCTACACAGTTATTAAAGTGTATATTAAATATTATAATCCCCACTTAACGAAAAAATTGAAAATTGTTTATGAATTCAGCTTGTCAGTTTGTCTGTCCTTCTAATTTCCATAAATATTTAGGAAATTCCTTGAAACATATGAATATTATTCATGTTCACTATGGGTTATTTCCTACTGAAAATGAAGTAAATACCACTGCTGTCTTGCATACAGGGACATCCAAAAGAACATAGAAACATTGTTTTAGATGAGAGTTTTTTCTATAACTCATATTTTAATATATTTATTTTTGACTATTCATAAAGAAATTTACATTTGTCTAATGTCCTTCGAATTTTATTTATTTTGCTTTTGGTCAATAATCCACTTCTCTATTCTGGTTTTACTCTTGAAAGAAAATGTTCGTAAACACACGCACCATACACACAATTGAAAGAATTAATAAATAATGCTAATTTAAAGAAACATATTTTATAATCTTTTTAATGACGTTTCTTGGCAACTAGTGCTAGTTTTTTTTCTTTTACTGTACATGATTTGTCATTTTCATTTATACAATTGCTCATTTAAATTTTTTAAAACCGTCCAACTACAAATGTCATACAAAACTAAGGATGTCTTTAAAAATGCGTTTCTGCGATTATTACTATGATATCGTTTCACATTGTTTAAGTTATGAATTTTAATAAAGAACATAAATCGTATAAATTGAATGAAAATTAATTTACTACATGCATTTTCTTTCCTCTTCCCGAGGAAAAAAAAAAAAAACATTTAGTTTTAAAATAGCTAGGGGATATGATATCTGCATTTTAAAAATTATAATTGAAAATCGTTATTGCTATAAGCTATGAATATTTAAAGGCAATTACATTTTTTATGACAAACCAATTACATGCATCAATGCGAAAAAGCATTAAAAAATAAAATAAAATACATAATTATAATGCATAATTTTTTTAAGCAATCTGAAGAATGTCTTTAAAGTTAATTTACTGAAATATTTCAAAATTTAATTAAAAATCAATCAGTAGTAATCTTTTAGTTTAATAAAAGCTATTATTATAATAATTTTCAGATAAATTCAGATTATGGTTTATTTTTGATTTAGTACTATCACCACAAAAAAGTCAGTAATAATAGGAAGTAAGGCAGTTATATAAGTAAAAGGACAGAAAAATAACTATTATTATAACATTAAATCAAAGATACATTGAACTTACTTGAAGAAAATTCTTTCTCTCTCTAAAATAAGTATCACGTATTATCTATAATAATAAAGGAAGATGTCTGTCTGACTGTCTGCCTGTCTGAGCATCTATACGCTCAGCCCCTACTGAACGCAGAAGTATAAAATTTTACATACGGGTACCTAGAAGCCTTCCCGAGGGGATAGTGAAAACATAATTTAATAATTTTAATTAATTGCGGAGAAATTAATTAAAATATAGACCTATGTCTAATCAAAAAGCTATCTCAATCACTGAGAATTCACCGCGATTGCATAAAAATCGATATTTTAACGGAGTTAAAAGCAGAAAAAATGACAAATAAATTAGAAATATTAGTCCGATCGTTACAAATTTGGTACCAAATGAAAGGGGAATTTTTTCCGAATCTAAGAGTGCAATCGGCTTATCGATACATCAATTAGATTTTTTAAAATTAACTAAAGTATGAAATTTAGTTGGAAACAGGCAGACGACTGTCTGTGATGAAAACGGAAATGGTTGTAATCAATTAAGATACCACGTGCTTTATACTGGGGGGGGGGAAATTGCAATTTTCAAACTTTTTCAAATTTTCATTTACCTTACATTTGAATGAATATTCGGCTTAGACAGCATATTATAAAGCTACTGTTCAATTTTCATGAAAAAAATATGAATAAATAAAAAAATGACATATTTATTGGAAAAAGATTAAGTTTTCTTTTTCATTTTTTTTAAATTCGTAGTATTTGGTTTTAATGCCCGATAATTCGATTGTGAATATTTTGGAAAGAGTACGATTATTAGGGAGGGGGGAAAAGGAGCAAAAAAAAAAAAAAAAAAAAAAAAGAGTTTCAGCGTTTGAAATTGTTTGGTATATTTAGATTTTAAGGCAAGGTAAATCAATTGCGGATATTTTCGAGTGTAAAATTATTATTATCGACGGAAAGGAGGTGGGGGAGGGAGAGCGAAGAGGCAAAGATGTAGAAAAGGAACGGGAGTTTCGGAGAAAACCACGGAACACCCAAAACACCTTTATTATTTAATATTTTGCAGAGATTAGAATTCCAATTTCTGCTCACATATCGTACTAAGGATTTTTAACGTTATATTGCCCGAAATTATGCAAGTTTCGGAGAAAACCATGGATAATTCGGACACAAATCTTTTTATAAAAATGTCTATATTAGCTTTGTATCTCAGCTTCTAATTAACATAATTTCAAAAGTAATACATCATTTAAAAAGTTATTTGAATTACAATTGATGAGTATGTGTTGCAAATCTCTGTCGCCAGAGGGCGCTTTGATATTTTAATAATTCAATATCTAGAATTCTACTTATAATACATCATTTGAAATATTACGGAAATTTTAAACTGATGTAAACCGTTAAATTCCGTACGGGAGTTTCAGAGAAAACCACAGAAAAGCCAGAACACCTTTATTACAATATCTCCAATTCTAATTATGATGCAGGCTTTCGAATTCCGATACTCCGTTCACATTTCGTATTAAGGATTTTTAACACGCAAGTTTCAAAGGAAAAAAAAAAAAAAAAAACGAAAAAATCAGACACAAATTTTGCTATAACAATGTTTATAATACCTTTGTATCTCAGCATCTAAATAACATAATTTCATAGGTAAAATATCATTTTAAGCCTTTTAAACTGAAATTGAGGTGTACATATTGCAAATCCCTGACGCCAGAGGGTGCTTTGTCATTTTAATAATTCAATATCTCCAATTCTGATTATCAGTAAATTACTTATAGGGAGAAGATTGGGATACCGTAGGCCCCACTGGGTTCCGGATTTGCCACGATCAGAATTTTCAAGGTCCTTTATATGGTGAGCGAGCAGGCTATTTCAAATCGTGAAACGTAAAGCGGCGTCTTAGTCGCCACAGAGCGAAAATTTGCTACGGTTAAAAATTTCAAATATATTTGTGGTATGAGAGTGGAAGCTGTTGTAAGTTCTTAAACGGGGATAAGGCGCCGCAGGCGCCACCGAGATGGACTTTGCTGAAGTCAGAATTTTGAAAGATCGTAACACGATGAGCCAACAGGCTGTTTCAGATATTGAAGCGAGAAGACGGCGCCGCAGGCGCTACAGAGTGGTAATTTACTGCGATTAAATTTTTCAATAAAGTTATTTTCACTATATGTCAATGAGCTGTTGAAGGACCTGAAATGGGAAAAAGGCGCCACCAAGCGGGAGTTTCGTAAAGTCGAACTTTTCAAGGATCGCGAACCAGCTGGTCGCCGAAGGCGGCTAGTATATAAAGTATTTTATTTATTTATCTATCTATCTATCTACAGGGTGATTCAAAAAAACGTGGACAAAATGACATGATAGATCAGTCATACAACAAGGATAAAAAAATTGCATAGGAACAGAGGGTCGCAACTGCAATCCGGAGCCGCTACAGGGCGTCTGAAATACTACATAACACAAAGAGAAGAAACAAAACCCTTACAGATCATTTTATTGATAATTTTTCACTCACATGCGACTAACGCAAGTAAAATGTTGAGACTACAGAAGATGCTCAAAGTTTTTACCAGATGCATCGAGACACGACTGGCATCTACGTTGCATGGAACGCCGCAATTTCTCAAACATACCAGGTGTATCTGGAACACATCCTGCTGCCACAACGATTCTTCCTACCAAGTCTTCCGGCATTGCGACAGGTGTTTCATACACAAGTCCTTTTAAAAATACCCATAAGAAAAAATCCAAGGGAGATAGGTCTGGTGATCGTGGTGGCCATGCGATTGGTCCACCGCGACCAATCCAGCCGCCAGGAAAAGTAGTCTGCAGATGTGCTCTGATGTTTGTGCTGAAATTTGCAGGAGCTCCGTCGTGTTGAAATCGAATGCGCTAACGATTAGGCATCGGAACATCATTCAGCATTTCTGGCAGAACCTCTTGCAAGAATGTTGAATAAATAGGACCGTTAAGTCTTTCTGGGAGAATGTACGGACCAAGTAAGACAGTCTCCTACAATGCCAGCCCACACGTTAACGAAAAAGTTTCATTGTGGGCCGTGCGAACGTGTAGCATGTGGGTTTTTATCCGCCCACATATGCATGTTATGAAAGTTCATCACACTCTCGAATGAGAAGGCAGCCTCATCCGTGAAGACAACACTTGCTGCGAAGTTTTGGTCTGCAGCATTTTCTTGCACAAACCACTGCGCAAAATCCATACGATTGTTGTAGTTTCCCGGTTCCAGTGCCTGGACGCATTGTAAATGGTAAGTATGTAGTCCTTCGTTGTGTACAATGTGCCAGACGGTAGCTTGGGGGATATGGGTCTTTCGGGATACAACTCGTGTACTCGTTGAAGGATTACGCTGGAGTTCTAGGACAACTCTTTCTTCAGCATCAACTGTCCGAGTTAATCGTTCGCGACCATCATCCGGCTTGTGCACGTCGAACGGGTTGGTTTCACACAATCGTTTATGCAGAGTGGCAAAGAATGAGCGGTTAGGCACCTCTCTACCTGGATATTTCTCACGATACATTCGCGAGGCTTCTCGTCCATTGCAGTTGCCCGTGCCGTAAATTAAATGCATGTCAGACATTTCGAGGTGCGTGTAACTTGCCTCTTGTTACACCCAATGCATCCATGGCTTGAATGAAGACAATCTCCGTTTGCTCAACTCGTGTTTGTACCGAAACGCCTTCTTATGGCTTTAGCGCGATCTACAGGCATTTGCGACCCCCTGTTCCTATGCGATTTTTGATCCTTGTTGTATGACTGATATGCCATATCAATTTATCCCCGTTTGTTTTAGTCACCCTGTACATACATATATATATATATATATTAATTTCTCATTCAAAATGGTTTTGCTGTGTCGTCCGGGGCTTAAACAATACAAATTGTTATGATTAGCTATATTGTTTTACGAAATCGATGTAGCTTTCACAGCTTTCTGAAGCACATGCCCCTTGAATAGTTTATACTTCAAATTTTTTGCATTTTTATCCAATTATGATTTCTGTGGTCCTTTATTTACTCTCTCCGCCATTAAGTTTAATGGTTCTTTTATTATTATTATTATTATTCATGTCGGCGTAAGTAATTTAAATTGTTTTTGTCTCTTATTGGTTCTTAATCACTATCGCAACGTTTTTGTGGATTTTATTACGATATCTATCATTTATATATATATATATATATATTACACATTTGTTTGAAAAAAAAAAAAAAAAAGATATCACACAGAGAAAAATCAGATTTAATTAAATTCTGCAAGAGTAACATATTGTATGGTGGATTACAATAGACTTACAAGATTTGAAAATAAAATAATTATTTTGTGACACTTTCTTTGTTTTTATCATCTTTACAATCCTGTTACTAACGCAGTAATTGTGATAATATCTATTGGCTTTTGCAATCCTGTATAACAGGCATGCTTTGTTTCAACATAACTTGAATAGTTGACTTTACACGACTTTATTTTTAACGTTACACCACATATCGTCAATTAAATTAACTTTTTGACGTTTACCGGGTCATTTAGGTATATGAATTTTTGCTGTCTTCAGACAGTCATTAACTGTTCTTAATAAGAAAGCACCATAGGACTGCCGTTGCAATTCTTCAATGGTTCTTGACTGTCAGCATTAATATTCCCCTTACTACGTCACTAGAATGACGTCATTTTACTAGGAAGCTCAGTCACTTTAATCAAGAAGCCTGCATAAAAAAAGCTTATGTTTTTTTCGTATAATTATTCTGAATGTTCCGTATTATTAAAACGTCTGAGTTTATTGGTGGATTCATCCTCAGTCATTTTTTTTTACAAAGCATAGTTATTCTTATCCTCTAAGTTTTTCATCCACGAAATTATAACTGCAGAAAAATACTATAAATACCAATAAAATTAAAGACATTAAAAGTCTAAAACGGTTCATTCTGGAAGAGAAATTACGCGCCTTTTGGATGGAACTTTAGGATTGGCCAACTCGTTGAGAATTTTACCAAACACTATAATTAAGCATAATTTAGTGATTTTATGTTTCTTCTACTCATACCATGTTGTATAAGGCAGTACATATATTTTCAATGAACAGATTAGAAGTAAAGCAATGATTTTTGAGAAATACTAAAACTCATGAAGAAAAATTAAATATTAAGTGTAAAAAGGAGACATGTCCAAGGTGTGAAAATAATCACCAAGGACGTATGTATTATTGAATTTTGTATAAAATGTAATATTTGTGATAGGGGTACCAATGAAAATGCTATGCAATTTTGTCAGACTTTTAAAGTCACGCAAAATTTGTAAAAACAGTTTTTTCTGTCTCCTGTTAAATTAGGTTTTAGTGACCTGTCTCGTTTCTGCTATCATTTGTTCAAATGATATCAGAACGTAACGGATATGATCGGTTATTTTCAAGTAGAACTATTGGAAAAATATTCAGAAATATTTTTTTTTTATTTTTTTTTAATAGTATTATACGCAGTATTTTTTGCTTCGATATTAATATGAAGTTCGTTTCTCATGATAAAAGGAAATAAATTTACCAGGAAAGTACGTTTGGTTCATAAATGTGAATCTTACGACAGTTGTTTTCTTTGTACTTTATATTTACTTTTAAAATGATTAACTGATGTATAAAGCGTTTCTCAAATTTATATTTATTTTATTTCTGTAGATAAAGTGTCCTTATATCTAAAACAAGATTATGTGATGTTTGACATTAAGTATTAGAAACTAGTTTAATTAAGTAATTATTATATGGAATCCGTTATACATTTTTATGTATAACTGAAATAATGAATTTTAAACTTACTAAATTATCATTTTTTTCATTTACGACAGGAAATCTTCAAATATATAAATGTTTTTGAAAGCACGTAAAGTGGTTTTCTAGGTACTTTAATAAAATTTTGCTTAAAGTATTTAAAACTGAATACCACATTATTCTATCCGATTATAAATTTAATAAAAACGTCACATAAACATAAAGAAAAAAAGGTCTACATGCTTTGCAAATGAAATTTAAAAGAACAATTCATGATAAAATAAAAACTTCTTTCCAGACATTCTTTCGGGATTTACTTATTTTAATTTTTTTATTCCACTTACTTCTAGAGTTTCGTTTGAAATTTTCTATTTTTAACATTTCATTGTTTTCTAAAATTTCTTTTTAAAAATGTTACTTCTGTTTGATCTTTTATTCAGTTTATGGAACAAATAAACGTATAAAAAATATGACTTTAGAAGGAAAAAAAATGACTGTAGAATAATTTGATTTCTTTAAAAATATATTTGAAGATTTAATTACACGGCGGAGTATTATTTGCCTAGCTCATCAAAATATAAAGAATAGAAGGGGAAAAAAATACCACAGAGATGATTGTATTCAGTAAGAAAATATTGTCTTTCCAAATTCACTGAGTAAAAATAATTTATTAAAATTAATATTTAAAAAAATTATCTTCTATGATAATTGCAGACGATTTCCATATTAAAGAAGTGGTATAACACCAAATACCCCCAAAAAGTCAATTTTATTCTCAATGTTAAAGAATTTTTTTAATGAAAAAAATCGATAACTTTATTTTAAATTATCGCAGATTGATGGTTCTACCATTCGTTTTAAAGGTATTGGCGAGATCTTTTGAAAGATACCCATCATGAAAAATTATCCCTCTCGAGGGGGGACTTCCCCACGGGGGGGGGAGTGGGGGTGGCGAGGCTCCTACATACTCAATTTTTTTTTCCCAGTTCACTACCTCTATTACAAATAATTATTTTAAGTTTCATAATGATTATTAAAAATAATTCTGCTTATGCACATTTATACAAAATTTTGTCCTATACAACCATGTTAAAAATTTAGAAAAAGCGGGATGGCAACGCAGTCTCTAAGACAATTTTTACTAAAAGTTGATAGGCACTAATTTATGTCAAGGTGTAACTTTATACCAATTTGTATGAAATTATGTGCAGTAATTCCTGAGATACAGTTGCCACAAAATTTTGTCACACACACAGAGACTGACAGACAAACAGACAGACAGACATTTTCTAAAAATGGTCAAATTGTGTTCTACATCTTTCAAAATGTGTAAACCCATCAAAAACCTGAGGTCGAAAATTTTTGCGAATCCAATACTTTCTTCTATTGAATATAGAAGAAAGTATTAAGCATATGACACATACGGGATGATTATACTATGAAATGTTCTAATTTGGATTTAAATCTATCAAGATAGATGTTGAACATTGATTTTATCTTTCTGCATTACGTAATTGATTGTGCATCGTGAACATTAACTAATGCGCAAAAATGATTTTTTATTTACTTGCTTTCAGTATTTGTTAGATTTTTCTATAAATATTATTTACTAAGCACATGTCTTTTGCCAAACTTTAGTTTCGAGGATATTTCTTCTAATTGTATGTATATAACATATTCTTATTTTTGGATTTTACAACAAGCAATATGATTAATGTTTATGGTACATTATTATTTGTATCAGTGATGAAATTTACCTGAAGTAAATTTTCCCAGCAAATATTAACCGTCATTTGTGAGCAGTATCTGTTAATCAGTGTATAATTTCTAAAACAATGTGTGCAGGGGAACTTTAATATTCTTTAGAACATAAGCTCTTTAGTGTCTGTGATTTTGAGTGTCTATAGAAGAATTTTTTTTTTCTTCTAAATGAACAACAAACAACAGAACAACGTCTTCGGGTTTTTACAAATGATAAATTGCTGAATTCCAGTACACAAAATTATACTTTTCCACGAATTTTGTCTAAGATTCAATGATAAATATATACAAGTATGGAAGTTGTGTTCCCATGTGTTCTCATACAATTTAAGTTCTGCTTACAATAAGTAAAAATAACCCTAGCATATGCATTTGTTAGCAGTCCTTATATGTCTGCGATACAGTATTTGTTCCTTCTATTGAATGCAGTTACAGGAAATTTAACACATATGATGTAGAAAATATGCTTCAATTTTAAGTTTGATCCATCTTTCGGTATGTCCTTTGATATGTATGAAATAGTAATAATTGAAGTTTTCTTGGTTAGAAATTCTTCAATATCACCTGATAAGTGGATACTAAACTGTATTAATGCAGATTTAATGTTACGAAATAATTTCCGCCGAAAACAGTTTTTAAATGTTTAGAAGATTTAAGGTTTTTTGCTTACAAAGGTTTTGTATCGTTGATACTTTCGAAATGAGATTTTTTTTTTTTTTTACTTGGGTGATCCGTCAGTAATTGACCACAGGGTAGCAACTGACCACTTAAGCACAAAAATCTGAAAGATAATGTAGTTATTAGAATGCGTAAAGGCCATTTAGTGAAATACTGTATTAAAATCTGTAATAGCAAAAGATATTTTTATTCTAACTTATCCTGAATTAATTACAAATTTCTACATAGTTGGCAGCAATAGCGAGGTGTTTCAAAATGTTTAATTCAATCTTAAAAAATGTAGTTCAATGGACGGCTAGAACCAGGCGGAGCTCCCAAGGTTTGTGGGAAAAAGCTGTGCTATGATTGGTTATATTCCACTATATGTGGGATAAATTAAGACTCCTATGGGTTAAATGAAAGAAAATCGTCGTCATGATGTGGAATGACTTCAGAGAGTAATGTCATCAATTTGATTCCAAAAGCATATTTATTCAGGTATAGATGTCATTTATATTTGTTGTAGATATATAATTGTTTTTTATTAAGCAATTAATTACTATTCTTACAATTACGGGATAGTCACTTACTAGGTATCTAAAGTGTTATAAGTGCTAGTAAATGAACAATTTGCTCAACTATTGAAATTTGTTGTTTTCAGTAACAGATCAATGAAATTAATTTCTAAATGTATGAGAATCTCGCTTAAATTTTCTCAAAAAGATTTCTCAGCTTGAGAAGGTTTCTAGCGTTTGACATTCATAGTGCATTTGGATCCGATAATTTAAATGATTTAAGGCGGATTTAAAGTCATTTTTATACAAAATATTCAGGAAAGGATAAAAGGATGAGTGCGTTTAACGTCGAACTAGGGATACGCAATGGGCAAGCGGTGATGGTCTAAGATTCACGATTGATGGGTTGCAAAGAAGATGTTGATTAGTAAGTCTGTTTAGGTTAATTAATGTTTTACATGAATATACTTTTACACTGGAATATAATTAGAATATATTTACATACATTTATAATTACATTCAAATGTATTTTTAACAATAGCTTTTAATTTAAGCAACTTTTGAACAGGTATTTAATATAGTTAATTACTAACATGATTACGGTTATTTGCTGGATGTAAATGGTCAATTACTAGCAAAATATGATTTCGAAACGGCTATTAGAAGCAAAAAAAAAATGTAAGATATATAACATGATATTGTTTCTCATTTACGAATTCTAATATATTAATTAGTACTTAGAAAAAAAAATTGCTAATGATTATATTTGAAAATAGGAGAAAACCTTTAGATGTTTCCCGTAAATGGTCAATTGCTAGTCTGTTCACCTTAATTATAGGAAAGAAACGAAATTTATAAACCTTTAAACTTAATGAAATACGATATGGTAACAAATACTTTATAATTTTAAAAGTTTATAGTTTTATTAAGGAATAATTAGAATGTGATGATTAAAATGATAAAAACGCACGATTCTGTTCATCCTAAAGAAATAAATGTTTCACAATAAATGCAATTCATTGCAAAAGAATAATTCTTGGACATGGTTTCGCCTGTAATCTGTATTTTAGATATTTATATTCGCTACGAAATTCTAAATTCAAATATTCTGGATTTGAAAAAAAAAAAAAAAAAAAAAAAAAAAAAACGCTTAATGTAAGAAAAGCTTTTGTATAATAGTAGAATAGATATAAAATTTAATACTCACATAGTTTAATAACTAAGTATTAAATTAATTATTATACGAAAGTACTGCCACTGGTATACTACCAAAAATTCGTGGGGTCTTGAATAGTTAAAGCGTTTATTATTAAAAGAAGACTTATTAGAAGAAAAAAAATCCATGTATTATACGAAAGCAATTACATCTATTTAATGATTAAAAAGTGTATTGATAATATTTATAGTTATATATTTAAATCAAAGAATTATAATATTATTAACATAAACTTATAGTCTACCAATTAGTACAAAAATGTTTAACATTGACAGAAAATTATAATACTTTATTTTTAACATACATCAGAATTACTTTAATTTGAATATTTATGATATATTTAATCAATAAAATAAAATAATTATTACATCTTATTTATAATTTATTAAACGTCAATATCTCTACTGCTTAATACTCTACACATAAAAGCTTTAAAAATTATGCAATTCTAAAATGAGAGATTAAATATATATTAGTATACACATAACATTTATACAGTTTGTTATTTAAAATTATCAAGATTTAAAGTTCATTGAATATTTCATAATATCTACAATTGTTCATAACTTTTTATTATTTATTATTATAAAAAAAAAAAGTTTCATATGCTTATTTAATTATAGTTTATACCATATTTATAATAAGAAATTTTATAAAATGAAATAAAAAATGAAAATTTAAATGTAAATCACCACCTTCTCCACAAGCAATTTTTTAAATTGCAATTTCGACATTTGCTAACTTTCAATTACAATGATTTCCGAGCAATTTAAATACAGTAATATATATATATATGTAATACAAATGATAGATAGCAAAATAAAATTTAATCTTAAAATTTAGCAATTAATAGATCTAAAACAATACTAACACACAACAATATAAACTAAGAGGAAAGACTGACACAAAATTTTTGCGATTTAGATTAAGAACCAATAAGAGACAATAATAACTTAAAGTACTTAAGCCGACATGAATGATAATAAAAAAGGACCATTAAACAACAGAGAAAAGAAATATATATATATATATATATATATATATATATATATATATATATATATATATATATATATATATATATATATATAATGTTGATTTGTAGCTGACATTTTAGATTTTAGAGTAGTCTGAATAAAATTCCTGTATTACTTCTCTGTAATTAAGTAAGGAGAATGTATTCCTCAACATAAATATCGTATTTTACAGTTTTTCTATTAAATTATATATTCATATTTTGCCATTTTCATTCATATCACGAAATATAACGTATAATAAAAATTAAAGTTATCCCTTCCCACACATCCACGATTACCAATCATGAAGCAACATTTTCTTTCTTTATATTCACAATCTTCTGCTTGTAATTTTTAAACCGAGGATATTGTTTCAAAGACAAATTGCCTGTGTTACATTGGTTTTGTTTTTCTATTCTCCTTCAAGTATAAATTCCTTTCCCGATTTATACATTTTGTGTAGGATAGGTTTTGAAAATTGAATCTGAAGGGGTTTCGGCGGATTGAAGAAAAATATTGAAAAGGAAAAATCCAGAAATATGATAGTTCTATTTCATCTTTTGGATGACTTACATTTTGAAATTTAAATTAGATTTCAAAAAGGAATGAATTCTTTAAAAAATAAATAAATGGAATAAAATATTTAAATTATTATCATTATTATTATTATTATTTTAAATTCCTCACTAAGCTAAAATGCGACATGTCCACTGAGAAAAAAAATATATATATACTGTCTTCATCTAGAACGAATAAGTGGTCATTTTCTAAATCCCTGGAATGGTGTGCCCTCTGTAAGGGGATGATTCTAGCTCGTATTTTTGCGAGTTACGGACAAAAACTACGAAATATTCCTAACAGCTAGGTCGAGCAGCGTGACCTGGGATCGATCCCGTCTACCAGCTTTGAGAGCAGCATCGCTCAGCCACTGATACGGCTTTTTTTGTTATGTATTTAGTAGCAATTTGTGTAAACATTCCTTTATATATAAAAGGGTAAAAGCATTTTCTACAGATTGAAGAGAGTGGAAATTCAGTTTAATTAATTTTATTATATTGTTAAACCATGCAGGTTCATGCAAAGGTCTCACTAGAATATAATAGGTGAATATAAATTGAGTACACCTTAATATTTTGCCTCAGAACGTATTTAAATACATCTCACAAAAGCATGCAATATATCATGATAAAAGTTATCAGAATCTTTTAAATTTGTAAACCTCTATCTCTCAAATATTGTATATTTTTGTTAAATAGGTTTTTTTTTTTTTTTTTTTTTTTTTTTAATTTTCATTTCGTTGTAAAAAATAAGAAATTAATCAAAATAAAATTAATACTTACGAAATACAACATCATGCATTAGTATAACTTCCATTTATTAGTCGCTTAATTTATATACTTTGTTTTAAAAACATAAATCCACATCCACATTCAAATCGATTTTTAATGCTGGTTTCAAAGCTGCAATTGCATAAAGTAATAAAATTATTTTAGTCTGTCTCGCGATAGCGACCACAAAAATCACACTATTGACTTGCAAATTTGTACACATGTTCATGAGTCACACGCAATTAGCTCTATGGTTTTGGGCATTTATTCTATTTAGAGTTCGTGTAAAGGGACATATTATTATTATTATTATTATTATTATTTTAATTACGGCTTATGGACTGAATTTGTATGTACCGCAATAACAATCGCAAAAACCATATTCACTTGCAAATTGATACACATGTTAAGGCGCTATACAGAAATAGCTGTTTAATTTTTCGTGTCCATGTTGTTTATTTATCGTGTACTTTCACACACCAAAGTTTTTCTTTTGTTTAAGGCCTATGAGCAGAAATTTGTTTGAATGCATTTTAGCATCATTTCTCTACTTTCAACAAAATGAAATTAAAATACAATATTAAGATGTTTAAACTAATGTTTTCTGTAGATAAGTTATTTTAGAATGATTAATTAATGTAGTCGAACTTACAAAAGTGTTTCGACAATATCACGTAAACATCCAAATTATTTCAAATTTCAAACAGTTATTCATGAGATACATAGAACAAATTTAATAATTTTACTAGCCTATATAAAGTTTATGGTTTGTTTATAGAGGCACAAAAAGAATTTTGTAACATTAGAGTCTATGGACAAATTTTTAATTCAGTGTATTTTTACGTGTTCCTGCTCCATTCAATATAACAAAATTAACATACATTATAAAGATGCTTAAAAACATATTTTCTTAAAAGACTACGTAATTTATTTACGGGACTACACAAAAAATTTCTGGTGGCATTCTATAATCATCCAAATGATGTCAAATTCGATTAAAATATTAATGATTCATAGTTAATTAGATGTAATTATTTATAGATGTATATATTAAAATCGTGTTCAGGGACACACAAACGATTTGCGTAGTATTACGGTCTATAGACGCATTTCTAAAAAGTGCATTTTATCATTCCTAAACCCCATTAAATATAATGAAATAAACACATGTTATTAGAATGTTTAAAAGAATGTTTTCTGGGGAAAATGTGTATTCATAAAATTCGTAATGAGTTCACAGGGTTATACAAACTAAGTCCTACATGTATGAAATCCTCTGGCACGGAATTTTTCAAGTATTTACGAGTTACAAGGAGTTGACACAAATCTATCAGTTACAAGCGGATATCTATATATGCATGTATACAGGTGATCAGTTTAAAAGAGTACTCATGGGTTTTTATTATAACCCTTAAATCGGACGGATGTGGCAACATTCTAAGATTGATGTATGTTTGTTTGAACCTTGTTTCAGTTTGTGAGATAATTTCTAACACTGGACTGTTACACCATTATCTGTGAGGTATAACAGAAATAGACACACATTTTTTTTTTTTTCTAAATCCTGTAATAATTTTATTTTTTAAAAACATAATTTAATTCATATTTTTACTTTATCATTCCTCACAGAAAATGTTTAAAATGGTCGCCACCATTTTGAATGTAAACATGAACACGTCGAACCAAGTGTTTGACACAATTCGCACCATTGTTGGTGTTATTGATGAGATTTCTTCAATTTTGATCTGTTTTAATTTATCGATGTTTTTAAGACTTCTCTGGAAAAGCCTATGAAATGATACTGTAAAAATTATAATGAAATTGTAAATGTAGTGTAGGAATGGTAATGCAAAATTATAATAATAATTAAATTTTGTTTTTCATAAATAAAATTATTACATGATTAGAAAAAAAAAAAGTGCGTTTCCATTTCTGTTTTACTTCAGAAATAAAGTTGTAACACTCCAAAAGTGTTGGAAATTGTCTCCCACACTTTAACAAGGTTCAAACAATTATAGTTCGATGTTAGAATAATTGCCACACCCGTCATATTTAAGGGTATTAAGAGAAACCAACGGGTACTCTTTTTAATTGATCACCCGGTATATATATATATAAGATATGAAAATATTTTTTTAATCGTACAATATAATAAAAAAATCAATATATATCTATATCTATATCTATATCTATATATATGTATTTATTAATTACTTATTAAAAAAAGTGTATTTGTATATAAAAGGCGCCAAAGACAGCACTAAAAATTATACAAAAATATATAATTTTGAAAATATGTAGAGACTTGAAGGCAACTGGGCGTGGTCAACAAGAAGAAAATACGTTAATAGAAACAAAGAAATAACTAATTAAAGAAACGAAGAATAATTGTATAAACAACACTACATGTTAAAAAAACCCTTACGCTTCCTTTTCAGTGGGTGGGGTCAGCATAAGAGACAATAAAGTAAATTGAAAAAGGTCTAACAGGTTTCGGAGGCATGGCGAAACTAGCATACTCCCAACAAAAATTTTAATATATGTATTAAAGTAATATATATATATATATATATATATATATATATATAAAATAAAATTCAATATCAATGACAAACATAAATTTGTATAAAAAAGGCGCTTAAAGCAGCACAAAATTTTACACAAGACCAATAATAAATTTAATTGAAGATAAAAGATGAGATGAAGGTGAAAAGTAACAAACAACAAGAAAAACTTATTAAACTATGTTAATAAACAAGAAAATTGGTTAGATTTAAACACTATTTAAGCTAGAAATTCAAATTACGCTGTGTCAATCTCTTCAGCAGGTGGGAACACAGCAATTAAAAATTTAAAAAACTATGTAGTACTAGCAGGTTTCAAAAGACATGCAGGCTAGCATACTCCAAATGTGATTCAAACTGAATAGAAATGGAAAACAATGTATAAAGTTTTACATTTATTGAAATTTTAAATTTAAGTTTTGATAAAAACTGAATTTCAATTTATTAAAAATCATATTATAGCCAGCAAAAAAACTATTATATATACAAGATAAAGATTTTTATATATGAAATGCTAGCCAAACATATCCCCACCCGAACCTACAAGAAAAGATGAAAAAACTCACCACCTGCAAGAAAAACAACATCTTCAAAATTCATTCCAGCTTAAAAACTTGAAAAAACACTAAATTTTCTTTCCGTATCCAAAGATGTCCAAGAACTTTCCAGGTCTGGCGATACAAAATAACTCCAAACATTAGCAAAATGGTCTTCCTAGAAGGCTTTGAACCAAGTGCATCAAACTGGACACCTATATGAATCACCAATCAAAAAGCAGATACTGCGGCACTGACACTAAAAATTCAAATTTTTTGTATAATGAAATATAAAATTTAAAGGATACAAATTCTTGTAATATAATAGAGCTTGAAAATTGAAAACTTGTTTATCAAAATTAAATTTTAAATTACATAACCTTTTGATTTTTAATATATGGTTGATAACAATATTTATGTAAATTCTGTGACTAAGATTAGAATACCAATGCGGCATATAGTTAGTAATGAAGTTAAAGTTTTTTCTTTTGTCAAATAAATCAGTATATAAATTATTATCTTTTATAATAAATGAAATATCCAAAAAATCAGCTTCATAATTATTATTGTTGGCTTTATTTAATTTTAAACAATCTGGATAAATTAAACTTGAAAAATTATCAAAATCAATATTGAAAATAATTAAATAATCGATATATCGATAACCATGTAAACATATATTATGAGTTACAGTGAACTGATATTCAAAGAAAAACAAAAAAAGATTAGCCGCACAGGAAGAGTAATTGGTTCCCATGCCAATACCATGTGACTGTTTGAAAACTTTGTCATGAAAAAAGATATAATTATTATTTAAACAAAAATGACAAAGACTAAGAAAAAAATCTCGAGGAATATTCAATTCATCTTCAATATAAAAAATGTCAAAAATATTTTTAAGAATATTATAAAGTTCATTTATAGGAATATTACTGAATAGGTTTTCAAAGTCATAAGTTTGAATAGAAAAAGGTTTAAAAGTAATTTTATTAATTAATTCAAGACTATTATCAATTGACCAAAAATAACTAGAATTCTTATCCTTAGATTTTAAAAAGTCAAAGATATTTTTCATAAAAAACTGTAATTTAATATTGAAATTCTTACCAATACTATTAGTAGTACAACAAATGAATCTAAATTTAACAGGATTTTTACGAAACTTAGGTGTTAAAAATGAAAAGGGAATATTACTTTCATTAAAGACTCTTATATTATATGAAAAAAGTGATTTAATCTGCTTAGAATAAGCAGTAAAACATTTTTTAACAACAGTGGATTTCAAATTTATTTTTGTATAGTAAAAATCATTATTCAGTTCATCTAAAGTTCTTTCAAAATAAAATTTCTTTCAAATGATACCATAATTACTAGCAGCTTTGTCAACAGGAACCAAAATAAAATGTTTTTTAAAAAATTCCAAGTATTCATTATCTTTCTTATAAAATTTCTGATAATCATTATTCACACAATTTAAACTTTCACTTAAAAAATTATCAAAATAAACAATAAGATTGTGTTTCCATTCATGAAAAGCTTCTATGGGTATATTGTATTTATAACAAATTTTATAAATAAAATTTGTAATATCTTTCAAAAAAACTTCTTTAGCAATTGATTTTTTAAGTTTTTTATTTAATCTAAATTTAGTACCCAAATTCATCAAAAACCTTAAATTATCATTTTTTATTATATTTAAATTACCAGTTATAATATGTTTATAATTATTATTAATATAAGAGTTAAATTCATCATTATTACATATGCAAATATTCGTATTAGAAGAATCAACAGATAAAGCAAATTCTCTTTAGTTGAAGATTTTTTTACTGAATGGTTTATTATATTTAAAAGCAGTTATAACATTTATATTTTTTACTGGAAATAGAAAATTATTTTTAAAAATAGCTTTATTCAATTTCAAACAATCAAATGATTTCTGCAAAAAAGAAACCGTAAAATATTCATTCAAAACATTATATTTACCAACTTTAAGCAGTTTGAAACCAATTAAATCTGTAACCAAATCCTTAAACTGAGTATTAACAAAATTATATTTAACAAGCAAAGCAGAAATTTTCTTAATAGTCTTGATTTTCAAAGAAAAAATTGAAGTCTTTAATTTATTAACATTTAATGAATTTGTAAAAAAACTTTTCTTGTTCATTTAACCAAAATAAAGGTATAATGTCATTTACTTTATTACTATTAATATGTGAACCTCTTCTACCTCTTTTAATTGATATTAAATTGTTAACTTCATAAAATAAATTATACACATTAGAAATCTTATTTTCATTTAGATTATTGAGTTCTGTATTTAAGCCATAAGGATATAAAGTTTTAAATTTTAATATATAATCATTCTCTTTAAACAGTCTTTCATTTTCATCAGTAACATGGTCCAAAATTTCAATTTCTATATTTTCAAATGAATGTTCTTTAAAATGTAAAAGTTCAAAAGAGGGGAATTTAGATTTATTTATTTGTTATCTGTGGTTATTAATTCTAAAATGCAATTCATTTGAAGTTTGACCAATATAACTCTGTAAACAAAATAAACATTTAATTCTGTAAATAATATTACTGAATTTTCAAAAACTAATATAACCAGATGGCATCACCTCACTATCAGCTTTAGCAACAACACAAGTTTTACATTTTTTACTTTTTCATTTAAAATATCTCATATTTGCTAATTTAAATAATTTTTATAAATAAATTTTTGCAGGCACTTTGACCTAATTGCTTAATAACAAGAAACCTCAACAACATTAACGAAATGTATAATGAAGAAAAAATATTCAAATTAAGCGCTAAAGCAGCTTTAATAAATTGAATATTTAAATAAAATTAAATTCAATATCAATGACAAACATAAATTTGTATAAAAAAGGCGCTTAAAGCAGCACAAAATTTTCACAAGACCAATAATAAATTTAATTGAAGATAAAAGATGAGATGAAGGTGAAAAGTAACAAACAACAAGAAAAACTTATTAAACAATGTTAATAAACAAGAAAATTGGTTAGATTTAAACACTATTTAAGCTAGAAATTCAAATTACGCTGTGTCAATCTCTTCAGCAGGTGGGAACACAGCAATTAAAAATTTTAAAAACTATGTAGTACTAGCAGGTTTCAAAAAACATGCAGGCTAGCATACTCCAAATGTGATTCAAACTGAATAGTAATGGAAAACAATGTATAAAGTTTTACATTTATTTAAATTTTAAATTTAAGTTTTGATAAAAACTGAATTTCAATTTATTAAAAATCATATTATAGCCAGCAAAAAAACTATTTTTATACAAGATAAAGATTTTTATATATAAAATGCTAGCCAAACATATCCCCACCCGAACCTACTAGAAAAGATGAAAAAACTCACCACCTGCAAGAAAAACAACATCTTCAAAATTCATTCCAGCTTAAAAACTTGAAAAAACATTAAATTTTCTTTCCGTATCCAAAGATGTCCAAGAACTTTCCAGGTCTGGCGATACAAAATAACTCCAAACATTAGCAAAATGGTCTTCCTAGAAGGCTTATACTTATATTACTTTTTTATACAAATTTATGTTTGTCATTGATATTGAGTTTAATTTTATTTAAATATTCAATTTATTAAAGCTGCTTCAGCGCTTAATTTGAATATTTTTTCTTCATTATACATTTCGTTAATGTTGTTGAGGTTTCTTGTTATTAAGCAATTAGGTCAAAGTGCCTACAAAAATTTATTTATAAAAATTATTTAAATTAGCAAATATGAGATATTTTAAATGAAAAAGTAAAAAATGTAAAACTTGTGTTGTTGCTAAAGCTGATAGTGAGGTGCTGCCATCTGGTTATATTAGTTTTTGAAAATTCAGTAATATTATTTACAGAATTAAATGTTTATTTTGTTTACAGAGTTATATTGGTCAAACTTCAAATGAATTGCATTTTAGAATTAATAACCACAGATCACAAATAAATAAATCTAAATTCCCCTCTTTTGAACTTTTACATTTTAAAGAACATTCATTTGAAAATATAGAAATTGAAATTTTGGACCATGTTACTGATGAAAATGAAAGACTGTTTAAAGAGAATGATTATATATTAAAATTTAAAACTTTATATCCTTATGGCTTAAATACAGAACTCAATAATCTAAATGTAAATAAGATTTCTAATGTGTATAATTTATTTTATGAAGTTAACAATTTAATATCAATTAAAAGAGGTAGAAGAGGTTCACATATTAATAGTAATAAAGTAAATGACATTATACCTTTATTTTGGTTAAATGAACAAGAAAAGTTTTTTACAAATTCATTAAATGTTAATAAATTAAAGACTTCAATTTTTTCTTTGAAAATCAAGACTATTAAGAAAATTTCTGCTTTGCTTGTTAAATATAATTTTGTTAATACTCAGTTTAAGGATTTGGTTACAGATTTAATTGGTTTCAAACTGCTTAAAGTTGGTAAATATAATGTTTTGAATGAATATTTTACGGTTTCTTTTTTGCAGAAATCATTTGATTGTTTGAAATTGAATAAAGCTATTTTTAAAAATAATTTTCTATTTCCAGTAAAAAATATAAATGTTATAACTGCTTTTAAATATAATAAACCATTCAGTAAAAAAATCTTCAACTACAGAGAATTTGCTTTATCTGTTGATTCTTCTAATACGAATATTTGCATATGTAATAATGATGAATTTAACTCTTATATTGATAATAATTATAAACATATTATAACTGGTAATTTAAATATAATAAAAAATGATAATTAAAGGTTTTTGATGAATTTGGGTACTAAATTTAGATTAAATAAAAAACTTAAAAAATCAATTGCTAAAGAAGTTTTATTGAAAGATATTACAAATTTTATTTATAAAATTTGTTATAAATACAATATACCCATAGAAGCTTTTCATGAATGGAAACACAATCTTATTGTTTATTTTGATAATTTTTTAAGTGAAAGTTTAAATTGTGTGAATAATGATTATCAGAAATTTTATAAGAAAGATAATGAATACTTGGAATTTTTTAAAAAACATTTTATTTTGGTTCCTGTTGACAAAGCTGCTAGTAATTATGGTATCATTTGAAAGAAATTTTATTTTGAAAGAACTTTAGATGAACTGAATAATGATTTTTACTATACAAAAATAAATTTGAAATCCACTGTTGTTAAAAAATGTTTTACTGCTTATTCTAAGCAGATTAAATCACTTTTTTCATATAATATAAGAGTCTTTAATGAAAGTAATATTCCCTTTTTATTTTTAACACCTAAGTTTCATAAAAATCCTGTTAAATTTAGATTCATTTGTTGTACTACTAATAGTATTGGTAAGAATTTCAATATTAAATTACAGTTTTTTATGAAAAAGATCTTTGACTTTTTAAAATCTAAGTATAAGAATTCTAGTTATTTTTGGTCAATTGATAATAGTCTTGAATTAATTAATAAAATTACTTTTAAACATTTTTCTATTCAAACTTATGACTTTGAAAACCTATTCAGTAATATTCCTATAAATGAACTTTATAATATTCTTAAAAATATTTTTATATTGAAGATGAATTGAATATTCCTCGAGATTTTTTTCTTAGTCTTTGTCATTTTTGTTTAAATAATAATTATACCTTTTTTCATGACAAAGTTTTCAAACAGTCACATGGTATTGGCATGGGAACCTATTACTCTTCCTGTGCGGCTAATCTTTTTTTATTTTTCTTTGAATATCAGTTCACTGTAACTCATAATATATGTTTACATGCTTATTGATATATCGATGATTTAATTATTTTCAATATTGATTTTGATAATTTTTCAAGTTTAATTTATCCAGATTGTTTAAAATTAAATAAAGCCAACAATAATAATTATGAAGCTGATTTTTTGGATATTTCATTTATTATAAAAGATAATAATTTATATACTGATTTATTTGACAAAAGAAAAAACTTTAACTTCATTACTAACTGTATGCCGCATTGGTATTCTAATCTTAGTCACAGAATTTACATAAATATTGTTATCAACCATATATTAAGAATCAAAAGGTTATGTAATTTAAAATTTAATTTTGATAAACAAGTTTTCAATTTTCAAGCACTATTATATTACAAGAATTTGTATCCTTTAAATTTTATATTTCATTATACAAAAAATTTGAATTTTTAGTGTCAGTGCCGCAGTATCTGCTTTTTGATTGGTGATCCATATAGGTGTCCAGTTTGATGCACTTGGTTCAAAGCCTTCTAGGAAGACCATTTTGCTAATGTTTGGAGTTATTTTGTATCGCCAGACCTGGAAAGTTCTTGGACATCTTTGGATACGGAAAGAAAATTTAGTGTTTTTTCAAGTTTTTAAGCTGGAATGAATTTTGAAGATGTTGTTTTACTTGCAGGTGGTGAGTTTTTTGATCTTTTCTAGTAGGTTCGGGTGGGGATATGTTTGGCTAGCATTTCATATATAAAAATCTTTATCTTGTATATATAATAGTTTTTTTGCTGGCTATAATATGATTTTTAATAAATTGAAATTCAGTTTTTATCAAAACTTAAATTTAAAATTTCAATAAATTAAAAACTTTATACATTGTTTTCCATTACTATTCAGTTTGAATCACATTTGGAGTATGCTAGCCTGCATGTCTTTTGAAACCTGCTAGTACTACATAGTTTTTTTTTAAATTTTTAATTGCTGTGTTCCCACCTGCTGAAGAGATTGACACAGCGTAATTTGAATTTCTAGCTTAAATAGTGTTTAAATCTAACCAATTTTCTTGTTTATTAACATTGTTTAATAAGTTTTTCTTGTTGTTTGTTACTTTTCACCTTCATCTCATCTTTTATCTTCAATTAAATTTATTATATATATATATATATATATAATTATATATATATATATATATATATATATATATATATATATAGAAGTGTTGGACAAATTAATGGAAAAACTTTCATTTTTTTACGTTTTGACGAATATCTCGTAAAGTACTTAATGTGTTGTTCTTGAATTTTGAGAATACGGAAAACATGTCTTTCTTCACATTTTTCAGCAAAGATGTTTCACGAGCGCCTTTAGGGGAGAGAACCACAAATCCAATAATATAAAAATTATTTGTGATTAGCTAGCATCTGAAATTGCACCCATTCATCTACAAATTTAATATGTAGTTATAAATATTATATTTTAAACGTCTGTAGAGATTTCTGAGATTAACTGGAATATTTAAAGAGTTATAAATACTTTATTAAAAAATGCAAACTTTTGCTGCAGGTTTTTATAACTCTAAAATATTTTTTTTTTTTTCCAAATTCCATGAAACTTCCAGAAAACATGTTCCTTCAGACAACGTATATGTAAAATCATATTCTAAAACAAATACATTTGATAGTCAAATAGATAATGATAGTTACAGTAAATAATTTAATGCTACGCATTAGTAGACTGTATACAAAAAAAAAAAAAAACTTGATATAGTTTAATACTCAACAGTATAGAAAGGTCTTTACGATAAGGAATCTTTCACAAATGAAAATTTGTATCATAAAAAGAAAAAAAAAAAAAAAAAAAAAACTTTTCATTTTTTTTCAAAAAATTATTTTTTCTTTTTTAAATAGATATGTATATATACCTATATTAAAAAAAATGAATCACAAACATTGTATTAAGCTTCATTGAGTAAATTATTTTTTTTAATGCAAATTTTCATTTGTGAATGACCCCTTATCGTGAAAACTTTTTTAGAATACAACTGAAAAGCAGCTCATTTAATCACCGATAATTCTATGAAATTTCGTGATATTGAGCTGCATTTTTTATAAACTGCTCTATACTGATAAGTATTAAATTATATCAAAGTTTTTTTGCTGAAAACGCAGTAATAAGTTATTTACTACAACTGTCCATATCTCTTCAATACTTAATATATATATATATATATATATATTATAATGATCTAGGCATATATTGTCATGTTTTCTTAAAGTTTCATGAAATTTCGAAAAAACACCTTTAGCTATATAGAAAAAACTTATGAAAATATTTTGCATTTTTTAGAAAATATTTATAATTCTTTAAATATTCGAGCTAGCCTCATAATACTCTACACACATATAAAATATAACACTTATATTCATACCTAAAATTCATACCTGAATAGACACACTTCCAGATACAGGGTAAACAAATTTTTTTTGGATCTGTTGTTTGTCCCCAAAAGGTGTTCGTCACAAAATCTTTGCTGGAAAACATGAGGGCGCGTAACAAGTAATATGCAGAGGGGAACCCTATAACTTTCACGGTTTTAGGATTAACACAGCTAATTTCTTATTTAGCTTCTTACTTCTGCATACATGATGTTTTAATTCAGTTGCTTACTTGGTGGATAAAGTCATAAAGATGTTCCCTCTGAGCTAAGAATCGCCGACTAAAAAATCAATTATTTTGAGATAGCTATGAAAAATTTCAGATAACTAAAACTAGGCACAGTTTTTTTTTCTTCTTTTTATAGGTTAGTGCTTCTTTCTTTTATGTTGTAATTTTGACATTTTTGTTAATGTTTAGCTGAAGTTTCTTAGTTTAGATCCTTTTAAATCTGACCAATATTGCGGCCATTAATTATAAAATTAAATTTTGATTTTTAAACAAACAAGCTTTTGAATCTATATTAAAAAATTTTAAACTTTTTCTAAGAAAAAAAGTGTGAGCTTGCAATAACTTTAATTCTAAAATTGTAGGATTTATTAGTTAGTAAATATTGGTAAGAAAACATATTTTATTTTTTTAACGTATTATTTAAACATATTACTTTTAGAAACTCTTTCATGTAGTTAAAAAAAAAGGAAAACAAGTATCATTACGTAATTAACAAATTGTTCAAGAACAATATATAATTATGCCATATTTTGTTAGTTAATATTTAAATAAGCAAAACAATTTTAAAGTAATAATAATAAATAATAATAAAACTAGTATTATTAAAAATTGTTCACGTAATATTCCACTAGAGTTATCTTTATAATAATAATAATAATAATAATAATAATAAAAAGAAATGCGTCATTTTCTAAAAGAATTGTTCGTCATCCTATACATACAAGTGAGAAAGGACCAGAAATAAACGCATTTGACATGTTTTGGGAATGAAATAGGAAATTCGAAGTCTCTTTCTTCTTGCACATTAGAAGAAAATAAAATCAATTATTCAATAAACTTCAGAATTTTAAAGTTTGTTTCTATTAAAACTTTGCGCCAAAATTGTTCTTTCTTTACACAAAAGAATTCACAGGTTTCTTGAAAGAAAATTAGATTCAATTGGTTCTCAAGATCTGTTATCCAGTAGTTCTTCACTTAAAATAACAGAAGTTTGTCTTCTGATATTGATATGAGAACTTATGTTAATATATATACAGAAAGAATGTTCCAGAGAGATAAATATTATTATGTATGACTTTTAATAAGAAAATGATTTCGTATAGTGTTTGATATATTTCCGTTATTTAATATATTTCCGTTAATATATTCCGTTTGATATATTTCCGTTATTTATGTAGATTACTTAGAAAAAAAAAAAAAAAAGATTTTAATGATTTTTAAAAAGTAATTTACTGTTAATCTTTATTTCTTATGGATTTTATTATTATTAGGACTAAGCACTATAGTCTCAATCTCCGGATTTTTACGATACAGGTTTTATGATAGTTGGACATTTATCGAAATCGAGAATTTAAAGAAAAGATAATTGAATAATTTGAAAAAAGAAAAACTAATAGTTTTTTGTCATAAACTAAATTCTGCTTTTGCCAGAATTTCATCAAAATCATTTTTTTTTTTTTGAAAGAAAAAGAAAGGAAAATAAAATTAATAATAATCATTATCCAAACTAATACTATCGAAAAAGTATTATTATTATTATTATTGTTGTTGTTGTTATTGTTATTATTATTATTATTATTATTATTATTATTATTATTATTATTATTATTGCATAAAGATTATATTATTATTATTGTGGTTAAATTTATCTTAGAATTAGTTTAAAAAAATGTATAATAAAATCCCTGTATGCCCACCACAGCATGTATTCACAGCAAAAATCGCATGTCGATAAAACATGCGTTGCTATATACATTTTTATAAAATTTTATAATGTTTTTTTTTTCTAGATTTTGAAATTCTGAATTATTAAACTCATTAAAAAGGAATTGACAAAAGTGAATATATATATATTTTTCTTTTTAAATCAATATAAACTATTTTGCTTAATACATAAGAATATGCCAAATTTAATAACAGACAAATATACTGAGAATGAGAAATTCCTTAAATTAGATTTAAAATAATATTTACTGGGAACTGAAGAAGATTTTTAAAAAAGAAAGTTTAAAATTAATTATTTTCTTTATTTTGATATGTAATTACATCATATGAGCGTGAAAGACCTGTTTTAGGACCTGTTTTAAGACCTGTTATATATACATATAACAGGTTTTGCTCGCTTCACTGGTCACTATATCAAAATTAATTTTTAAAATTGCATATAATTTATTAATATACAAATATCAAAAGAAAAAAAAGTTAAAATACGCCCAAAACCACTCGAAGGATTTACAAAATTCTCTATTATGAGTGTTGAGTACGCATAACCAACCTAGATATTAAAAAAATATATTTCTGTGATAATTTAGAGCAGAGTTACTATTGGGAACGACCTTTTAGCTCCTCCTCCCGAAGAGAGGAAGGTGGTTATTTAAAATAAAAACAAATCAATTTATAACACATACTGGGTAGTCATAATACATCCATATAACAAAAAAATATCTTCCGTGAGATATTTTTAATTGGAGTTACGCTTGCAAACTCTTTTTTTGTTCCCTCTCAAGGGGGAATATGAGAAATTTTACAAAATTCATTTATAGAGTGTTTTAGGCACACGTAGTCAATTAATTCACCAAAAAATCAGCTTTCTGAGATAAATTAGAAGAGAGTACCAATTTTACACCACAACAACAAGGGGGAATTAAAAAAAAAATCTTTTACAATGCGACTTTGGTAAACATAGCACACGCAGATGCCAAAATATTACCGTTGTGAGCTAATTGGTAGAGAGCTACGCTTGGAAAACAGTGCCCCCTCCTCTACTCCACAGGAGAAGAGGTGGAATTTCGAAAAATCCCTTCACAGTTGTGTTCTATGCAAATAGCAACCCACTCACCAAAATTCGTGAATGCATCTTCTGTAGATTCCTCAGGACAAATTTAACGTAAGAAATAGCTCTCAAATCTGCCACATCGAATTTCTAAAATTCCAGAAATTGATTTGTAAGTATTTGTGTTTGCTACATTGACAAGGAAAAATCATACGGACACCTGATTCTTTCTTTGAGAAAAGAAGGATTATATGAAATTACTTTTGGACCACGTGCAAACACTTTTTGCTCCCTCTTCTCACCTCCTTGGGGGCCAAATACCTAAAATTCCAAAATTGTTTTTTTTTATCATTGATTTTCTTATATTTTAATGTAAAAATCGTACGGATATCTGTATCATGTGTTCCGCACGTGAAATCACGATATCCCCCCCCCCCCCGAGCCTTGGGGATCTAATTTTTAAAATTCCAGATACTTATTTTTAGGTATTTGCGTTAGCTATATTTTAAAGCAAAAACCTCCTATATATCAGTTCTACTTTGTTTGAGGTATAAAGGATTATGTGAAATCCCGATTCGTGAATGTTATATCGCGTACCCTCACTTTTTGGTGGCAAATTTTCTAAGATTCCAGAATTTTTTTAGGTGTTTATGTTAGCCTTTCCATAACTTCCCGTTAGAAATGAAGTTGCACATCCTAGCGGTACTTCTGTAATCCCTTTGCCCGGGCACAAAAATTGTTGGGCAAATTATTTCTTGTGATTCATCCCTACAAACGTCTCTTCAAGACAATGAATTTAGTATAAACAGTTTTGTCCTGCAGTGATTATTAAAGGAGATACGTAAGTATAAAATCCACATTTAAAAAGTCTAAAAACTCATGTATCTCCTTTAATAATCACCGTAGAACAAAACTATTTATATGGATTCCCTTGTCTTGAAGAGACGTTTCCAGGGATGTATCACAAGACATACCTTCCTATTTGAAATTTTAAAGTTGCCCTCCCTAGCACCCCCACCCACCGGACCCAAACGTTTTTCACCAAAAGAGGTCCATCTCTAATTCATTAAATACATGTTTCGCCAATTTTCAAAATTTTAACCCATTTTCGAGTTAGATGAGTGGTATGGGACTTTTGGAAGGTACATATATATATATATATATATATATATATATATATATAAATTTTAAGCAGTTAATTTTTGTGTAGATTAATTGTTATTATGTTTATTATTACTAAGCAAATGTATTGTTGTTTCATAATGGGTGCAACAAAAGATGTATTGCAAAGCTTTAACAACATTTCTTGCTATCATAGTAGTTTATGCGCAAGTCCTGACTGAACGGTTCCAGTTTGAAAAAAACGTTATAACCCTTGTGATTTAAAGAAAATCGCGGTAAAGAATGCCGAATGACTGAATGTTTACCAAATCTCAATATTTGGTCAATATCGCACCTCCTCAAAACATTGGAATCGTCCTCAATGCTAGACGCTAGAATCGTGGTGACACTAAAATTAACAATAAAATGAAAATCAATATAAGCTGTAATGCTGTATCAATGTATATAACAGTGCAGCGCAAATAAATTGAATATGCTCATGTAACATTGAAAAAGTGCGGAAAAAAAGAGGCTTATCAACATAAACATACTGATTCAAAATTAAATCGGAGATCATTTTGTTTTATTTTGCACTACAAAATTTAAATTGATAAAATATTTTAAAATTTTTACAAATGTATTTGAGCAGAAATCATGTATTCAAGGTCCTTTCCTCAGTGTGGAGTACAACGTGAAATTTAATTTTGACCCGCTGCCCCTAAAAGAGAAAAAAATAAGTTTATAGACTTTTTTCATGCTACATAACAAAATGATGATAAAAACAACAATAATAATAATGATAATAATAAAATTAAGACATTTTTCTCATTAGTTTTATAAAAAGTAAATAATAAAATAAACCACACATTTATAAAACTACATTTCACACAAAATTTAAGACAAAAAAACACTCATATAATTAAAAAAAATGCACTTTAAATTCAGATGCATTTATTTAAAAGGAGCGTAAATATCTAAGTAAAATAAAAAGTATGAAATAAATTAATTAAAAAATAAATAAATGAAAAAAGAAAGATAACTTTAAAGATTTTTCATAAAAAAAATAAAAATAAAATAAAATAAAGATAAAAATAAAAATAACAATATTTTAAACGAAATGGGAAAAATCAGAATATATATATATATATATATATATATATATATATATATGTATATATATTCATTTCCGCTTTAATTTTATTTCTCTTGTTGCATTTAAAATAATTCAGATTATTAAGCAATTAGCTGATTACGAAAGTCTTATACCTCTTATATTACAAATTAGTTCATTAAAACATACGAAAAAAAATCAGTTTAAAACATTATCAAAAAGGGTATTTTTCAGTAAAAAGGTCATTTCTTTAATTATAAAAATAGTTTAATTATCCGTATTATTTAGCATATACATATATGTATAATGAAATCTGCATTTTATAATTATTTATAATAATTTAAAAACCTAAAAACATAAGTGAAAAATTTAAATATGAGAAAACTTTTCATTTGCAGTGAATAAATTTAAGATGCAATTTGTACCTATCATCTTACAATAACATCTTTTCTTCTGTAAAGTTCTTCATAAAGTCCAAAGCAAAGTTTTACTTTTACATAAAAACTCAGTAGATTTCAAGACTTCGTCAAACTTTAGTCAACTGTTTTACACAGAAAGTTTTTTTTTTTTTTTTTAATTTATGACTAATTGACATAATGAGGAATTGGTATTGTTCTAATATATATATATATATATATATATATACAATTTGGAATAGAAAGTAATAAATAGGCGTAAAAATTTGAAATAAGTGGGCATGATTAACATAAAAACCTTAATAAAGTTAGAATAAATAAAAATAGCAAAATAAAATAAACATATGTCTGCTTTCTGTAGAGTTGTAGCTTTCCTTATGAATGCATACATACATACACGCATATATATATGTGTGTGTGTGTGTGTACATATGTATATATATATATATATATATATATATATATATATGAGACTCACAAATGAACTATTTCAACTGTTATAAAAATTGAGGATTGCTACTATCAACGTTTTCCTTTAAAAAGTTCCGTCAAGAGAAGTCTCATGTTTTGAAATTTTTTTAAAAAAGGAGTTTTAAATTAGATCAATGTGTTATACTTGGAGACACAACAATCACTCTATCACTGAAAAATTCTTCAAAAAGTTGAAAACTGAACAATACCTGGCACCACATTCTTCAGTCCATGTGTATATAATCAGATTATTTGTATGCAACATGAAAATGTAACGAACACAAATAGCTGAAAACCAATTTTAGGAATTTACCACCGAATGTGGGAAAGAAGGGACACAGCGTGATTTCACGTAATCATTCACCTCTTTAAGAAAAGTGTACATTTGCTCACGGACTCAACATAGCCATGGCATCTGGGTTACTAGTTTTGATGTGTGTGCTGGTTTTGGGACCTTGACTCCCACTTAAACTGGGTTTTGCAGCCTTATTCTTTCCCCCCTTAAGGGAAGGTGGAAAAAAAAATGCTTGTATAACTCGACGCGACATTACTTCACAGTGAAATCATTTCACGTATGGATAATTGACATGATGAGAAAGACAAAAGACATATTTTTAAATATAAATCTGCCTGAAATTATCTTAGTATTGTAATTGTTGGTTATATTTACGCAACTTGAATTTTTATGGTATTTTTCAAAATTCTTAACTTCAGACGTGAATAAAGTGTACTTAATTTCAAATGAAATTTTGTTCTAAATAATCCCAATAAGATAATACTTTTAATGTCGGCTAGTCTTTGGATGTTTCAATTGATTTTACGTACTTTCGTGGCTGTAAAACTAATATAAATACACAGTGAAGAGCTCGTGTGGGCATGCTGCTATAGTATGCATCCTTGATCAGGACCCGGCAAAGTGACAGGGGAATGGGGGTCCATCTGCAATTCGTGTGTGAATACATTTATTTCTGCAGCTGCACGCTGGAATAATGGTGCCGCGGGTATCGCTGAGTCCGACTTCGCCTGGAGTGCAGATTTTTGTATTAATAAGAGTTATAATATTTGAGAATTCATTTAAATATAGTGTACCAATGAATGAACCACAGCCTGCGCTCATTTATTCGTTCTACTGAGAATTGAATGCATACCAATTAATAAGTCCCTATCTCTTTTTGTTTTTTGTATAGAGGGTTGCAAAAATGGGTACAAAATGCAAATTTCCGAAATTCTTCTTCTGAAAATGTACCCATATTTTCTTTCCTAATTAACTTAGAGATAAAAAATTAGTATAATTAGAAAGCATGTAATACAGGAATTTAGATGATATATCATATGAATATATATATATATATATATATAAGCATTTTTCTGTTAAATTCAAATATTTTGACATTTGACTTTCAATATCTAAAAACGTTCAAATCTTATAATATTAAGTGAGAAATATTTGTATATTTCACTGCTCTCGAAAACGGTAGTTCGGACAGTCACGAGATTTAACACAAAGGTGCCCCCGGAAGGGTCATTGTGCACATCGAAGTCAGATTTTCGAATTTTTGATTAGTTTTTTCTTAGTTAATTAAAATGTGAAAATAATAACCTTCTAATTTCTGATAAACAAGCCATTTAAATTTTAAAATTTTATCCATAATTTAATTGTTGCCAATTTTGTTTTCGACAAAATAATAATAATTAAAAAAAAAAAAAAAAAAAAAACGTACATTTATTTAAAATGAGGACAATAAATCAGAAAGATTAGAAAATAAATTAGAAATATCAGTCGCATCGTTACAAATAAGATAGCAAATGAAAGAGAAAATTTTTGTAAATCCGATGCATTAAACAGCTTATCAATCGGACAATTAGATTTTTAAAATTAACTAAAGTATGAATTTTAGGTGGCATCAGCAGAAGATTGTATGGAAACCGTTAGGAGAAAAAAAATGAAAAATCTGCTTCAAATTAAGTCACATGATTTTTAAGTGGGATTAAAAATTGCAGTTTTCAAATTCTTTTAAATTTTCTCTCACGAACACAAAAATATAATATACAGCCTGTACCCCCCAAGACCAACTTGAATTTCAAATTTCATCAATTATTTTGGTTAATAAACAAAAGTTATTATTATTTTTTTTTTTTCAAATTAAGTTTTATTCTGTCTTCGAAAAGATTTATGTGATCATAGATATAATAATATATATAGATCTATCATCCCCATATTATCGTGCAAAGATTTTTGATGCCGAAAAAAAAGCTTTGGAATCAGCCATTAAGTGGTATTGAAGGAAAAAAAGAAAAAAAGAAGATTGAATTTGAAACTATATCTGGATCTTTTCATTCACCTTTAGTAAATAAATTTTTCATGAATTTTATTTGCTAAAACATTCGTGCGTATTCCCGTGTGTATTCACTCGGGGAAAGACTGCCATATTTTAGTAAAATCGACGTCTTTTCCCGAGTTAAAAGGAATCACTTTTTTCTCCCCAATGATCAATCTATATATTATTACTATATCTATGTATGTGATACGATACATTAATAATTTGGATTTTAAAAGTTTTTTTAAATAGCTTATTTAAACTCTATGAACCATATTTTTATTTTATCAGTTTCATTAACAGATCCTGCTGGGCGATTTTTTAAATTTTGGTGTTGAAGTACACCGAACGTTTTTCGACAAGAAGTTTAATATAGCAACAGCCATTTTAATCTAAGTAGCGCATCAAATATATAAAAACATAAATGATTTATTTTTACACAAAATTTACAGAACACATGCAGTTTTAAAGATAGGAAATTTATTTCAACAAGCTCTATTTTAAACCTAAAAACCATTTAAAATATAAGCAGAATATAAAGGATTCTTATGTATAAACAAAAAAGAGTCTGATAAAATTATTAGCAATATAGTCTTCCCCTTTTCATACCAAAAAAAAAAAAAAAAAAAAAAAAAAAAATCCATCGCTAATATGGCGACAAAAATTCAAAAGCCGCCAGCGGAGCGATATAATAAAGTTGTGTAACACGATAATGTTTACCTATTTATTTATTTTTTTATATAATAATCACTATGCTAATTTATCATACTAACAAATGAGCCTCTGGGTGTTACTGCACTTGCACGCTGTCGAACAGAAATATTTGAAAAATTCAAATTAATATTTAAATAAATAAATAAAAATATGTTTAATGGGAAATATATATAACCATAAAAAGATTAGTTGTCTAAAATACGGCAGAAATAGCGCTCATAGCATATTGTTACAAGGGATTAAGTCTTTTTGTTAAAATGGATTAAGTCTAAAATGGTGACAAAAAATCAAAATCCGCCAAAGAGAACTATATTAAGGCTGTACTATCAGGTTTACAACTTATGAATTATATACAACCACAAAAAATTAATTGTCTCATGCAACAGACGTAGCCGGTCACAGCATATTATAATATATGGCGTGAAATTGCTGTCATTTAATGGTTGATTGGATAAACAAAATAAACATACGAAATAACGTAAAAGCAAATCTTATGTTGTCTAAACCCAGTTTTGAGTCCAGTCCGAGTTACATGTGAACAACACGTATAGTGTTGTTCACATGTAACTTGGATTCAAATATAAAAGGGAAACTCCAATTTTTTCGATACTATCTATTTCGAAACTGTTATATAATAAGCACCTAAATGGAACTATTGTCGCAGGTAATAGGGACAAGCGCCCGAGTTGCAGTGGATGTCCAAATCGCTGCCGAAAGCAGCAGGGACCTGGAGCAAGCTTTTTAACAATTTCAGTAATTTATTTTATTTTTATAAAGCTATATAGAAAATAGTTTCCTTTAAATTTAGTTGCCAGCAAAGCGGGCAAAGCCTGCTAGTTAATTTAATTTTAAAAATTATATGATATTTTTACTTTTATTATCTATAATTATCGTAAATTTCATCATGGGACGACAATGGAATGCTGAGTTATAAAATAAAAAGCCACCGTCAATCAGTATCTTCATAATATCGTAACGTACGTTTTAAACATATTTTGTTTACTAATTAACTTAGAGATATAAAATCGATATCATTAGGAAGCTTATAATACAGACATTTTAATGATACATCACATGTATATATATATATTTTAAAGTTTTCATTTTAAGGTAAAACATTTTGAACTTTAAACTTCAATATCTCAAACAGTGTACATTTAATTTTCATTTAAATATTACATGTTATTATTAAGTTTACTATCTATAATTGCTTAAGTTTCAACATGCAACATACTGTAAGTTTCAACATTTTAATAACTTACACCCCGCGGCAAAAAGATAGGTACAAAGGTTTTTTTTTTTTTTTTTTTTTTTTTTTTTCATAAAATAACATTGTCTAAATTGTGCTTATTATTTATTATTATCATAAAATAACACTATTCCCGGACTAATTTTTGTTTTAAGACTAATTTAGAAAAATTTTAAGACTAAAATTTTTCTAATTTAAGACTACACACCGCGACAAAACGATAGGAACCAAAGGGTTTTTTCTTTTTTTAATTTTTGAATATGGTTATTTTGAATATGAATATTTTGAATATAATTCAAATATTTAATATGTTTTTGATATGAAAATGTTTTGTTATGGTAGTAAATGATCAGCACAATTTAGATAATGCTATTTTATGAAAAATTAAAAAAAAAAAAAAAAAAAAAAAAAAAACTTTGTTCCTACCTTTTTGTCGCGGAGTATAGTCTTAAATTAGAAAAATGTTAGTCTTAAAACTTTTCTAAATTAGTCTTAAAACAAAAATTAGTCCGGGAATGGTGTTATTTTATAATAATAATTGATGATAAGCACAATTTAGATAATGTTAATTTATGAAAAAAAAAAAAAAAAAAAAAAAAAAAAACCTTTGTACCTATATTTTTGTTGCGGGGTGTACAGTAATTAACAAATTTGAAAAAACTAAATTTCATTTTGAATTAAGTTTCTGTATATCAATGAAGATATATAATTTCACCTTCACTAATATACCAAATTTACTAAGAGGGAAATGTATGTGATACACTACTTTTTATATTTAGGAAAAAAAAAACCATAAAGTATATATATATATATATATATATATATATTTATATATGTGATATATTTATTGTTCAATACACTACTAAAGTATTTTAATAAACGTTTAGTGCTTTAAAAGACAAATATTTACACTGACGTTGAAATTAACTTTCACGGTCAGTTAAAGGCAAGCGCATTTCGAGAGGGCGATTAGATTGTCTGCTATGTATACTCAGATTCATCTTCCCTTTCATATGACATTTAATCATAGGTTACACAGAGCACTGCAATATAGGCATTCCAAGGATATTGTGTGCATCTGCGTATGTTAGAATCGTGAGTAATCAATAAGTGACTGCATTTCATATACGTTTGCAAAATGAGAACTTCCTTAAACTTCGGTTATAAATTTACATATGTTTTTTCAAATAATCATATAAAATATTCAATTGTTTATATTTTTTAAATGAATTTGCTTTGTGGTGTTTTATTTAAACTCATAGTTCATTAAATAACTTTTTGCAATTTATCTTTACTCTAAAATTCGAACGAGAAATAAAATATTTTATAAAATTAGTATATGAATTATTTGAATGATCTTGTAAAATAATCCTCTATGATAATCACACGAAATTCAATGAAAATTCATGCTTTTGTTCACTGAAATAATATTGGCTATTTTTGATCTGTTATGTGCAGTTTAACTATATTAGAACTAGCCCGTCTGCAGTCGCGTAGCGCTCGTTTTTTTTTTTTTTTTTTTTTTTTTTTCCACACGCAATTGTTGTCTCTTTGCAAGATAAAGTTACTAAACATTGATTAACCTTGATATTTTTTTCTTTAAATACATCTTTCACATCATAATATTTTTAAGTTTTAGCGTCAGGTGACAAAATTAAAAACTACATCCTAATCCTTAATCTCAAACTTTATAATCACATCTTTCTTTCTTTCTTTATTGTTTTATAAATCTCTCGTGACGTATCTGAACTCTAATTTTTAATTTATTATTATTATTTTACACTCACATACAAAAATTTGGTATAGCAACTATAAGAGTTTAGTCTAAAAAAATAAATTATTTTATTTTATTCAAGCTTTGTTTTCTGTGATTTTAACAACTATATTTATAAAAATACTGAAATATTTTAACCCCTTAAAGAGCAAGGTAATTAAACTCATTTAATATCGAGTGTCATCAGAATTTATTAAGTTAAAGGAAATAAAATACACAGCTTTTTCCGTTAAATTATAACAGAAAATTTTGTTGAAAATTTCCGGAACGAATTTCTTATCTCTTTTTTTTTTGGACAATTAGTAATCGTGACCTTGTGCATAAGACACTGCATGTTAAAAGGTTCTAAAAAAGATAGCTATCTAAATGAACCAATGGATTTTCAATTTTCTGTTTATTATTTAATTGAAAGAAGGAATAATACAAAGACATGCAAATCATAGATAGTGTATTTTTTATCTCAATACATTATTGCAATTTTTATGTACATATTCCCATTAAATTAGTCCTTTTCATTATTTTATTCATTTGGGATGCACTGATGGAAAACTTGAATGGAATTTTATTTCTTTATTCCAATGTATTTTTGTAACTCTGGTATCCATTTTCAGAGTTATCTTAGGAAATCTTCGGCTTTTATTACTAAATGATGGGCTTCAAACAAAAACGTCTTATAGGTCAAACTATAAAAACAACTTTTGTAGGTTACTATATAAAAAAGTAGTGTAATTTATGCCATGTAGTTAGGTATTTACCAAAGTAAACCTGAATTTAATATTTTAAACGCATGGAAAAAGCGTTATTGAAGGCAGCGCTACAAATGAAAGCCACAAACCCATATCAACTTTGTTGGAAAGAATTAAAAGTATAACTATATATATATGCATTTACAGATTTAGTACATTTCTGTATATATATACATATGAAATATAATTTATGTAAAAAAAAAAAAAAATAGAATTTAGACATTTCAATTTTTAAAAATGCATTTTTTTTCTTATGATCTAAAATGAATCCATTTATGTTGCGAAATCGCATTTCGTAAAGCACGTATCTTTTTCTTGAACTCTCTTTCGTTTTCAAAAGTTATAAATGTAAATTAATCAAAAGGTCACTACAGTATGCAATATTATAAACTCTAGCAATTATATAAAAAAAGTTTTTTAATTTTTTTTTTTTTTTTTTTTTTTTTTAATAAATTAGCTATCGGATTAACTTTGGGACATAATATATATATATATATATATATATATATATATATAATATTATAAATGTATTTTGAAACTTTTGTTCGTATTATGCTATTGAAATTTTATAATTGTCATTGTATGTGTGAATACTAAGAATATACTTATGCATCTCACTATAAGTGTTAGAATCTCCATGCATCATTAAAAAAAAACTATATTATTTCATTTATTATATATAAAATATATATCTCAAAACGTTATATAAGCAATCTTTTTCTATGATAAAATTTGTTATTTTTCCACACAGTGTTTATTTAATAAAAAATTCTTTTCTATAATAGCGAAAATGTTTTAAAAATCTAGCAAATCGTAACAAAATCTTAACAAATAATTATAAATCTAAAATACATAATGCTCGGTGAATTACGTAAATTAAAATCAAAAATTTATATTTATTTAGTATGTAGATATATAATTTAATTATAATATTTACAAAGAGAATTTCCAACTTAATAATTTGATGGAGAAAGAGCTACCTAATAATATATGTTTAAATACAATATTGTAATAATTTCACTTATTTACGTATTATAAAATGGCTTCTTTATTTTTAAAAACTGTATTTGCAAAGAAGCTCTACAATGTCTGCTTTTAACTAACATTTATTTAAAAATCTGTTTATTTTATGCGGATATTAAAATCACGTCTTTTAAAACAAATATTAATTCCATACTTTTTGAAACGTAAATATCAAAGCATATTCAAATATTTCCATTAATTTTAATATTTCATTTAATCTTTCTTTTGCGTAAGTAGATTAATAAAATTTAAATACGGATTGTACGCCTATACTTCTTTAAATTAAATGTTTAGCTTTAGAAACTTATATTTAATAATTATTTCTTTTAATAATTATATAATTCGCATGACAATGTATTACATTAACGTACTGATATTAATGTATTACATTATTTATTTAAATTTTAAAAACGAATAGAATCACATACGTTACAACATGAAATTTATACCCATTTACTCACATGATATACTAGAAAGGAAAATTACCAGTACTACACCATCTGCCAATAAATATTTGCACACTTTCGAATTTGAACGTTTTGTCAAATATCTAAAAAGGTTCTGCATGAATTATCTTGTAACTTTTGGACTATAAAGAACATGTTAAATCTCATATATTTCAACAAGTTTTTTGTATTGAAGGGAAAATAGGGGACCAGCAAAAACTTAAATAAAAGTCAAAATATTTTGGATGAACCTGTAAAAAGTAATACATGAAATACATTTTGGTTGTGGTATGTATCTTTGTAATTATCTGTATTCATAGAGATATAACAGTTTCTTTAAAAAATAGCAAAATAAATACCACTTTTTAACGTAAACACTGAGAAAAAATTCCGTAACTGACATCTAGAACTAAATTGTGGCTCTAGAAAAAATAGTTCCATGTCATCCTTATAAATTCTAATCCCCTTTGAAAGCGAATTCTAGACACCCTTATTACAATTCTAGAGTGTTTGCTAATGTTATTGAGTGCAAAGTTATTTAAAAATTTCTGGAAATAAATACGAATACAAGAGGCGGGTTTTAGCGTCTATATTGGTTAATTACCCAATTCTAGATAATCAAGCGAGAATTTCTCGCAATACAAAAGATTCAGAATATTGTTTAAAATCTAAAACTATATAGACTAGATATTATCGATTATTTCTTCTCTGCAGATTACCGGCATGCCTTAGGCGCATAGCTCGGAAATCTATATTTCTAGTTTAGGGATTTAGAAAATGACCATTTATTCATTCTAGATGAAGGCGGTATATTTTTTTTCTCAATGTAACATGTTGTGTTATACTGCTCCATACACTGATTCAATGGAAAGTCATTTCTAGGAAACTTGGTGTACTACATTATACATAGCATACCAAAATGAGAATGCAAATATATCAAAAGTTTTACGAAATATGAGTATTTTTACTAAGTAAATTTTAACTACACATTCTCAAGCTTTTATTACATTTCATTTGTGTAATTTAATAGCCAAAAGTATTAAGCGACTTAAATGAAAACCCCAAACAAATATTGTGTAAATTCAAAAAGTTATGATTTATAGAATGATAGAATTTCAGTTCCTCTAAAAAAAAAAAAAAAAAAAAAAAAAAAAAGATAAGAGGGTTTTTTATTAATATTTATTTACAATTAGCGATTTTTATCTATTGAATCAAAATAAAAATATGAGTAAAACCACTTATAGTTTAGCTTTTATTTTGAGGAACTGAAATTCGGATCATTTTATCTCTCATAACTCTTTCAGTTTACACGATATTCGTTTAGGTCTTTCATAGAAATTGCTCAATACCTTTGGCTATTGAATTATAGGAATGAATTTTTTTTTTTTTTTTTTTTTTTTTTTTTTTTTTAATCTTGCGAATGCGTATTTAAAAGTTATTTAGTAAAAATGCTCACATTTCTTAAGATGTTATCATTTTTGAATTCTGATTAAAGTAAGCTGTGTCGAATATATTGTGCGAAGTTTCATAAAAAGGACTTTACACTGGTGTAATATCGCACCAGTTGAAAGAAAAAAGAAGTTTTTTTTTGAAGTTTTTAAAGAACCCGTTATATTTCCGCGAATATATATGGGAGCATCATACAAATTTATACAGACAATTAGAAGAATGTTCATAATCGCATGCTACAACGAAAATGCATTTGAAGAAATTATTTTTACAAGGTGATCCAAAACATTTTAACAAATTTTTAAATTTTTACTGGTCCCTTTTTCTTCTTCAGGACAAAACCTTTGGCTGAAATAAATGCAGTTTAATATGCTGTAAGGAGTTTATAAAGTCTGAAGATAATTTCTGCAGAATTTTTCTAGAGAATTGACAATACGTTTAAATTAGAATGTGTTCAAGAACTTATTTGTAGATAGTGTATAAAGGAATTTATGTCCAGTCCGCATGGAAATTTCTATTGTTTCAGCTGACATAATTTGACGGGAATACTTGACATAATTTTTGCGCAGTCAATTCTAAGTTATTCTGTGGAGAAATTTGTTTTATAAATTACTCATTAAAGAATCTACTTTTTTAAATTCCGTTTTCACATTTAGAAAATTTACAATCGTTAAAATGTTTCTCGTATTTATCATTTTTTTTTCTTTTAAGCTGTAAAGTGACAAAAATTAACTAAGGGCATTTTTTCACAGTGTAGTTTCAAAATGAAATATTAAAAAAAAATAAATGAATATTTTTTTGAGAAACGAGAAACATTATACCAATTGTAAATTATTAAAATTTTAAAACAGAATAAAAATCATTCTATTAGGTAATGAGTAATTTATAAAACAGATTTTTTTATAGAATGTCATGACGTTAGACCGGCAATTAACTTAGATGAAGTTTACCCTTGACCAAACATTTATTTTATTTTATTTTATTTTATTTTATTTATTCATTTATTTATTTATTTATTTATATGTTTTTTTTTTTTTTTTTTGGTATTTTTGTTTATTTTAATAAAAGATTGAAATTTATAAGGTGAATGTCCGCACGAAATTTTAGAAAATAAATAATATTTTTGTAACTTCTCTATACGGCTTACTGTAAAACATTACACAGTTCTGCTAAATCATAATGTTTTTTTTTTTTTTTTTGCAAGATGCTGGGTGTCTCTAATGTGCTTTGATACGCTGAATTCAGTAATATTTTAATTTTTGTCGTATCACATAGGATTTTTTTTCTTTTTTCACAAAGTAAGGATAGAGATCAAAAGCAATCACACTGAGGCTACAACAATTTCGAAACTATTTATGTATAACATAAAAATATCTTTTATTTACACATTCCTTTTTAAATGAGTTTCTTCACATAGAAGCTCCTTTTAGAAATTTGTCTTTTGTGCAGCCTCCAATAATAATTTGCTAACATGTTAGCACTCAGTCGTCTCTCATACATCGTCTCGCTACATTTTTTCAATATCATGATGAAATAACCCTCCTTAATACTCACTCACATCCTACAGATTTTTAGCGGAAATAACTCTGACTTGAAACAGTAGAGATTTGAGCTCAAGAACACCCACTTTTCGTCAAAACCGTATGTGACGGACACTTTTGAATAGTTTTTCTCTAATCAACATCCAAAAATGCACCAGAAAAACAAATCACCTTGAGGAAAAAATTATTTCCACACCGAGGTGTGTTATTTGATAAATTTTGGGGATGTGTTGTTATCGAAAATACAGGGAAGGGATAAAAATTCAAAATCGGTTAAAACAAGAAAAAGGTTTTCGAAATTCTTGCACAAAAAGTGTTAAAAATTGATTTTAGTACAAAACCATTGGACATTAAAGTTTTAATTTTCTTTCGAACTTTTACGAGACTTTTATACATACGCGTCTATATATAGAAATTATAATTACGTGTAAATACAAACGTAAATAACTGTAATAACAGCTACTGTTATATAATAGGAGAAAGACAGTCTTCGCTTTAAACTTTCCATTTTTTTTTTTCTAAATGATAATACAAACCTGGTACTATTTATAGTTAGTTCCATTGTAATTTTGCTTCTTTTTGCACACAATTTTGCTTATAGAGAAATAACCTCTAGTATGTAAATACAATGAAATATGAAGAAAATGTTTTTTTTTTTTTTTTTTTTTTTTTTTTTTTTTTTAAATTAGTGGTATTAAAAGATAGCGAGTACTAACTGTAACCGGAAAATAAAATATAAATGTTACCAAGTATGATAATATTTTTTTTTTTTTTTTTTTACTTTTACAAAACTTGCATACTTGAATTAAGTTTCTCTTGAAAATTGTGTTTCGAATATATATATATATTATAGATGTATATTAAAAAAAAAAAAAGAAAAAAAAATCATTCTTTTTATATTATGACAGAAAAAAATTTATCTATTTTTTTTTTTTTTTTTTTATACAATAAAGTAATAAGTTCCTTTTGGATGTTAAAGAATATTTGAATATCAAAGTTTATATTTTATCAAAATCTCTGAAATTTTTTTTAAAGTTATACAAACACACATATATATATATATATATACATATTAAAAAAAAATTAACTTCTTAAAATTGTTCAATTTATCACATTTTATTTAAAACCTCTTTTTTTATATAAATGATAACCGTGAAATAATTTTAATTCCTCTATAATTTTTTTTTTTCTTCCCCGAAATTTTTATGTTGTAAAAGAAAGATAATAAAGAGTCTGGATGTTTCAAGTAATTAAATTAACTTTTTTATTAGACATTTTTTCCCTTGTTACAGTCGAATAAATCTGTTGGAATAAAATTAACTTTAGTAATGAAAAAAAGATATCATTGGAATTTTCCTTCAATTGCAAGTAAGCCACAAATTACTGATCGGATGACATTTTTTTTTTTTTTTTTTTTTTCAAATCTATTTTAGTTTCTTTTTTAGATAGCTTTGTATGAAACTGTTTACTTTTGAGATTTATAAACAACTTTATACAAAGAAAGAATTATTAAGTAGTTTTGCTAGGAAAATTTAAAAGCGTAAATATGGTTATTAAAAAATGGATATTTTTTTGCTTTTTTTAGAGGGAAAATACATCTTTCACAGTTGAAAAAAAGTAATGTATATATCACAGTTGAAAAAGAAAAAAAAAATAAAAAGTGTTTAACAGTTTGGAAATTATTTTTAGAGCTTTTGTAATTCATAAATTTAATCAAGATTTTTTTTTATTTGTGCTAATCAAGCACTGCAGCATTATAACACTTAAAACAAAGAAGCATAAAATATGTAAGTTAAGAAGCAGTTTCGCAATGTAAGAGTCCCGAAACTGTTTTCAGGGTTTTACTCTGCCTACTCAAGCATTCTAGCAAGAAGTTTGAAATAAAAAAAGGAAAACTTTCGTATTTTACGAGATTTGCTAAATAAGTGAGTTTTTGGGGGGAAGCACGTAGAAAACAAGGTTAAATGAAAAAACGCAAATTAGTTAACGCATATAAGGAATGATGGTATCGTGCTCAGAGAGGTTAGTTGATTGGTTGGGTCTTACGTCGCACTAGTCATTTTGCAGAATAAAACATTAATCGTATGCATTTTTTTTATTTAATTAATAGATTGGAAAAATTAAAATTTCCTTGTTTTTGATTGCATAGAGAATTAAATCATAATAAAAGAAAAGAAAAAAAAATAAATAAAAACAATCGCTATAATATAACGTTGAAACTATAACATCGTAAACATATATCTAAATAATGTTTGATTTCTTAAGGTATATTCATCATCATCATCATTATCAATTTATGTTTTTCAGATTACTTAGGATTAACATTTTTCCACCTACAGCATTTATATGCAGATCTGAAATATCGAAGCACTTTACAAAATACAAGCAAAATAGAGATTTTCAGAATTGTCATCGGAGTTGTAGCTAAAAAATGCATTGTATATATATATATATATATATATATATATATATATGTATGTGTGAGTGTGTGTGTGTGTGTGTGTGTGTGTGTGTGTGTGTGTGTGTGTGTGTGTAAATTAACGAGTAAACCAAATATAATATCTTTATTTTGAAAAATTTTGAAAAAACTATTTTAACGTTTTGACTGGTAAAAAATCTATAAAACATATATTTAAATTACAATTTAGTATATATCTATATCTAGAAAAACATAACTGAAAATTTGTTTAGCTTTTTGATATATAATACCTTTGATTTTTTATTCGAAATATCTTTGGAATTCCATATAAAATAAATATCGTTTAAAAAGTGGAAGAATTGAAAGTTTTATTTCACTTTCTTTTCACAGTTTAATTAATTTTCTTATAACACATGAAACCTGATATAAAATTGAAAAAAAATATTCATTAGTGAAAACTTTGATAATTAATTTTAATTGATGATGAGTACATTTTATAATAATAGAGAGATGAAATTTCATTGAATAAATGAAAAAAAAAAATGTGAATCAAATAAATAATGAGGTAATTAGTAGATTTAGTTTTAATGATAATAATGGAAGGCTTTTATTAAGAATAAGTGCATTTTTCCTTTCTACCAAATTAAAAAAATTAATTTATTAATGATAAAATTCATTGTATACTAAAAACTATATAACATTATAGATGGAAAAATTTAAGGAGATATTTTTTAATGTATAGAAGTTTAATAATCAGTTAATTTATGCAGTTTTTCTTTATATTCAATTCTCTTTATTTTGCTTGTGATACGACAATAATTATAATCGGAACCAGGAGGCCCTTTCACATAAGAATTTGCAAAAAAAAAAAAAAAAAAAAAATATATATATATATATATATATATATATATATATTGCTGGGGCAATTGTCATGCCAAGCAGTGTTATTCATATTTTTTTTTTCCTTAACTGTTTTTTTGTTTAAACACTATAAAAAAATCTTGTGCTCTATTACACAATAATATAGAGGCAGCATACTCGTCACAATCATCTAAAGAAATGTTTCCAGCTGCAACTGTGTTATATGCTACGGTTACACATTTACAGCCTTTCTCTGCATGATTGTGGCAAATAAGCTGCCTTAATATTGTTGTGTTATATAGCACAAAATTTTTTAATATGAAAAAACGAAATATTGTTATTTTGAATAAAAAAAAAAAAAAAAAAAAAGGAAAATCATTGAGTTTTTTAAAACTATTTTGACGTTTTAGATACAATATATTCCGAAACAGAAATCAGCGTTATAAATTGATGTGGTTTTAATTTTTTCTAAATTTTCCTATACAAATTCCTCCAGTACAAATAATTTATTAAATCATTCTTTATTAAATTTTATTTTCTATGGTAAATGCAAACCAATATATTTTTTTACAAGTATACTACACTAAGTGTTCAAATAAAACCAGTTTCATGCTCTACTAACGATGTCTTAAAAATGTGCTTTTTTTTTTTAATTATCCCAGATCAATGGATCAATCATTCTTTTTAAATGTATTGTCGAGTTCTTCTCAAATATATCTATATTAAAATTTGTCTCCCTAGGAAGGGACTTTTTTCTCTTGTTATTTCCACATACCCTCTATATATATATTATTTCCTAATAATTTTTTAGAAATAATTCGCAATGGGCACATTTATAAAAAAATTTATCCTATTCCGTAACGTTAGAAATTTAGAAAAAATGGGAAAAACAAGGCCCCTCTTGGAATCTTTCAACCAAAAATTGATAGGCACTTACTTATGTTAATGTGCAACTACATATTTATTTGTATGAAATTATGTGCAGTAGTCCTTGAGATATAGTTGCCACAAAATTTTTGTCACACATACACAGAGACACACAGACAGACAGACAATTGCTAAAAATGACAAAATTGCGTTCTAGACCTCTCAAAGCGTGTAAATCTATCGAAAAATCGAAACTGAAATATTTTACTAAACAAATATTTCTTCCTATTTGTGAAGGTGTTCCTTCATATATATGCGTTTTAATTACAGTTTTAAATAAATGTAATAATTAATTACTATATTTTCGATAAATTAAATTTATAATAAAATATCTAACGAAATTCTAAATTATCTTTTATATTTAATCGCATTTGTCTCTCTATAAATAAATATCTTAATTCTAATAACATTTTATCTGTTAGTCTATTAAAAAAAATCTGCTGAGAACACAAACGTATCATCTAAAATAATTAATTTATTTCGAGTAATATAAATGTCTTTTATTAAATAACGCTCTTTCAGATTTATATTTCTTTCTGTACACTGTAAAAAATAGGTTCTTAAAAAGATGTGTATATTGTCTCAAAATAGCCCCGAAACAATATATACTTAAATCTGAAAAACCATGTACTCATTTTTGAGTACATTGACATGTCAATCATGGGGATATTGGGATTCTTATTGGTCAACCCCATTTTTGAGCTTTCCAATATACTCAAAAATAAGTATATGAGTTTTTAAATTCAAGTATATATTGTTTCGTTACTATATTAAGACAATATATACTTATTTTTAAGAACCTTTTTTTTACAGTGTACTAAATCATTTAATAAAGAAAAAAATCATCTATTAACCGTTGTGTATATTGCATTCTTTTAAATTGCACAAGTTTACTTATTAGAACTAAATTAAGCAATAAATTTCCGTTGTAATATCATTAAAGAGTAATTTAGATTTCTAATTGACAGGATGTGCAATAATTGTGTCTCTGTGTCTCCCTTTAGCAGACGGTTTTTATGGCGTGGGATTTGGCATAGGTGTTAGGCGTTGATTCTTTAACGGACTATCTAAATTCAAAATATTTATAATAATTTATTCGAGAGACAATGATTCTGTTTGGTTGTAAAATTAGCGTTATTTTTAATACTTGGCGTGATTCGGCAGTTGGGTCGTGATTGCGAGATTGAGAATACACGGAATTTGCTCCCAAACTACTGCTTAAATAACACGTCATCGCAAAGCCGCCTCTCTGTCACCTAACCCTCTGAATGTCTTTTTGACTTAATAATATACCTGTTAAGAAACTTTAAAAACTTTTATTCTCATACAGCTGAAATGAAGATGATTGCATCTAAATAGTGTTATTCTTCCCTAACAGCTTTTAATTTTTATTGTTCCTGGAGTTCTGAGGAATTTAGTTAAATAGCCCAAGTTAACTTTTTCCATTCTACAATATTCTATATAGTTGATTTGTTGGTCAAAACAATTTTGTTTGTTGGTCACAACAAACGTCGCACTAGTACTGCGCTATGGGTAATATATTGAATATAGAAGAAAGGAAAATTAATATAAAGCTAATAAGTACAAAGACATTCAATTTATTTATGTAAGTGAAATAATTTTAAACGGACATTCTTCTAAATTTTAAATTAAGAAGAAGCTTTGAAATAATTAACTTTAAACTTATCTCTCTTCATAAGACGAACGAGAAATCCAATATTTAATTAACTCTCTTAAAATACTACAATCTTAAGTATTAAAAACATAATATCAATTTCAAGTAAAAAAGTAAGAAAATTTTCGCAAGTAAAATAGTTACGTGACACTAATTTATTTATTGTTACCTTAAGCACATGTATGAAAAGTAAAAAGTAAAAGAAAATTATTCTAAAGCTAATAATATAACGCTGTGCACTTAGATAATTTAAGAAATTTTACGGTAAATAATTTCAGAAGCACTTTTGTTTGGATCTCATTAAAGTTTTGCTTAAGAAAAATAATTTAAGTGGAAGAAAAATTTCAAAAGGCATAGTCAAAAATAATCCAATTGTTTTGTTCTTTCTTTCTTAGAATAATACTTTAAATAAAAAAGGGAAATCTATAGAACACATCTAAAGTACAAGTAGTTCCAATTAAAGCTTATTTTAAAAAGAGGCAAATGTATTCACATGTCTTTTTGCACTTAAAAATAAAAGTATTTTTTTTTTTACATAAAAATTGAATGAAAAATGTTTTATCATAGTTAGTGAGAATAGGAAAATAATAATAATAAACTAGTGGATCTGCAGATCAGGAGCCTCAACGTCCTATTTGCATCAGACATTTTTCAATAGGTCATTTTTATTTATTTATTATTATATAATAGTATATATTGATTCGATCGACTTATTACCATAATCAGATACATTCCTGAGGGGGGCGGCAGCCCCCCTCAACCCCCCGCTGTATCTCTCTTTCTATACCTATTTGTATATCATATAAAGTGTTACGGAATTGTAAATAATTGCATTTATTTTTGTATAAATTTTTGTCGTTTTAGCGTTAAAATAGCCTAATTTTCCTTTAAAAACGAATTGAAAAGCTCCAATAAGGGAAGAAATGGATTTGGCGGCAAATTTTGCGACTGTTTCCCTCCTTGGCGATTTTTTTGGCGACCTTGGCGAGAAAATCCTTATTAGGGGTATACCAAATATGGAAGCTCTAATCTCATTGGCTGATGAGATACGATAATTTTCCAGAACAGTCTGTGTTCGATAGAATAGTATAAAAGGAGCATTTTTTTAGCCAAGGCTTCCAATCTCAGATCTGTGTCGGTTTCGTCAAATGCTTGCTTTGCTTTGAGCCTCTTTGAATGAGACTTGCTTTATGTGTTATTGCTAAACAGTTTGTACTGTTGTTTTGCTGTTAACGGCTGTTGTTTAAGCTGTGTTTACTGTTTGAATTGAAGCTGATACTTGGTTTATAGACCTGTATTCTTCTGGAACTTTCTGTGAATAAATCACTGAATTTTTGCAAGTTTCGCCTTTCATTCTCGGAAAACTTACAAACCCCCAAGTACGCAACAATATGCATTTTTATTAAACGACGGTCTTGTATTATTTCCCGGAAATTCATAAATACCGAATTTCATACAAAAAAAATCACATAGCATATCGGAAATATTTTGCGTAACCTTTAAACTAATTATCAATTCTATGCCCACAATTTTCAACATGATAACAGGCTTTTAAAATTCTAATAAAATTTCATTATATTTGATGGGGTGTAACCATGTTAAAATACACTTTTAAGAAATATCGACTATACACCATAAAAGTACGAAATTCCTTTATGTATCCCGGAAAAGTAACCACAGTCATTATAAACGCCAATATTAAGAATAAATCTAATTAATTATAACTCATTAATCTTTCAAACTAATTTGACATCATTTGGATGATTACAGTACACACTCGGAATTATTTTGTGTGGTCCCATAAATTATTTAGTCTATACATAACCTTTTTTTAGAGTAAACATGATTTTAAGCATCTTTATAATGTATGTTAACTTTATTAAGTTCAATTCAGCATAAACGCATTAAAGTGCGCGCTTAAATTAAAAATTCGTCCATAGGCTCTAATGTTACGAAATTCTTTCGTGTGTCTTTGTAAACGAACCATAAACATTGTATACACCAGTAAAAACTATTCAGCTTATTTTGAGTTTAAAATTAATAATTGTTCCAAATTTAACATCGTTTGGATGACTAAGTGACATTGTCAGAACACTTTTGTAAGGTCCTGTACATTAATTATAAAGCTTAAAAGCACATATTTTCTTCAAGCAACATAATTTTAAGCATCTTACTCACGTACTCTAGTTTCATTTTCTTCATTGCAAAGTAATGATATTAAAATGCGTTTAAACAAAATTCACCCCATACGCTGTAATGTTAAGAATTTTGGCGTGTACACAGTACACGCCATGTTTATGCACGCAATTTATGTTTTTGCCTAGTACACAGTTTATAAAAAATATAGCAATGAAAATTATACAGCTACTTATATGGAAAGCTGGAATGTGTGCGCCAATTTGCAAGTCAATCGAAGGATTTTTGCGGCCGCTATTGCGGTACATACAAATTCTTCCCATAGGCCGTAAGGATAAGAAAAATTTTGGCGTGTCCCTGTACACGAACAACAAAGGGAATACACACCTAACACTATACAGCTAATTCCGTTGGGCTCGTGAATATGTGTACCAAATTGCAAGTCTATAGCGTTATTTTTGGGGCCGCTATCGCGGTACATACAAATTCTTCCCATAGGCCGTAATGATAAAAAAAACTTTGGCGTGTCCCTGTACACGAACTACAGATGGAATGCACACCCAAAACTATACAGCTAATTTCGTGGGGATCATGAACATGTGTACAAAGTTTCAAGTCAATAGCGTGATTTTTACGGCCGCTATCGCACGACAGACAGACAGACAGACAGACGGACGGACCGACGGAACCCAAAATCCTTTTGAGTCTCAACAGAGGGCCTCCACTGACGTTTCGGCAAAAATTGAAGTCAATAGCTTGATTTTTGCGGCGGCTATCGCGGTACATACAGATTCTTCCCATAGGCCGTAATGATAGAAAATCTTTGTCGTGTCCCTGTACACGAACTACAAATGGAATACACACCTAAAACTATACAGCTGATTCCGTTGGGCTTATGAACATGTGTACCAAATTGCAAGTCGAAAGCGTGATTTTTGTGGCTGCTATCGCGGTACATACAAATTCCTCCCATAGGCCGTAATGATAAGAAAAACTTTGGCGTGTCCCTGTATACGAACTACAAATGGAGTACATACCAAAAACTATACAGCGGATTTCGTGGGGCTCATGAACACGTGTACCAAATTTCAAGTCAATAGCGCTATTTTTGCGGCCGCTATCGCGCGACAGACAAACAGACAGACAGACAGACAGACAGACAGACACAGCCCAAAACCGTTTTGAGTCTCAACAGAGGGCCTCCACTGACGTTTCGGCAATAATAAGATACTTTTTATCTATTAGTTTTATGTTATTTTACATAATTTGCCTTAAAAGATTTCAGTTATATTTACCATTCTTAATATTTTTAATTGCTCATTTTTATTTTTATATTCATTTTTTCTTTCATTTATATATATATATATCAAATTTATTTTTGAAATTTTTATTTACATATTTACTTGTGGTTTTACGATTGCCTGTAAAAATTTAAAACTCGTCAGCATGTTTTTAATTTACAAAAAATTTAGCGTTTAAAAATTTCACATGTAATTAAAAATATTTATGCTAATAATGACATAAATATCACAGATAATATTAATCAGCGATTTTCTAAGCTTTTCAGGCGATTGCTGTGTCTAAATATGATAATTCTTAAATGGTTTTGAATAGAAGAAATTAATGCGAAAATTATGTAATTATGCGTTTTATTAAACTATCTGCACTTCCACGATTCATTTCACTGCATATTAAACGTTTTCTGTTTGATAATTTTGCTTTGCAATGTATTTCTTCCACTCTTTCGCTTTTCAAATCTTCTCTAAAGATATCAAATTTGCAATTCTATGTTTGTTTCTATTGTTTAAGTTGAAATTATGTCATCTACGCCATAGGCATATCTGTTTCTTTTTTTTTTTTTTTTGTCTATCAAAAGCAAAATCTTTAATAAATGATAAGTTTTAAACTAAAGTTTCTTTAAATTTTCATCGCATTTTAATATTTGATTTCTTAATAGATAATAGTATTTGGATTACCAAATTCACTCTGTCTCATTGTAAAAATGATTCGTAGTGTAGAGATAGTAATTCGCTTACAGGTTCATTTCTTATTTATTTGCTCATGGCAGAGCATGGATTACCACTGAAATCTCATTTTCTGGAGATAAGGAAATTTCATATCGAATTATATGAAACTTCTAGCTATTATTCCTTGTCAAAATCGTCCAAGCAGTATTCTGGAAGACAAGATTTCTGATATATATTGTTCTAGAGTCTTGATAGCTAATATTTCTGCTAAGAAAACTAAGTTTATACCGTACTTTTTCCGAGTGTTGTGCGGGTTACGAGACGTGCTGTCAGATTGATGGAATTTTTTATTCAATATCCTGCACTAAATTTTATTTTTAATGGTTGCGTAATAACTTCGAAGACTTGTTTGTAAGATGTCCTCGAAATGATGACGCAATCACTGTAATTATAATTTATTGGTGGATATTGAATAAAGAATTCCCTCAATCTGGCAGCACTGGTTACCAGTGGTGAGGGTTATTTTAGATTGAAATGTCGTATCAAAAACACGCCAGATCTAAATATCAAAATCATACAAATACTAAAAAAAAAAAAAAAAAAAAAAAAATGTCATTTTTAATGTGGAAGCGCAGGTTACCGGTAACCGCTAAATGTTCTAAAGAGAGAGTCAGATTTTATTCAATATCCTGCACTAAATTTTATTTTTAATGGTATCCTAATAACTTCGAAGACCTATTTGTAAGATGCCTTCGAAATGATTACGCAATCACTGCAAATAAAATTTATTGGTGGATATTGAATAAAGAATTCCTTCAATCTGGCAGCACTGATTGACGAACTGCGGCATCACTGAACTGGATTGACGGCAGCACTGGTGAACGATAATTATAATGAAGGTGAGGGTTATTTTAAATTGTAATGTCGTATCAAAAACACGCCAGATCTAAATATTTATCAAAATCCTACAAATACTAGAGAAAATAATCTGGTGTGTCACTCACACGACCTTTCTCTTACCCTGAAATTTAATACTATAAATATAGGTTGCAGATTAATAGGTAAGATAACGAGTACTGTTATGTAAACCTGTGTTAAACAATTCATATTAGGCTTCTGAAGAGTTTTTAATAATAATTAGTTCTGAGTGAGGGGGGGCTACCGCCCCTCTCAACACCCCGTTTCATTAATGCACCTACATTTATATAGAATTTAATTCGGTTATTAAAAAATAATTCTGTTTTAAAAAAATAGTTTAATAAAATTATTACTTAAAAAAATAATCTTTTATGATAATGCAGACGTTTTCCATATTAGAGATGTAGTATAACACCAAATATCCAAAAAAATATCAATTTTATTCTCAATTAAAAAAAAAAAAAAAAAAAAAAACTTCGTTTTAAATTATCGCAGATCGATGGTTCAACCATTCGTTTTAAAGGTATTGGCGAGCTCTTTTGAAAGGTACCCATCATGAAAATTTACTCCCCTCGAGTTGGGACTTTCCCCCTAGGGGGGGAGGCGAGGCTCCTATATACACAAACATTTTTTCCCAGTTAACTATCTCTATTACAAAAAATATATATTCGTTTCATTTGGTTTAGTGCAGTCTATAGACGTTAAACTCTACTTACCTGCAATTTCCCCCATAGACGTAATGTATTAGAATTCTCTTGATTGTCCCTGTACACGAACCATTTGCTTGATCTTAACGAAAAGCTTACTGTATAGCATCCCTATATGATACACATTTAGAATACCAAGTTTGAACTTTCTGCCATAATTTGTTTTTGAGATATGCTGATAACAGACAGACAGACACACACACACACACACAGACACACACACATGCACACACACAGACACACAGACATACACACAGACATACACACAGACCATTTGCTAAAAACATGATTTTCGTATTCAGAGGACCTCAAAAAGTGTAAATATAACAAAATCTCGCGTTCGAAAATTCAACCCAAAAACAATACTTTCTCTATCTTATGGGTAAGAGAAAGTAAAAAAGTTTATGCCATTTTTCCTGATGAAGAGAGGGTTAACTGTAAACGCTAAATGTTCTAAAGGGAGTGTCAGATTTTTGTGCTTGTAATTCAGTTGTAATCTTAAAAGTTCCCTACATCTAAATTTTTATGAAAATTATTCAAACACTTTCTAAGAGAACCATGTCTATTTGATATTTTATCACTTAGAAATAAAGGTTAATAATTAAAAGAAAAAAGTTTAATACTAAGTTTTTATCAAAACTGTTAAAGCTAATTTCTAAAAAAATTCTGCCATAGTTTTGCAACGGGTGGAGTGAAGGCTAATTGTGCACATTAACTTTCCCGAAAATTCATTTTGTATTGAATCTAACCCCCTCCCCCCCTCAATCCTTAAATCTACATAAAAATCGTTCGAGCAGTTTCTAAGAAAACCAAATTCCAGCCATATTTTGCCACGATGTAGTGAGGGTTAACAAAGCAAGGTACGCTAAGTTTTCTCGAGGCGATATGTTCCATAGGTTTCTTAAATAAATAAAATAAAATAAAATAAAATAAACAATCGAAACTTAATTCTATGTTTTTATTAAAATTGTTAGATTTATTTCTGAGAAAACCAAGATTCTGCCATATTTTGGTACGGCCGGAAAGGAATTAACAGTGAACGCTTCGTGAAATTGAGGTTGAGTCAGACGGCTTTGTCAACTCAAAAGACATTTATATGTATGTTTTTATCAAAATCGTTACAGCCATTTCTCAGACCGAAAAGTTTCAGTCATATTTTTCAAAGGAAGGAATAAAAGTTAACTGCGAAAGCTAATTTTCTAGAAGGCGAAAATCAATTAGATGGGTTCGTCCTCACAAAGCAGCATTATTTCTAAGTTTTTATCAAAATCATTCGAGCCATTCTCTAGAAAACCCTGAATTGACCGATTTCTGCGACACTTCTCAACAATTGGAGAAAGGGTTATCAGTAAACGCTAATTATCCTGTAGATGAGGATAAGTGGATTTGTCTTCTCATAAAATCTTTTACCCTAACTTTTTATTAAAACTATCATATCCATTTTTTAGTAAACCCAAATTCTCCCGTATGTTTCAACCGGCGGTTGATGGTTTAGCAGAGAATGCGAATTTTTCTTGAATATGAGGATAAGTGCAATCGATTTTTCACACGATAGAACACTTAACCCCTTATCTTTTCTGAATGTCATTATATCTATTTCCGATGTAAACCCAATTTCTGTGATATTTTGCAACAGAAAGGTGAATGATTAAAAGCAAACGCGAATTTTCTAGTAAGAGAATGGAATTAATCGATTTTTCTCTTTAAAATCACCCTTAACCCCAAACTTTAATTAAAAATCGTTATATTTATTTCCCAGTAAACCCTATTTAGGGCATATTATGCAACGGACGGATAAAGGCTTAACAGCGAACGTAAAATTTCCTGAAAATGAGGATGTCTAATTAATTTTTCATACCAATTATTTCTTTACTCCAAACGTTCATAAAAATTGTTATATATATTTTCAAATGAACTCCATTTCTGCCATATTTTGTAACTAACAGGTAAAGGGTCAACAGCAAACCCCAGCTTTTGTGAAGGTAAGGATAAAACTAATCGATTTTTTACTTTAAAAAAACACTTAACCTCAAACTCTCATAAAAATTGTTATATCCCTCTTCGACAAAACCCAATTTCTGCCATATTTTGCAAACGGCTGTCACTAGATTAACAGTAAACGTTAATTGTCCTGACCATGAGAGTATGTCTTATTGACTTTGCAAAACCCCTTCCCCCAAAATAAATAAAGAAATAAAGAAATAATAATAATAGTAATAATAAAACTTAATTCAAAATTTTCTTTAAAATCATTACATCCATTTCCGAGTAAATGAAATTTCTGCTGTAATTTGAAACCGACTGATGAAGAGATAACAGAGGGCGGGAATTTTCTAAAGATGGAAAAATATCGAATCGATTTTGCCCATCAAAAAACAACTAATTCTAAACTCTAAACGAAATGATTATATACATTTCTGAGTAAATTAAATTTCTGCCAAATCGTGCAACTGGCCGATAAAAGGTTAATATCAAACGTAAATTTTCCTGAAGATGAGGATATTTCCAATAGATTTATCTCTTCAAAAAACACTTAGCACCAAACTTTCATTAAAATCGCTATAACCAATTCAGAGTAAATTCAATCTCTGCCATGTGTTGCACCTGGCCGATAAAGAGTTAACAGCGAACGCAAGTTTTTCTGCAGAAGAGTATATTCCTAATCGATTTAAATCCCCCTTAAACACTGCATATTGGGACTTCACTTTAACGCGACGAACGATACCATCAGAATCTGGAAACACTTCAACTATTCGACCTAAAAGCCACGAATGTCTTTTCTTTTCATCGTCCCCAACAAGAACTTATTATTCCACCTTGAATGTAATTATTGTTGATTTCTCTGCTCTTCGTACAAAGAGCGCCTAAATATTCTTGACGGAATTTTGATCGAAAAGCTTCACGAATAGTCTGAATATAACTCAATCTTCGTCGTAAGTGATTTGTGTCTGAGGAAGTTTTAATGCCTGGCAAGGTACTACTTTTTATTTCTCTCAGAAAGTCTGCAGGTATGAGAACACTGAGACTCGGGTCTGAAGTTACTGCAGTCAAAGATCTATCATTCAAGATAACTTCGCAATTGCATAAAGCTGATTTCATCAATTCGTGGTTCAGACTTGCTCTTCCTAAGATCTTCTTCAATACAGCCTCCATCATGCCTATCGATCTTTCCCACCATCCTCCCCACCAAGGAACTCCAGGTGGAATGAATTTCCAAATTATTTTCTTCTCTCTCAATTTTAGAGACACTCCTTTGAAATCCACACGTTCAAGAATATTAGCTTCTCCTTTGAAGTTGCTTCCATTTTCACTGCAGGCTTTTCCCTGCGATCGATGAAACGATGAAAGGCTAAAAGAATAATCTTTGTCGAGAGAAAAATTTGATTCCTTTCCTATGTATTGGAGCAATTTAAACTCATGTTTTTAGACACTGAAGACGTTACGCTAAATGCTACCGAAACAGTTGTCAGCTATTCATTTTTTTTTTCTTTGGCATTCAAGAATTTGAAGACTCTTCCTGAGTTTAGAGATAACATTATTCAATAAATTTTAATGTAGTTCTTGTAAATCCTTTCAAGGGAAGTTATTTACATATATGTGATCATATAAAGACACAGGTTTCGATCCCAGATCACGTTCGTCGAACTAGTTGTTCGGCGTTGTGCGTGGTTTTTCTCGGAAACTCGCGTAAGTGCGGGCTTTAGAATGATCATCACGGAGGACACTCTACCTATAAGCCTAGTACACTAGTGCAGTCAATCGTCCATAAACGCCAGAACCCAACCCATATAAGGACGCAATCAGTTGTTCCAACTATTAGGTGTTTCATGAGTATAAAACTTTGATTAAACACCATAAATAGCCATCGCCGCTTGGTTTGCAACACTCGTGCCTACTTTGATCGCTTGATAAAGGTTCTTGTCTTTTTTTGACAGAAACAATTATTGCGAGTACTTACTTTTTAAGGTGGTCATTCAAATTTGTATACTGACGAAATTTCTAGTGCTACAACTGATGACTTATAGCAATTAGTAAAGGTGTAATTAAATTATTTAAATTTAATATAATTGTCCGACATCCACTGGAATTCATTTATCCTGTTTTTTCATAAAAAAATTCTTGTTTAGTTTCTTGTTTATTCAGGAAAAGGAAGCGTTTATAAATTAAAAAGTAAACACACATACATACACACTAATAATAATAATAATAATAATAATACTTTGTAGAAGAATGGATGAAGAATATTAAATTAAAGAAATTAATTTTATAGCTTTTTTACTGACGCTTTTGTGAGCCAATATTAGTATATTTTCTTTTTTTAATATACAAGATTTGTCCTCAGATTTTCAAGCATAATTTTCCCCTATATTATCGCTTATTAGATTTATTTATTTATTTATTTTATTTATTTATTTTTTTAATTGATTTAGTTTAAACCGTCACAGAAAAGTAATGATGTCTTTAATAAAAGACCATCTGTGATTATTGTTTTCGTGTCGTTTCACATTGTTTAATCTATGAATTTTAATAAGGTACATAAATCATGTAAATTGAATAAAAATTAATTTATATATGCCTTTGCGTTATTCCTTTAAAAAAATCACTAGTATTTTGTTTTGAAATAGCCTCGAGCTATAATGTCTGCCTTTTTTCCATCATTAAGAACTGTTACTGCTATAAGCCATGAACATTAAACGGAATTACACTTTTTATGACAAACGAATTATATGCATTAAGAACAAATAAAAATAAGAATTCATATATTACGATTTTGATGTATGCGAGGCAATGCTTTTAAAGAAAATTTATGAAAATATTTCAAAATATAATTAAATATCATTTATTAGTCATTCCCTTTAATCTAATAAAAGACAATTACTGTTCTGCTTTTAATATAAGTTCAGTTTACAACTTATTTTGTGATTTATTTGTAATATGAAAAAAATTATTAATAAGATTTTAATCAGATATGGAAGGTAGATATCGAAAAAAAAAAAAAAGAGAGTACCATTAATTTGCATTAATTTAAAAGATTAGTCGAAATAATTTTAAGATTTTTTTTTTCCATATATATAAACAGCCGTTTGATATACATTTTTATTTTATTTTATTTTATTTTTTAACTCCGATAGAGAAATCGGGTTTAATGAACTCTAGAAAAAAATTATATATATTATATAAGAAAATCAGACACATAAGGCTATTTAATTTTAATTAATATTTTATCGCCACTCTTTTATTTTTAATCAGTGTATGAATCCTAACAGGCATGGTTTAAGTAAAAATTCAGCTTTGAACTTTCTGTGTACACCAGATATGCTTTATAGTTTCATTAAGTTTTGTTTTTACGACTCTTTTGAATTTCAAATGGAATATTCAGCTTACAAATTATTAAATTTCATTATATTCAAATATAAATGTCATTACATCATTTTATCTATTTATTTTTATTTATTTAACCTTTTTTTTTTTTTTTTTTTTTTAAGAAAAGAAAATTTCTGCTATTTAGTTGTAATACAATTCAAAAACTAGTATGTTGTGGCCACCACAAGACTTTCTTCTATATTTACCTATACATATTCAATCAGTAACAATATTAAAAAAAAAAAAAAAAAAAAAAAAAAAGTACGATTTTTTTTTCTAAGTTTTTTTTTTTTTTTTTTTTTTTTGTTAAAAGTGAAAAAAATCGATAACTTTGTTTTAAATTATCACAGATTTATAGTTCAACCATTCGTTTTAAAAGTATTGACGAGACCTTTCGAAAGATACTCATCTTGAAAATTTATCCCCCCCGGGGGGGTACTTCCCCCCAGGGGGGGAAGCGATGCCCCCCCATGCAGAAATTTTTTTTCCTAGTTACATACTACTATTATCAATAATTCATATTAATTTTACAATCACAAGTTTAAAACAACTCTAATTATGCACATTTATACGAATTTTTGTCCTATGCTGCCATGTTAAAAATTTAGATAAAATGCTATCACAGCGCCACCTGTTGAGCTATTGATCCCCAAACATAATCAGCACCAGTTTATGTCGGGGACCAACTAAATACCAAGTTTGGTTAAATTTCGTTAAAAAAAAAAAAAAAAAAAAATTGCGATATTTTTCTGTTTTTTTTTGTTAAAAGTTAAAAAAATCGATAACTTTGGTTTAAATTATCACAGATTTATCGTTCAACCATTCGTTTTAAAGGTATTGACGAGATCTTTCGAAAGATACCCATCTTGAAACTTTGCCCCCCCGGGTGGTAACTTCCCCCCCCGGTGGGGGGGCAACCGATGCCCCCACATGCACAAAAATTTTTTCCTAGTTAACTACTACTATTATCAACCTGATCTTTCGAAAGATACCCAATGTGAAAATTTACCCCCCTGGGGGGGGGGGGGTATTTCCCCCCTAGGGGGGGGAAGCGATGCCCCCCCCATGCAAAAAATTTTTTTCCTAGTTACATACTACTATTATCAATAATTCGTATTAATTTTACAATCACAAGTTTAAAACAACTCTAATTATGCACATTTATACGAATTTTTGTCCTATGCTGCCATGTTAAAAATTTAGATAAAATGCTATCACAGCGCCACCTGTTGAGCTATTGATCCCCAAACATAATCAGCACCAGTTTATGTCGGGGACCAACTAAATACCAAGTTTGGTTAAATTTCGTTAAAAAAAAAAAAAAAATTGCGATATTTTTCTGTTTTTTTTTGTTAAAAGTTAAAAAAATCGATAACTTTGGTTTAAATTATCACAGATTTATCGTTCAACCATTCGTTTTAAAGGTATTGACGAGATCTTTCGAAAGATACCCATCTTGAAACTTTGCCCCCCGGGTGGGAACTTCCCCCCCGGTGGGGGGGCAACCGATGCACCCACACACACAAAAATTTTTTCCAAGTTAACTATTACTATTATCAACGAGACCTTTCGAAAGATACCCATCTTGAAAATTTACTTCCCCGGGGGGGGATTTTCCCCCCCGGAGGGGGAACCGATGCCCCCCCATGCACAATTTTTTTTTCCTAGCTAACTACTACTATTATCAATAATTCATATTAATTTTACAATCACAAGTGTAAAATAACTCTCTTTATGCCCATTTATACGGAATTTTGTCCTATGCTGCCATGTTAAAAATTTGCATAAAATGCGATCACAACGCCACCTATTGAGCGATTGATCCCAAAATCTAATCAGCACCAGTTTATGTCAGGGTGCAACTAAATACCAAGTTTGGTTAAGTTTCATTCATTGGTTCGTGAGATACAGCGTCCACAAAAAAATGATACAGACAGACAGACAGACAGACAGACAGACAGACAGACATTTTTTAAAAACTATTAATTCGTGTTCTCCATATCCCAAAACATGTAAATCCATCAAAAAATGGACTTCGAAAATTTTCGCGAATCCACTACTTTCTCTATATTACATATAGAAGAAAGTAATAGACCGTAAAAAATAACACAGGTCAACATGTAAAATTTTGATTTGATAATTTTGGCTGATCTTTATGTTTTTTGGTGAGCTGAAACCGAAAATGAAGCCAGTTTTTCTCTATCACGTATAGATTTTTGTCAATACAGGGTGCCTATCTATACAATTTCTTCCAGTTCTCTTCCTCCAGTATAATTATATGGCACGTTTTATAGTATATTTCCATGATTAAATAATCGTGGATAACTACTGTTGTAATTGCGCAGCACTAGTGCAACGTAAAACCATACCAACCAACCTACCAACCTATTGTAAGGATGGAATATCAGTATATGTAAGAAATTGTGTTGGTAAACACCCAGTATTGTAAAAAATCTATATGTGATAGAGAAAAATGGGCTGCATTTTCGGTTTCAGCACATAAAAAACCCATAAAGATAAACTAAAATCATCAAATCAAATTTTGTCAATTTCATTTTTGTAGGCCTGTGTAATTCTATAGAATGTAAATGCCGAATCTTTAAATACTAAATACACATATTAAAAATTAACATTCCTAACAAAACTTTATTTCAGTTTTCGTTATTTATTAATATACAACTAGATTTAAATTTTAAAGAGACATGCGTTAGAAAAGGGGGAAACAGAGTTGTCAAAACTCAGGATTTTTAAATACCAATAACTTTTAGCGCAAATATAGCTTTTATTAACAAAATTTTATGATTATATATGATGAAGATAACTTAAAAAAATTTTTTTGGAGGAATGGCAGCTCCGAGGAAAAGTAAAATAGCTTTAAAAAAAGTGGCATTTTAAATTTCGAATTGCTGAGATCTCAGGCTAAAATGTATATTTAAATTCTTCAAAAGCTATTTCTAATATTTCTATATGTCAAAAAAAGAAATATTTAGAGGTAATCAAATTCCAATGTAATATCTGTTCGGTTTTCCGTAGTTTTATGTATTTCTGAATTCTTAATGCTTTAATTATATTTAAACAGTTTTCTTTTCTTTTTTATTTTATTTTTGCCGGTTACAATAATTATAATAAAAAAAGGGGTTAAATGATAATTAATATTATATTTAGTAATGTAAGTCAGAAATTGACCATAAATCAACATTTATTTTTAGTATTTTATAAATTTATAAAAGCTTAAATTGTCGAATTCCAGTTTGTTACTGTCAAACCATAGCCTGTGGCTCAGAAACATGGCAACAATTGAAGCGGTAGACTACGCCACCTGGTATAGATTGCGCGACTTTTTTTATTCAACTGTCACCAATAATTTTAAGAAGTGATATATGATATATTTGATTAACGTTTCTTCGTTTCTATTCGCCTTTTATGTATATCATATCCCACTTTAAAAAAATTTTGGTGGCTGTTGAATAAAAAGGTCGTGCAATCTGTACCAGGTGGCGCTGTCTATCGCTTCAACTGTTGCCAAGTTTCGGAGCAACGCAACAGGCATCTTAGTTTAGGAGGCTATGGTCAAACAAACAACCATTTTACACAATTTAATTATTCTATATATTCAAAGTATTTTACACCTTTACGGATGGCAGATTCTGTTTTTTTTGGCTAGTTAGCTCGGATTCCTGACGATTCTGTAGAACATAATACTATTATACAAAAGCATTTTACGCGTTCATGTTAAAATCATTTAAATTTTATTCAAAGCAATCGATGGAGTAAAGGCTACTGTCATATATGTACGACTATAATACCTATCAGGTTAAACACAAAAATGCAAAACTCTTTATTGAATGTAATACAATTTATCATCTAAATCTCTATTTTTGAAGTTTGTAGAAAAACTTTCATGCTTTTATTCTAATTACTTGTATAAAATTAATCCTGAAATTTTCTATGGAAAATTAAGGAAACATGATTATCTTAAAGACTTCTATTTTTTTCCTAAGTATTTCAACTAATTAACTAAAATCCTTTTTTTTTTTTTTTTTTTTTTTTTTTTTTTTCAAAACAAAAACTAACTATAAAGTAAAAAAAAAAAAAAAAAAAAAAAAAAAAACTGTTATAAGCTTATATAAAATATAATTTGTTAACACTTCTTTTATTTCTTACAATTACATTTTTTGTTGAAGTTTGTTGTTGTTGTTGTTTTATTTAATTGTCGGACGCTCAAAATTTTAGTTGTAGTTTGTTAATATGTATAAACATAATTATATAAAAATTTCTACTTTATTTTATGTATTATCTTTTAAACTAAATCTTGCTGTTAATTTTTTAATTAAAATTTAGTCTAATTTCCTCTTCTAAATAAAAAAAAAATAGCCTAGTGAAGGTGGCATATCATTCTGCGACCGTTTCGAGTGGTCAATAAAACTCAATTCACTTGAAATGAATGCAGTATCATAAAGTAGAAATTTATGAAAACAGCTGTATGATAGAGAACTGAGCAGAGTCAACCTATGTCAACTATTTTTTTTTTCTTTCTTTCTTTTTTTTAAAAAAAAAAAGCTTTAACAAACAAATTTTCCATTTGCGTTTTTTAATTGAATCTTTAATTTTAGAAACCTGTCATCTGACATTTTTCGCGAAAATGGGATATGAATAGATTCGAAATGGCCTACTGTAAACAAATCGTTTTGTGCAGATACACGCAAACTGTCAATCCTCCCAATGGGTCATATTTTATGTTGAAGTTTATCTTTAGTGCAGAAACACGTCAAGCGAAATCACATGTTTCTGCAGTAAATTTCATGTGGCAACCCTGCTGAGTATTGTTTCAGCGGTTGCATCACCTGTTTTTAATACTTTGTTTTCCACAAACCAAACAAACAGCTGTTGTGCAAGATTGAGAAGTACTTCCGTTTATAAGGTTAACGTTATTGTTCAGTGGTTTCACTTACAAGGAAACATTCAAAAGGTGTCGTCTTCAAAGAATATTGAAAAAAATATATATGTGATTTTACTCTTCATAAAACACCAGAAAGTGAAAAAAATATCGGCTGAAATGAATTACAGCGACCACAAAAAATTATCAAAATTAAGCATATTTGGCGATTTCACACTGTTAGGCGATAGATTTTGAGTACTTGGCGGAGAAGTAAACCACGGTTCTGTTCGTACACGACAATCTCGGTGCTAGCGAACTTATCGCCTAACAGCGCTAAATCGCCAAAAATGCTTAATTTTGATAATTTTTTGTGGTCACTGTAATTCATTTCAGCCGAAATTTTTCACTTTCTGGTGTTTTATGAAGTGTAGAATCACATATATTATTTTCAATATTTTTTGAAGACGACACCTTTTGAATGTTTCCTTGTTATTGTTTTATGTTTATTTCGTTTCAAGAAATCCACTGTTGAAGTTCTTATGATGGACTTCAAGCAAAAAGAAAACGAGGTGTTGCAAATGAAGATAAGTATAAACGTAATGTCATAAGGAGAGCAAGAGTGAAAGGTGAAGAATACACAAAATACAAAAGCAACCGTGTTTCTGATGAATCTATTCCTGATGAGTTTGTGTGCAACTATCTACGCGCTATAATGGATGAGTCAATTCTGCTGTGATTTTATCAAAAAGGGGTGGAAGGAAACCGTCAGAGATATAATTTCGGGAAATGATCATCTCAGTAACAGCGTTTACCCCTTCTCGAGTAGAACCGAATTTGTTGGTGTTGGACTTGAAATGGAGAATGGGCATGCATTATTTCCTAAATAAAAAGACAAATTAAAATTTAAGAGTCAAATGGAAGTAGAAGTTATATTTAAAGTAAATAATCAATAACATCTGTTTTTCAAAATGTTTCAAATATAAAATGCCGATATTGTTCAAATAAAATTGTATTACACTAATATATTAAAATTACAAACAATTCAATAATGATTTATTGTACATGCAAAATGATTTTCAAATCTTTATAACAAAAGTTACATCGATCCATTCATATCGAACCATATTTTAACATTCCAAAAGAAATAAAAATCGATTATTCAATACCAACAAAATAAGCTTTGGTTGAAAACATTCTGTATAAACTTTCTGAAGCATTTGAACAAAGAATTTCCAAAGTTTATAAAGAAGAAAACGAAGTTCAATTAGATCGTAATTGTTGCTCAGTATGTTCTTAGAAAAAAAAAAAAAAAAAAAAAAAAAAAAGAAGAAGAAGAAACTTAAATTGTTCTTTAAAATTATTTTTAATTTCGAATGATATATTGGTTAAGACTTTATTTCTTATATAAAAATATGAGATAAACATGTGAAATATGTAAATACATATAATGATTCTTTTTATTATTAATGATTTCCTTTTTTCGCCCTATTTTTTTAATCGAACTCATTTTCAAACATTTTACCTTTTTTACTTCGATTACCCGACTATAGTAGGTAATGTAAGTATTGTATTTGGTACAAAAATTCGATATCGAGTTACCTGATTTACACATTTTAAAGCCTCTTGAGTCCAAAAAAGCAGTTTTTCGCAATTGGTCAGTATAAATGTGTATATACACCCTTGTGCAAATTAATTGAAACAAACTACTTTTTTCTTGAATTTTGAATCCATTCCTATTATTATTTTATAATCATACTAAAATGTGTTAAAATAAGGGTGGGATGAATAAATCCTTCCCCTAGCAACAATTTCTACAAAACAGAGGGGCTCGTCGAGCGCATGCGCAGAAACATCTGTAGATGAAAGTTCCAGCTATGATCACATCAGTTGAGAGTCCACTGTCGTTAGAGATGGATGTGACGCCGCGAAAGCTTCCAAAGATTGTTACTCTCTCCAAACATACTCCAAAAACTTATAAAGAGATTTCTAAAATAGTTGGAATTAGTATTTCAACTGTAAGCCGTATCATAAAACAAAATAAAGAAACAGGATCCATATCTCCAAAGCGGACAGTAAAATTCAACCGAAAAAAGAAAACAACGCCAAGAGATGACTCTTTTCTACTTATACAAAGTAAAGAATACCCTGAAAACATTAGTGTTGCACTTAATAGAGATTTAAAAAAACATGGAATAAATATTAGCTCATCTACTTTTTGGAGGCGTCTCCTTCAGCCGGTCGGCCAGCCTATTAGTCTATGAAGAAATAGCTTCTGATCTAACCAATGAAGAAAAAGCCGTACTTGTGGGCGTTAAATATAAGAATTCGACATTCGGAAATTGGAGGAATGTACTATTTAGCGACGAGAGCCTTTTTTTGTCTAAGGCAGCGAACTCAACACGTGCAGAGATCGCCCGGCGAAAGAATTCGGGATTGACACATCAACCAATTTGATAATCACCCTCAAAAGAAGATGTTTTGGGGTTGTTCCGGTTACAATGGAGTTAGTTCTTTGTAGCCTGTTGACGGTATGATGCGTTCTGAGAAATATCTTACTATTCTGAATAAAACAGTTGTTCCAGAATCGAAGAAACGGTACCCTAATAGAACGGGGTTTTTCAGCAGGATTTTGGCCCGTGCCATACGTCCAAAATGGTGAAGAAATTCATGTCTGAGAACCAAATTGAAACACTGGAATGGACTGAGAACTCTCCTAATATCAACCCAATGCAGAATTTCTAAGCTATATAGAAGAATCGCCTACTAAATATGGACAGTACAATTATAGAAAAGCTAATCACAGCGCTAATTCATGTGTGGTGCAAAGACACAAATATTATAAACGATTGTAAAAAACTGGTAGAATCCATACCAAATCGTGTGCAAATGTTAATAAAGAGTCTTGGGGATCATATTATGTACAAAAAACTTTTGAATTTGTATAAATTTAAATAAAATAGCATTTCTTCTTAGTTTTAACAATTTTTCGAGTTTGTTTCAATTAATTTGCACAAGGGTGTATATATATGTATATGTGTATGTATGCGGATAATCGTCTCACTTTCATATCTCCGAAACTAATAAAATAAGATCTATGAAACTTTAGAACTGAGACAGGTCTGATGTAAAGATGAATTTTCCAAATTTTGGTGAAAATTGGAAAACTGGAAGTGGGAACGTAAGTCCGTATCTCAAAAATAGTTCTAATGATTATCTTCAAATTTGTTATATAAGGACTCTGTTATATGTACTTTCGAATGATATAGTTGGTTAGTTTAGGAAAATTGATAGGCATCCTGAATAAATAGCTCAATTTCAGGTCTAGCAAGGGCGTTCCTGTAAAAACAGCTTCAAGGATTTTTTTTTTTTTTTTTTTTTTTTTTTTTTTTTTTTCAAACTCGCCATATTAACTTCCTTTTAAATATCATTTTGTATGTAATTATTTTTTTTTAGTTAATAATTGAGTATGCCAAGTTTTGGTAAAAGTTTATACCTCAAATACGGCTCTAAAAAATTTCTTGAAACTTTTTACATAAATCCATTTTAGATATCCTTTATCACGTATTACCGAAAAATCAACAGTCATCTGATTAGGTAGATCAATTTTAGATCTCAGAAACTGGTGTTTCAAACAATAATTCTACAATTTTTTTTTCTTATTTTTTAACATGTTGAGCGCCATGTCAGCCATTCTAGATTCTAGGCATTTGTCATACATTTCTAAGTACAGAAGGAATCATCTTGAAACTTTAGGAGTGTGAAGGACATGTTATACTTCAAACATTTCAGCGAAAGTTTTACCCCGAAAGTACAAGAAGTACCAATAAAAAAAAACTTTGAGCGCCCTGTTAGCCATCGGTGGCTGACAGTGTCATATATGATATAAAGCCGCGTCAACCACCGGTGGCGAATAAAAATTAGGATATAAAACTAAAAATATTACATTTAATGATTGAAAATTTATTAAAAATGTGCTTATTTTTTATTTATTACAGGAGAAATCATTATGGAATTTTAATGATTCTAAGAATTTACGTGGCGCTCAACGTGTTAACTCGCTATGTAAATTCTGTTTTATATGTCTTTACACGTGTATCAAATTTCTCTTACCGGAAAATTTTTAAGTGTCTACTTCGTTAGCTCAAATTTGTCTTCTGATCACATTATCTCCAATTGAAATATAGGTATAATAGTGGGTAATGGGAGTCGTGTGGAAGTTCATATCCGTTTTTTTTTTTTTTTTTTTTTTTTTTTTTTAATATTTTGACTGCTATTTCTTTTACCTGTTAACCTTATAAATGGTATGCATATGTACGAAATAAGACATTTTTTTCTTTATTTGATTTTTTCAGTAATTGTAAATTTCATACAAATGGTAACACCTTGTATTTGTTCTAAATGGCAAATTCTATCTAACTAGTAATTTTTGAAAATTTAGTGCAATATAAGTGTCTTGTGAGTGGCTAAAGTGTTAAGCAAAATATACTAACTATATAATATTTTCAGTTTGAGAAAATATTAATCAACAAATAATTAAAAAATAACTTAAAAGTTCAATTTTCTCACATTATTTACACATCATGCTAATGTGTATTTCTTTATGTTCACCACTTCATTCTTTTGGGCTTTGTAATATTTTAATTTCAAGAAATATTATTTCCAAACTACTGATATAATATCTGAACTTATGTTATTTCAATATTTTATTATTATGATAGCAAAATTTAACTATAGATTATATTCTTATACCAATTTTTGGTTTACAAAAACCTATACATTATTTTAGCACATATATTTTCTGTAATATTTGTTTTAATAATAAAATAAGTTTGTTTTATTTCACATAACATAAAATAAAATATTTCACATTTTTGTTTCTTAAACCTTTCCCTACCAGTTTTGTCCACTCCAAAAATAACGTAAATTAGGGTTTTAGTAGGTCATATAAAATATATTACATTAATATATGAATTTAATGTAATATATAATGTAAAATATTTAATGTAATATTTAATAATATTTAATGTAATATTTAATAATATTTAATGTAATATTTAATAATTTTTAATGTAAAATTACATTAATATATGAATTTAATTACAGAAAACCAGTTGGCATGCACTCCAATAAATTTTATGTTTTTTCTCATCCCATTTGGTTGATTAAAAGTATCTCTGACATATATGTCCCAGTGGGGTTAAAAGTGTTAAACTAAAGTATTTAAAATACAGTTTAGTACATGTTGGTTTAGTCTGCAAGATAATTAATTATTTTTTTTTTTTGAAAATAGAAGATTTAAAGCTTTATTAAAAAAACAAAATGTAATTTAAATTGTAATACATTTTATTTCAGAGTGTTCAAAATAAAATTATGTCATATAAAATAATTTTAGAAACGGTAACTATGAAGATTATTATAAAAATATTTACTTGTAACTATTCTTAAAATGTTTAAAAACATCTTTAAGATATATAATTTATATGCGATTATATTAAAACATTAATTTAAAATTACAAAAACTTTTTAAAAGCTTTAAGAAATTCTTTTACTGTTCCTAAAATTCACTTGAAAAAGTATGTAGCTGTAATAAATTTCAGGTACAAATTCTTTTATTTCTATCTGAAATTTTGCAATTTAATTTAAATTTTTGCATACATTAGCTAAATATTACGGAAGTGTAAACTTATATTTTTATGTCAAGTATATTATAAAAAATAAAGAAATCAGTTATGTAAATCGTGAAAACAATATAAATAATTTTCTTTTAAATGTATTAATGAAAGAGCAATAATGCATCAGTGTATATTTTTTAATACGTGACTTTAGATACTGTTACAATTAAATTTAATCGAAATATATTATTAAGTTTAATGATACTGAATTTTAATTACATCCGATTTTAAAATTGTGTAAGGTTTGCCCAAATAAAAGAGGCACGGCCATGAATGCGCATTCGTTTTAAGGTTCAGACTACTAGGCAGGTCCTTATAGAGGGCTCTGAGTGCTGGGAACGCATTCCGTATCGTCAGATTATGACAGATATTTATATGATAGCGTACACTGTTAAAAATGATTTCTTAAAAATGAACTAAATTGTCTCAAAATAGCTCCGAAACAATATATACTTAAATTTGAAAACCCATGTACTCATTTTTGAGTATACGGAAATGTTCAAAAATGAGGTTGACCAATAAGAATCCCAATTTGACATGCCAATATACTCAAAATTGAGTACATGGGTTTTCAAATTTAAATATATATTGTTTCGGAACTATTTTCAGTCAATTTAGCTCATTTTTAAGAAACCACTTTTATCAGTGTAGAAGTAAGTTCAATAGTTCAATGTTCCTATCATGTATGCCTCCAAACTTTGTCACTTTTTCAATTTTTTAGCGCGTGAAATGGGAAGTGCTGGAGAACCTTACCGTCGTACGCAAAATGGGTCTGGCACAGAATATATGTCATGATTTTCGTAAAGGGCGAAACAACACTGACGTCAGAGCCGACCAGGTCAAGTGCATGGGGTTATTACTCAGGTAGCAATTGTATTGTGTCCTTTACGGAAATCACTACATCACTGGAATACTGATCTGGGTTATGTACACTCTGTACCACACGAGATTTTCATGCGGCGATAATTTTCTCCAGCATGACTGCACATTGACAATATTTGCAGCCATCCATGATACGAACTATACAGTTGAACTTGCTCCTACGCTATCACATAAGTGTCTGTTGTAATAATATGACGATATGACATAGTTCCCAGCACTCAGATCTCTTTCTCTCTGTAAGAACAGGCATAGTCTTCTGTATCATAAAACAATGGCACAATCTCGACAGTACCACTTTCTTTTGTGTAACTCTAAAGCGAGCTTTATAGTGGCTGTCCCGTTTCGTGGTCCGGTAGCACTGAGCTAAAAAATATGGCGGTGTTTTAAGACATTTGCAATGTCTCAATTTCAGATTCTCCCTTTTCTTTAAAAGTAAGACTCTTTTTTTTTCGCTTAAAATGTGACTATTTGTATAATACGCATAACTGAATTGAAGACTTTTACGTTTACAGTGTACTCACTTTTTACACATTATATTCTACTGAGAAATTTGAATAAAAGGGCATAATATAACGTCAAAATAATATTAAGTAATCTGAATATCTTTTCATTCTATAGAAAATGTTCTTATTATTTCATAAATAAAAGTCTTTTTATAAAAATAACTACTAAATATATAATAATTTAAAATTATTAACATGAACTATAATAATTTAAACTTTACATTTCAAGTTAGTTTATTCTAGTTATGTTTTCCCGAAATAACAAAACGTTTTTAACACAAACAGCAGGAATGTAGAAAAAAAAAAAAAAAAAAAAAAAAATCAATAAAACAGGAAGTATAACAAGTTTATTTATTTATTTATTTATTTATTTTTTGCTTTTTTAAAGAATGCATTCTCTTTTGAAATCCAATTTAAATTTCAAAATGTTTGTCGTCCGAAATATGAAATAGAACTATCATATTTCAGGTTTTTTACTTTTCAATATTATTCTTCATCCCACTGAAGTCCCTTCAGACTCAATTTTCCGAACCTATCCCATACAAAATATATAAAACGGGAAACGAGTTTATACTTGAAGGAGAATAGGAAAACAAAACCAATGTAACAAAGGCAATTTGTCTTTGAAATATTATTCTCGGTTTAAAAATTACAAACAGAAGATTTTGAATATAATGCAGAAAATAAAAGTCGCTTTATGACTGGTAATCTGGGCCATCTGGGAAGTTGTAACTTTCATTTTTATCGTATGGCATGTTTAATAATATGAATAAAACTGACGACATCTGAAAATATAATTTAATAACAAAGCAATAAAATTTTATATCCAAGTGAAGAAACATATTCTTCTTACTAGACCTTCTTTCATATTTACAGCAAGAAATATTGATAATTTTAGTTTGATTATAATATAATATTAATTGATATGTATAAGCTACACTAACAGCACACCTATCCACAGTACGTCTTCGGGATGTTTCTGGGCTGTCTTTTCTACCTGATGACATCTTGAAGACATCGTTGGGAGAAGATGTGTTGTTAGAGTATCATTAAATTGTTTTGAATATATATGTATATACACACACACACATATATATATATATATATATATGTATATATAATAAAAAGCTTTAAATCAACTTCAAATTTCTTTAAAACATTTCTCGTTTTTTACATAAAATATCTAAAAATATATTTTTTATAACTACACGTTTCCACCTAAAGGTGCATAAATAGATAAACTCTAACAGAATATTAACTTTATCGGACAACCTCAAGATAACCTGAAACATCCCAAGAATGTTTCAGGAGGATGTCCAAAAGGTCCAAATGTTGTCCGGGGGATGTTCTAAGAACATCTTGAGGGAAAATTGAGGGTCTTTAAGAGGACACTTGAGGGGCACTTGAGGATATCTTGTAGGACATCTATCCACAGGGACATCCACAATAAGTCAAGGTGGATAAGTGTGTTGCTTTGGAATTAAAGTACTGCGTTAGATAATTTACTTAAAACATGACCTTACTATGAATCAATCCAACTTACGGATTTGAAAGAAAATGCATATGCCTGTGAAATCGTGAAAAGAAAGTTAATATGATTTTTTTCTGATAATTTCGGCTGTTAGACTTTAATAAATTTATTAATATATTTTAATACTTCCTATGATTCATCTTCACATTAAAATAAATGTTAAACGAATATGAAACAAATGTTAAGAAAAGGAATTTTAATATTTAATCAAAAAGTGATTTAAATATTTTAGAGAAAATGTTACTTTGCAGGTATTTTCGTATGGATTTTTAGCAGTCATTTTGTGCATGTCAAAGGCATTTTGTGCATAAACTTTAAATAATTTCCTTATTACAGAAGACAAAATAAAAATCCACAATTAACTGTACCTACAAAGAAAGCCACAAAAACCATTATTATGTCTTATATATTTATAAAAATTGGTTAATTGTTACAATGAGCAAATAACCAATCTTTAACTACATTTTTTGCGACCACCGCGCAGGTGCGGACTGAACGAGTCCGCTCTTAAAATAGGGGAGATAACATTTTCGTTGAAAGAAAAAAATAAATAAGGGAACACCGACTGGATGTTTACCAAATTCCAACCTGTTGGGTTGCTTGGCACCCCTCCAAGATTTTGGACTCATTCTCACTGTTAGGCGTAGGAAACGCGGTAACTCTATACGTAGAGCTTTATGCTCACAAAGTCACAGATCAAAATAAATTTTAAATCAGTAAAACTTCTTATAATAACGTTTCAAAGCATAAGCATAAAACATAAATAATTCCATATTCGCGCTTTTATAAATATAGAAGAATAATGAAACAAGTAATTAAAATTTGGAACGTAAATATTTTGTTGGTAAATATAATCATCTTCATAACACTTTTTTTTTTTTTAAACATTTGCTTTATTTTTTGATCAGCCATACAAATAATCTTCTGTCATGTAATTAAATTTTCAAATGTATTTTTAAAGATATCAAATTATTCTACCGTCTTTTTTTCTTCTGAAATCAGACTTTTTACATGTTTTTTTTTTTTTCCCTAAATTGAATAAAATATGAAACAAAAGTTACATATATTAAAAAGAAATGAAAAAAAAAAAAAAAAAAAAAAAAAAAAAAAATGAAATGTTTTAAATGGAAAAATTCAGAAGCATTCTAGAAGTGGAAAAAAAATTCTAGAGTAAATAAATCGTGAAAGAATGTCTGAAAAGAAGTTTTTATTTTATCGTGAAATTGTTCTTTTAAATTTAATTTGCAAAGCATGTAGAACTTTTTCCTTTTCATTTGTAGGATGTTTTTATTAAATTTATAATCGAAAGGAATAATGTATTGTTCTGCTTAAAATATTTTCAGAAGGACGCGAAACCAGCTAAAAGACATTAGAGTAACATGGAAAATTATTTAAAGTGATTTTATACAACATATAACGCACATTGTTTGAGATTTTCTATGGTAAATAACATTTTGTTTGATTTAATAGCTTTAGAATTCATTGTTTAGGATAGCTAAAGCTGTTATTGCAAGTGAAAGATATTAATTATTGGTTACTTAAATTAGTTACTTTTACTTATGACTGTACATTACATAATACTTTTTTTATACAAAATGACGCTAGATAAACAGAATATATAAAATGTGATAAATAAAAATCTTTGAATAAACATAGAAAAATTCAATAAACTCGCAGCAATTGTTTCGTGTCGGAAGAACACACGAGTTTTCGCCAGGCGAACAAAGTAGGCACGAGTGCTGCAAACAAAGATGCAACAGGTTTGCAACACTCGTACCTACTTTGTTCACCTGACAAAGGGTCGTGCGTTCTTAGTACCGGAAAAAAAAAGTTCCCAGTTTATTGCATTTTATGATGTTTATTCAGAAGTTTTTACTTACTAATTTAAAATGCCAGAAAGAGAAACTGCAACAAAAGAAACTGCAACAAAAAACATATATTAAAAAAAGAATAGAAAAATAAAAGTTATAAAGAATACAAGAAAACATTAAAAAACGCGATAACAAAAAAAAAAAAAAAAAAAAAACACCAAGTCCTAAAAATACGTTGAGGCTATTTCTGGAGGACTCTCAATCTACTTAATGTATTGGTTCTCACCAATTCATTCGTTTCCTTTTCAGAGATTTTACATTTTCAGTGGAAGTTACTTATTATGATAATTTAATGACGCGTAGCCTGAGACGCGGGATTTAGTAAGGGGCTCTAAGCCTATCCTTGGAACGGGAAAATACTTGGTTAAAATGTTATGCGTCCATTGTGCACTACATTGTCAATCACCGAATTTACATATTTCCTGCTTTAACATATGCGCAGAAGGGCAATTTTGTGTTCAGTTATACTTAATTATCATAAATAATTCCAGAATTCGGCGTCGGTTGCATCATTAATTTAGTCAGAGAATTTTTTTTCTCATTATCCTTTAATTTTGATGACCAGTGTACTATAGATGAAATCCTTAATTAATATAATATGTTAAAAGCAGTAACGACTGATATATGTAAATACAATTTATCTTTTGGTTTAAACTCTGTTTTTGATAGTAAATTTTTTTTAGCTCTGGAGATATATTTTCTTACAGTAAATTTAAAAGAGCTAGGATTAAACATCCCTATAAAAGGAACTGTAGAGATAAGGGAAATCAAAAAAGTAGCTTTAATATCATGACTACTTTAAATGGTATCAATCTTGATAAAATACTATGATACACACTTGATAAAATACTTGATAAAATACTATCTTAAAAATACTATGATATAATTTTTAGTTTAAAAAATTAGGATATATTTCGACTTCTCAAAATTAAATTAAACTATTATAATTTAATCACATGCAGATTATGTATATTAATTCAATTTTATTTGAAATATAAAAGAAAAATTGAAAAAAAAAAAATTAGTAATTATGGGAAATGTGTAGATAAACCATTGAATATTAAGTACTTAAATTCAATGAATTTTTCATCCAATTACACATTACTGTGATATTTTCTTTCCTTTAAAGGTGATAAGTTTATCTTGTGTAATTTTGGATACTGATTAAAGAAAAGCTATTTAAAAATTTCTATCACGTACAGTTTTCACAAAAAATGGGCTCTTAAGCTTTGAACTCCAATTTTTGAACATCCATCTAAGTTATTTCAAGGAAAATTTAAATGATGTGAGTAAAGAACAAGGTGACAATAGTTGAAAATTGATGGAAATGTATTTCAGGTTGTGCAGTGTATCATTACTATAGGATTATATTTAGGTCACCATTTGGTCTGTACATAATCTTCAATTGATACACTGGGCTGCAAATATTTAAGCGATACCATTTCTTTTAACTGTTAGTGGAATTTCTTTACTACAATATATTAATATTTCCATCAAAGCTGCTCAGAAACTGAAATGAATTCCTCATAGAGATATGATAAATAATGTATATATTGAAGCTAAATATTCATCTCTTTTTCTTTTTTTGTAAATTTACGCGTTTTGAGGCTGCCTGATTAACAAAGTGAAGTTTTTAACGTTTGATATTTTTCTGTGTCTCTTACAGTAACTTAAAAACAAATAATTTCAGGAGATTCGAAAGTTATATTTTCAAGTTAATATAAGTTTGTTGCTGGAAAAGTTAGATAAAATCTGAAAAGTTTTAAGGAATGTTGCGTGTGAAAGTTGTTTGTATAATTTTGAGTGAACTTTTAATTTTAATAAAAGATTTAAATTCTATATAAATGTAGGTGCAATAATAAAACGGGGGGTTGAGGGGGAGGTGCCCCCTCCCACAAAACTAATTATCATATAAAACTCTTCCGAAGCCTAATTTTAATTGTTTTACCATAGGTTTACATATCATTTCTCGTTATCTTACCTCTTAATCACCTACCAATATTTATTGTATTAAATTTCAGGGTAAGAGAAAATAGTGTTAGTGATACACCAGATTATGTTTATTATTTATCAGATTATTATTTTTTTTCATTTTTTTTATCAGATAACAGAAATCACTTGTTTATAAATAAAATTTAATTGAACAAATCATTTGATGTATTTCCAACCCTAAAAATCCAATATTCACATTAAATTTAGCTAAACTAAAATTCTGGTTTGTTGCAAAACCGGCCAACTCCAAAATAGATGCAACAGCGGCTAAATCCAGAATAAAATTTGAATAATACCCTACCACCACGTGCCCCTGCCACATTCTTTCGAGTTTTCAAACATACGGACCTAATAATTATAAATCTAAAGAATTTTGTTCCTATTTTATTTTGGCTCAGTGTGGCAAAAAATCAGCTTTTTCTCAAGATTTTCCTTTTTGGAGATAGCCTACTTTGAAACTAGTGGCACATATGTATTAAAGAATATAATATTATTGTGCATTTCAATTAAATTTCATTTTTTTAAAGATGGTAATTTCTTTTTCAGGCGATCGTTTACAGATGTAGAAAGAAATATTGAAATAAATTTGACGAATTTTTAAATTAATATAAAAATATAGTATTTTTTTTTTCATTATTTACCTCACATATCTTTCTTAAATTCTATTAACGGAAAGCTTTTCGTGATACAAATAAATCACAAAATAAGTTATAAACTGAATTTACATTAAAATAAAAAAAGAACAGTAATTGATATTTATTATATTAAAAGGAATGACCAATAAATTATTTTTAATTAAATTTTGAAATATTTTCCTAAATTTTCTTTAAAAGCATTGCCATGCATACATAAAAATGTTAATATACGAATTCTTATTTTTATTTGTTCTTAATGCAAGTAATTGGATTGTCATAAAAAGTCTAATGGCATTTAATGTCCATGGCTTATAGCAATAATAATTTTTAATGATCGAAAAAGAAAAAAAGGCAGACATTATAACTCGAAGCTATTTCAAAGCAAAATAATAATGATTTTTTTAAAAGGAGAAAGAGAAAAAATATAATAAATTAATTTTTATTGAATTTATGTGATTTACGTAACTTATTATTAAAATTCATTGAATAAACAATGTGAAACGACATGATAAATGTAGTCACAGATGCTTTATTTTAAAGACGACATTAATTTTCATTGGCAGTTGAAGTTGAAACAGTTAAAAAAATTTCCTAATAAGCAATAGTATAGAGGAAAATTATGTATAAATATTTGAGGTGAAATCCTGTATATTAAAAAAGAAAACACACTAATATTGTCTGCCTAAAAACATCAGTATAAAAGCTATAAAATTTATTTCTATAATTTAGTATTCTTTATCCATTTTTTTAGAAAGTTTTCTTTTTCTTTGAGTGTTTTTACAATCATTTTCTTTTCATGATCAAACTGAGAAGCTACAGAAACAGCTTTTTCATCAAAAACAGGACAAATGAATTTGAAAAAATCTGGGGCAATTTTATTAATTTTTAAATAATTTAATTATACCTCTACATACCAATTGCTATAAGTTATCAGTTATTCAAACTATTAGTTAATTTTACCATATATTAAATATAACAATGTTTAGTAAAAAAAAAATATACATTGATTTCTTTTTAAATACAGAATAACTAAATATTATATTGAAACTTTATTTATTTTTTTTATTGATTTATTGTTTGTTAAAGTAGTGAATATCATTTCTTCTTTAGATTAAAAAAAATTATAAACTTATTTAAAATGTAATTATTTATTTTAAAATTTCTCTTTTTGAATACTTTTCATTTCTCTATCATTTTTTTACATAAATATGTAGGAATAGTAAAATTTTTGACTTCCGATTTTCGATGAATTTATATGATTTCTGACATCCTGAACGCACTTCGATAATTTTTAGAAAATGCCTGCCAGTGACTCTAGATGTAGCTGTGAAAAATGCAATAGCAGTTATAGATTAGTAAGCAAAATTTCATTAAAAGTTGCAGCTCTGGAAAAAAAAAAATAATAAGGCCAAGCAAAAAACTTAATTCATTTCACAACCGCTGATATAAGTTTTATGCAAATTTAACTATAACACAAGAAAAAGCAATTATAATTATATCTATAGAAATTTTGCAAAAAAACGAATTATTTCTTATATTAAAATATATTTTCTTTATTCATATATGTAAAAAACTAGAAAATATATTAGGGTACATAAAACATTATATAAAAAACAGATAATAATCTAAAAAGTTCTCATTGTTTTCAGTTAATTTAATCATTTTTAAGATTATAAAATTAAGAAAAATTATAAAGTCTGGGAAAAACTTCAAAATATTTACAAATAGATATTGAAATTTTATGCATTTTCAAACACAATGTGATGAATGACAGTTTTAAATAAATCTATAAAAATATTTTAAAAATTAAAATTACTTTTTATTTTACAATTCATTTTTTTTTTCTTTAATACATGTAGAATATTGGAAGAAATGATACACATAAGATAGTATTAAAAGAACCGCTAATAATCCAAAAATTTCCCCTTCTTTTCAATTAACTGAATCATTCACGATGTCATAGATTTAGAAAGTTTCTTCAAAGTGTCTTTTGGTATGCTTTTCCAGCTTTTTTCAATGGCCATTTTTAGCTGACCTACGGTGTTATAAGTTTTCCCTTTTCCATAAATATTCCCAAACAGAATGCCCCATAAATTTTCTATTGGATTCAGGTCAGGACTTTTCGATAGCCATTCAAACACTTGGACATGATTAGCTTGAAGCCTGGATTTTGTGGAGCTTGATATGTGTATTGGTGCATTATAATGCTGTATATTTCCCATTTCCATAAATGTCATCATCAGAATTCGAAATAAATTTTCTGTTGGGTTCAGTTCAGGGCTTCCTGATGGCCATTCCGGTACTTGGACATGATTAACTTGATGACAGGATTTTGTTGAGCTTGATGTGTGTATTGGTCATTGTCTTGCAGTATATATTTCAGCAAGTTAATGCACCAATACACACATCAATTTCCACAAAATCCTGTCATCAACCTAATCATGTCCAAGTGCTTGAATGGCCATGACGAAGACCTGAACTGAACAAAATAAAAAAATTATGGGGAATTCCGGCTGGCGACATTTATGGAAATGAGAAAATTTACAACACCGTAGGTGAGCTGAAAATGGTCATTGAAAATAGCTGGAGAAGCATACCAAAAGACACTTTGAAAAAGCTTTCTGAATCTATGACCTCGAGAATGATTCAGTTAATTGAAAAGAAGGGCATTTTTTTTTTGGATTATTAGCGCTTATTTTAATATTGTCTTATTGTATCATTTCTTCCAGTTTTCTACATGTGTTAAAGAAAAAAAAAAATGAATTGTAAAATAAAAAGTAATTTTAATTTTTAAAATACTTTTTTTTAGATTTATTTAAATCTGTCATCCATTACATTGTCTTCAAAAATGCATAAAATGCCATATGTATTTGTAAATATTTTGAAGTATTTTTCCCAGCCTTTAAGATTTTAAAATTTCATAATCTCAAAAATGATTAAATTAACTGAAAATAAGGCAAAGATTTTATATTATTAGCTGTTTTTTAAGTAATACCTTATGTGGCCTTAATATTTTTTCCAGCTTTTTACATATATGAAAAAAGAAAAGGAATTTTAAAATAAGAAATACTTTAATTTTTTGCAATTTTTTATAGGTATAATTAAAATTGCTTTTTCTTGTGTTATATTTAAATTTGCATAAAACTCATATGAAAGGCTGTGAAAGAAATCAGTTTTCACACTAACATAACATAAGTATTAAAAAAAAAAAAAAAAAAAAAAAAAAAAAAAAAAAAGGTCGTCCTATGTTGAAACTTACAATAATTATAGATAATAAACGTAAAAATAACATATAAAATTAAATAGTTATACATTAAATGATTATATTTTACAATTTGAAGATTCTTGAAAAAAAAATAAATAAATAAATAAAAGCTAAAATAAAATTACTAAATAAGTTCTAGATAGCATGTTTAACTTAAAATCAGTTCTTCTCTCTTTTAATTTCAGTGTTTTCTTGTTTTCTGACCATCGATGCTGTTGTCCATAACCGAGGATTTTTTTGTTGTAAAGAGGACAGTTTTCGGGTATCCAACTACCACAAGTAAATCATTTAATACAGCCCAGTCACTTGTTGAAGATGTCTTCTGAAACGGTTTATGACATTAAACGCACTGAAACTCACAGTTTTCTCTCTATGTCTATGAATAAGCTACGCAATCTCTTGTAACATGAAAATTAATGGGAAAATGTGCAATGTCTCCCAAGTAATAGACGGAAACTCACTCATTTCGGAAGGAGAGATTGGCAGCCTTTTTATACAGTAATTTTGACTTTTAGAGAGAACTGCTGGAATTCGTATGTTTAATCTAGGATAGGAACTTAGCAGAAATAATTTAATTAAAAATATTTTGTATTACTGCTATTCTATAGAATTTCCCAAAAAGAGTTATCAAAATTAAAGCATTTATTATATATATATATATATATATATAAATTCACACTAAAACTATGTTATTTCTTTACACTCGAAACATTTAATATTCATATTTAAGTAGGAATCCAATATTGTTATAGAACAACTACCTGGAGTCGCTGCTTGCGCACTCTAATCTTTCATCCGATCTTCTATATACATAATCTGTCCGAACATGTCATCTTTCCTAGCTATACTTTATATATATATATATATATATATATATATATATATATATATAACTTCTGCATTAAAGAAAAAGAGTTATAAACATTGGAATAATGAGAAATTCCATAAAATATCTAACACTGAAATATTGCAACCTAAAGAAAATTAAATCTTATTCTTTTACTGCATATAGCCTCTATTTTTTTTTTTTTTTTTTTTTTTTTTTTTTTTTTTTGCTGAGGTACAATTTTTGTCTAGACTTATTATATCTAAAAACTAATAATTGAAAATATTTTCATAAAGAATTTGACAAATTTGATAAAGAAAGACAAAAATAGATATTTTAATAATAAATTATGAAGTTCAAAATGTGTATGTCACACAATCACATAATTAAAACTACTCAGAATATGGAATTTATATAATGAGCCCTTTATTGCATACATATGCAGTACAATATACAATGGTCTTGCCTTTTTGATTTTTAGATTAGCCTATCTAGGAAATAGGTTATAACAATGACTTTTCACCAATTTTGTTTTTCATGTAAATTTCATACACTCATAAATTTCTTAATATTTGACTTAAATATTTTTTCTTTTTACTGGCGTAAAATAAAACATTTACAAAAGCTGACAAAATTACTAACTTCTTTTAAATAGAAATAAATAATAATTAAATTCCTGCTGTCAAAAAATTTTCTTCATACGCAAAATATTTTAAAATATGCTTAAACTTATATTATTGTACAAAAAATATCGTTACAGCAAAGTATATGTAAAAGCAACATAAAATAAATATACTAGCAGATATCTCTAAAAGTTTCCTGTGTTTCATATACTTTTAGGTGTCAAGAGAGTAATAAAATAAGAATGTATACAATGTTCTTTCACATTTAATTAAATGTTATTATGTAAATGGTGTTTCCTTAAAATAAAGTATAATGTGTTTTTAAACATAAATGTTAGTTTTAGCCTCATAAATAATGTTTTAAGCATGTTAAAAAAGTAAATAATTGCTTCGAAATATTATAAATAAAGTGAATTTAATTTGAACTTCTTTTAAATACTGAAAATTTTATATGGTACTTGACTAGTTTTCATTGTAAATTTTTATTTGTGATAACATTCTGAGAACATACATAAGTGAAATATAATTAATATGTTGGTTAAAGTTATCTTGACTTGACTGACTGTCTTAAAAGAGAATTAACAATCGTATACAGATTCTGAAAAAAAAAAAAAAAAAAAAAAAAAAAAAAAACATTAATGTTAAACAGTTTATTTTTATAAGAACATTTGCAGCATTTAGTTACAGATAAATAATGATGTCACCACCAAAATGATATTTATACGCTTAAAAACTGCATTATAAGGAACATATCAAGAAAATAGACTCCTTAAATATTTGATTTCTCAATTTTGTAATTTTATTTACTTAAATTATAAAACTAATTACTCAGTAAAAAAAGAATTACTTTAGTGAAAAAAAAAAAGTAAAACAGCCTGAATACAGTATTTAAGTAACAACAACAATAATAATAATAAAACAGATTTATTTCTTGTAGTTACACCCCAAGAAAACAAGTTATAATGTTTGAATGAGAAAAATAAAGATAGAAAGAGAAGGAAGGAACGTAATTTAAATGGAATTACTGATTATTAATTTAAAAACTTGAAAACTATACTTTTTACCCAATATTAAAATCTTTCCTCTTCCAAAAAAAATAATAATAATAATACTAATAATAATAATAAATAAATAAATAAATAAATAAATAAAAATAAAATAAAATAAAACAAATTAAAATAAATAAATAAATAAAATAATAAGAACACGTGTTAATAAGATTAAGTTTAAATAAATCATTTTCACGCACGTAAAAAAAAAAAATAAATAAAATAATGAATAAAAAAATAAAACTGTCGTAATATCCAATTAAAACATTCATATTAAAATATTATACATAGATTTCGCTCTAATTAAAATAACATCTTTAGGTATGAATGTTCATAACAACAGTCAAAGATATGTATATATAAGCTACTTTACAACTGAAATAAAAACTCAATTTATACAAAGGGGAAAAAATAAATTTTGGGAAAAGAAAATTTGTTTCAGTTATTGGAATCCGTATGGAGAAATCAACGTACAACTTGGGATACATAAATTTGAGGGAAACACCTAGCAGAATCTTGGAAGACGAAACCTAGAAAGAGCTGAGTATGGATATCACCACGGAGCTGAACTTGTTATTTCAGAATATGGACACTGAAAAATATACAAAAAAAAAAAAAAAAGTTTGTGGTAGACATCCCCAAATTTTAGGTAAAATCGCGGAATTTTCATTGTTAAAGGAGGTTTTATATTGATATTGTTGTTTGCTCCAGAAAAGAATAATCCAGAAATGTTGGACGATATACAAATGATATGGTACAGATATCTGTAGCACCAGGACTTTTACAAATGAAGTCAATAGCTAAGATTTTGTTATACAACAATAACATAATTAACCAACAAAAGATGAAATTAAATATATATATAAGACAGCCTTCCGCCATCGTGCGAAAAATGGAAAACCGCCAATAAATGTTTTAAATGTCAATAGAGATTATTTGCAATTTTCTGGGTCGATTATGTAAAAATAGATTTTCAAATAAAAGTGCTATGAGCATTTTTTAAAAATAACATATAAAATTTAAATTTAAAAAATATTTGAAAAGTAATTACTTCCGTTGCGCAGAAATTTCAACGAAATTAAACGCCATTTTTCGATAAGTGTATTAAAAAAAAAATCATGATTAGAATAAAGATATAATGAATATTTCACAATCTAATAGATACTGCAGAAAAAACTGCGAAAGAAGAAAACATCTTTTTAAAAATAATTTAATGATCCTACCTGTAAGCCAATTCATATGAAAAAACTCTCAATATCTTGAAAATTTAATATTTTGTAATACGTAAAAGAAACTGATTTGTAAAATAATAAGCAGAGTTTCTGTTATAGAATAATGTTTTGTTTTTAATAAGTCAGTCTATAGTCACCTGCGTGAAAAAAGAAAAATTTCAAATCTGACCAACTTTTCTATACGTTTATATAACATTAAAAATATTATGTTGCTATGAAACAAACATCATCACATTGTAGGTATTACACTGTTAAAAATTTCAGTTCAAACATAAACCACTCTATGGAGTAAAGTTATAAGTAATACTATAATATGGTTCAACCTCATTTTTCATTTTTCTACTTCTTGCGATTGAATTTCAGTTGCGCCAAAACTTGGAGAAGTGTTTCGACGTACATGCAATTTTAATGGCATTTGTAGTCAGGAGATAGCGATACAAACGTGCTGAAAATCGCCGACTATAAGCCGGAGAGTAAAAATAAAATTTGTGAAGTGAAATCACGTGTGAATATGTAATTAAAAACCAAGATTCATCACAAGAAAAAAGTTTATTCAATTGATCACCAACCAGATGTTACTATAAGAAAGTTTACTGAAGTATATCATTTTAAGAAGAGGGAAAAATTTATTATATACAGTCTAGGAAGTATGAATCAGTAAAATTTTTTTGAAACCAATTCAAGCTTAAATTAAAGAGCGTGGTCGAAAACGTAGGGTAAAGTGCAAATTTTGTACAACAGCTCACACATATGTCAAGATAAGACCCTAGAAAATTTAGCCCCTTTTATAAAAATTAACGAAATATAATTATTGGGCAAAAAAGCATAGCACAGGGCCAGTGTATTCGACTTGAGATCAGAAGGTTTTCAGTTCGATCACCACCTCCATCGAAAGAATTTTTTATTTTTATTTAAAACATAATACCGATATTTGGTTCAGCATGAAAACATCAAATTATGATAAAAGGTAAAACTATCGGGCGGTTTCAGCTACTGCAGTACTAAGTTCAGATTCAAACTAACACTAATTTTTTAACAATGTATCATTATATTTATACAGTGCTATATTTCGCTTATTATTACAATTATTATCATTTTCATCATTACTATTATTTGCCTAAACTTCAATGAAAAATTTTAATAAATTATAAATATAGCGTCTCGCTAATTATATTAGTTTTCCATGAGATATTTTAGCTCTTTTAAATACTGAAAAAAGAAATAAATATATGTATATATGTATATTAACTTAATCCATAATACTTTAAATGTTTTAAATATGTGTATAATCTAAAGAATAATTAATATTTTACGTATGCATTTGTTTACAAATAACAGCTTTATTGAACTTTCAGGTATACAGTAATATAAAGACGTAAAAATGAAGCATATTTTATGAGAAAATGAAAGTTTTTTTTTTTTTTCTTTTTTTTTTTTTTTTCTAAATTATATTACAATTTAAACACTTGCATTAAAATTTATAGTTCCTACTTTGCACTAGCACTCTTAATCTGCCTAATAACTTTTTTAATTTTCTGAATTAAGATTAATTATCATGATAAATGACTACTATTTATTATTCAGTTTGAATTAATGGCTGTTGAATTTTTATTTTCGAATTGATTATCATTCACTTTTCTATGTATTTTAAATGGAAGTAGATTAATGTTTTTTTTAAAAGACTTATTCAGAGAAAAACTTGAGAAAATATCGATTACAAAAGCAGCAAATATTGTTCATGTTTCTTTAAAAAAAATCATGTAAATCTATATACATAAGCGTTATAACAATTCTTTAGGCACTTTTCTATTTATGATTATAACTAGAATATAATTTTTCAAATTGCCGTCTTTAGAAAGATTATAAATCTATCGTATAAAACACAATTGAAAATTTAACCTTTACTGCTATGTTAAAAATAGCTTTATTTTTAAAAATATCCAAAGATACATAAAAATTTGAAGCTTTAAAATGAATTTTTAAAATTTTTCAGAGCTCTGTGTGTTACATGTAAAACGGCTTTTAATAAAAAAGTAAGATGATAAATGAAAGTATGGTGATATTAAAACTGAAAGTCAACAGAGATTTGATTGATAAATTTAAATTAATAATGTTTGAAAACGGTATTGTAAAAGTAGTAAATTTACAAAAGAAAATGTAGGTTCCGGTAGTTAACTTCATGCATCATTTTTATGATTATAATTTATTACTTTTATTTAGGGCTTTTCATAATAATTTAATTACCCTATTAAGAGTTGAAAAAAATATAATTTGTGTTGTTAAATACAACTCTTTAATACTTATGGGTAAAATTTTTATAATTTCATTTTGCAAGATATTTTGATTTACGATTCTTCTTGTTTTCTGGATGATTTTTCAAATTATATATATATAAAATTATTTTGCTTAATCTTTCAGTAGAGGAATTCATTTTTCTTATTAAATATGAATTTAACTCTTTTCTGTCTCATGGCTGTTATGGGGTGTTTTACCTTTTTCGGCATGCTTTTCAAATCTAAAGAAAGTTAAAATTCAGTTTTATTAAATTTTCTTAGGGTTAATTTATTATAAAGAGATTGATGTTTTGTGCTTAAAAAATTTATTTCTCTCATGGTTTTTTTTTTTTTTTTTCACTTTATAAATTTATTATGAAGAAATTGGTATTTGAAGTTCAATATGTTAACTTCTTTCTTTGTTTTTCCACTTCGTAAGTTTGTTTCTCACTTGGTTTTTTACACATATTGTTTGAAATTATTTTCAAGTCTTTACGAGACCACGGGCTTTGCATGCTGTAAATTTTTAGCAGTTTACATACAGCAGTGACAGAATGATCACCTAATTTGCATACAATATTCGTTCGATGCCTTGAAAAAGTGGTGAATTTGTATGCTTCAATATTGGGTTGCTTATTGTTTCTTTTCGTCAACTGCATTCATTTTTTATAGTTTTGCATGTGATACTTGGTTTCATATAATGCAATGTTTGAAAGGATTTTCAATATATATATATATATATATATATATATATATATATATATATATACATACATATATATGTATCTTGAGTAGCCATGTGAAGTTTATAAAGTTTTTTTTCGAGTTGAAAAAAATATAATTTATATCATTTAATACAATCTTTTAATATTTATGGGTAAAATTCATATAATTTCATTTTGCAAGATATTTTGAAACATGGAATTACGACTCTTCTTGTTTTTTGAATGCATTTTCCAAATTATATGTATAATGAATTTCAATTATGATAAGTGGAGATGTGTAAGTGGAATGTATGAACAACAAGAACAAATAATTTAACAGTATTAGTAAATATATATATATATATATATGTTGAGTAGCCATGTGAAGTTTACAAAATTTTATTCGCGTAAAACTGTATACTAAAAGTTAGCGCGTACACACACACACACACACAGAGAGAAAGAGAGTGAAGGAAGCGTGCGAATGAATGGGTTATCCAAGTTGAAATTCACTTCAAGATGCTGCCAACCCTAGTGCTAATATTAACAATAAACTATTTTATTAAGTAAAAAAAGAATGAGTGATGGAATCTTGTTAAAATTTCTGAACGACTTTGAAAAAGGCAAAATTGTAATGTTTTCATTACGCAATTATTTTAATGTACACTAATAATGCTTATTTGAACCTGAGATTAAAAATGTAACTACGCAAGTAATTATAATCCTTATAACTATTATTTACGGCCTTGAAAATTTAAGAACAAGCTAATAATTTATAATCACATAATTTTGAATGACAAGTATAGTGGGAAAAAGAACAGCTCAGCAACCGGATATGTATCTAATCTTAATATATATATATATATATATATATATATATATATATATATAGTATTAATATATATATATATATATATATATATATATATATATATATCTTAATATATATATATATATATATATATATATATATATATATATATAAGTTGATAGATTAATTTTTTAATGTATTATTATTATTATTATTATTATTTCTAAGGAAAAATCGCTTCTCGGCCTCTTGACTAAGATCAAAGTGTAGTATTTCTAAGGAAAAAATATTTGTGATAAAATACGTAAATTCACTGAAAAGTGAATATTGTGACATCATAGACAAAACAATGTTTGCGGAAAGTGAAATAAAAAAGGATAAATTGACATGGTGTGTAATGTCAAATGGAAAATATTTTTTTTTCTAAAGTTATACACGAAAAAAAAAAAAAAAAAAAAAATAATAATAAAATAAAAAATAAAAATGCGATTTATTATTATTATTATTATTATTTTACTATTATTATAATAGAAAAGAAATCTATAAAAAGCTTACTTATTTCTCAATAAAAATTCCATTGTACGTCAACTATTATTTCAATTTACTCCTTAAATTCTAAGAAATATACTCTAAAAAAATGTAGAAAAAGAATAATAAAGCTATACAACTTACCTATGCATGTAAAATAATGTTATATTTGTATTTTTAAAATTTTTAATTAAAAAGATGTTTCGAAATAATTATCTTTTTTAGACTAGCTCACTTCATACGGCGAACGAGAAATCTAATTTTTGATTAATTCTTTCTTAAAAAAAAAAAAAAAAAAAAAATCTTAATTATTTATGATATAATATCAAATTCATGTTAAAAAGTAACAAAATTTGCGTAATTAAAATAATTATGTCACACTAATTTATTTATCATCAGTTTAAGGACATATAAGAAAAGGAAAAAGACAAAGTACAGTCACCCCAAAAAAAACGCCACCCCCCCACCTAATTTTGCCGTAAAATATCGTAGAAACATGCGACTGGTACCAATCAGTTTGTAATAACGTCTAGTTTATAATGTTATAGTTAGATTTTACTTAAGGGGTCGTCTACATATTAAAACTGACATCAACTTCATTTTTTTCAATGGTAACCCTCATTTTTTATAATTTATTTGAATTCTTTGGATCAAATCATCACGGAAAATGGTATAGTTTATATATTTCGCTCAATTTTTCATAGAGTTATAAGCTGTCAAAGTTTGGGGGTGCTAATGTTAAATGAATGTGACAAACATTAAATCATATCTTCCGAAATAATTATGATATTTAAATTCTGTTTTTTTTATTCGTTAGAATGAAGTAACCCAAACATATTCCATGCAAATTTTTGCTAAAAAAACATTTTTTTGAATTATGAAAATTATTAATAAATTCATATTTGAAAAAATTATGAATTATGACCTAGGTTAATTTTTGCACGAATAGAACGGGCATCATCAAAAACATGGGTTTCCAAATTTACAGCTCGTTCCTAACATTATTTTTTGAGTTACCGTGATATTTCACTTTTTATTCCTGTTAGGGGGCCGTCACTTGTTATAATCTGTATCCTCTATAAGTAAATGCTTGTATATAATTTGACTGAAAATTATTTTAATTTATCTTTATGTTATTTTTATTGTTTCCTAAGCAATATTTCGATGTTTATTATACAAATTGGCATATTTTTGTAAAGTTATCACAATGTAGGCGAGGGATTGTGAAAGAATTTCAAAAGAAAAGATGAGCCTCTGATTCGCTGAAACACTATTTAAAAAAAAAAAGACAAATTTGCATATTCCTATTTGACTCTATATGTGACGCTGGTATGCATAAATCACAATGGTATTTACTACATCGATTATTGAAGACAAAATTTAAATGATTTAATTACAAATATGCAAAATTATTTTGCTTTATATTATAAAGTTTTAGAAAATTTGTGAAAAGGCGTGGCTATTTACATTAAGCCTTGATATGGAAGCTATGTTGCTGTTTTTCGATGCTGCGAAATTTACAAAATATATTTGTGTTAATATACTATACAGATAGAAGAATAATTATATAATATCAACAAATCTTCTTTAATCAATATGTTTATATACATTACTGTATGGAAATGTTTATATATGAATATTGTATTTATTTTTAATGAGAGATATAAACACAAAATACTAAAAAAAAAGAAGAAAATGTGTTATAAATTTTTATAAATCAAGCAAAATATATATGCATACTTGCCAACCTAACCCGTAACATTGTTAGTTCCCGCCCCTGTGTGTACACAATTTAATTTTTAGAGTAATTAACTTCAAATACATTTACGATTAACTCATTGAGCGCCACGCGAATTCTTATGGAAATCCCATTCAGGCCACACGTGCTGCTTAGAAGCGTGTTATGTTTATCGAGTTTCAATAAACCCCATTAGGCCTTAACGATATAATCCTATAAAAATCCTATTAAAAAAAAAAAAAAAAAAAAAAAAAAAAAACATGAAGTAAATTTTAAATAAATTGTCAGTAATTACTTAAAACTATGTAAGTTCTGTAGTTTTATATCATATTTTACACTGCCGGCTGACTTAGCCTAAATGGAAAGATCAGTGTCAGCCACCGATGGCTGACACAGCTCTAAAAATACTGATGTGAAAAAAATGTACGGAAAGGGGCGGGACCAGTAATCTTCTGGGATAGGTTGACAAGAATGTATATACATAGAGAAATGCCAGAAAATGTTCTTTATTTTTCATGAACCAGATGAATGGTATTTTTTTTCTGAATAGTCTATGTATTAAATATAATGCTGCTTTAAATACCCTTTAAATGAAAAGTTTTATTACATAAAATAATTTTCTGGCACTCTACAGCTCCCAAATGACACACAATACAAAACCCCGCCTTTTTCCAGTGTTTAAAGGCTATTAACGTTTAATATGCTTTATATTCGTTTTGATCTTTCCTTCTCCTCCTTATCTTCTTTTTTCCTAAAAAAAAAAAAGAGTTATGTAACATTTTGACCTTTTCAAGTGAAGATTTAGATTAAGGGTAGTCAGCCTTTCTACACCCACCGTCCACTTCGGTATCTGTGTTAAAGTGTAGAATTTGAGAACATCCCATTAAGTAGTAGGATTTATTATTTTACATATTAATTTGTTACACATTATAAAATATAAAAGCAAAAGAATATCGTGGAGATTTATGTAAAAGTTTTTAATAATGTCATGAAAAAAAAAATATATATAATAATTAATTAAAAAAATAAATAAATAAAAATAAAAAAAATCTGTTTTAATATTTTAAAAAAGTCAATTAAAGAAAATGAAAGCACTGCAGTGGTCAGAACAAACTCCCATTGTCACTGTGAAACGGCCGTGGGAACCAGGTTGAGTGCCGCCGTTTCGGACAATTATGCGGCAGCTTGAGTTAAAATAATTTTGAATTTTCAAACAAATTTAAAACCATTCATCTTTTTTTTTCTTTTGATACATATTTTAATATCTATTCAAGCTATTTAATTTTCTTCGTATGAAGTGAACTATCTGATGTTTAATCAATAGAAACCAATAAAAATCTTTTAATTCATAAACTAACTCAGAAAGTTCTGTGAATTAGTCATTTTTTTTATTTTATAATTAACATTTCTAAAATTTTTTTCCGGTGTGAAACTTAATAAATAATGTATACTGGGTGGTAGATCGTGATTTATATTTTCTAAATGTATAGACGGACCCCTAATACATTTTCACGTGTAACTCTATTTAAAATTGATATAAGGTGTATAAATAGGTATGTTTTTCGAACCGCCTTGATCTCAGAAATCTGAATATGAAGTCAAAAATAGGGGTTGCCATTGAAGAAAATGAAGTTAATGCCAGTTTTAATATGTAGACGACCCCTTAGGCAAAATTTAACTATACCGTTATAAACTAAACGTTATTACAAATCGATCGGTAACAGTCAAATGTTTCTACGATAATTTACGGCGAAATTAGGTGGGGCGGGTGGCGTTTTTTTTTTGGGTGACTGTACATTATTCTAGAGCAAATAATATAAAGCTGTGCACTTAGATAATTTAAGAATTTTTACGGTAAATAATTTCAGAAGCATATTTGTTTGGATTTCGTTAAAGTTTTGCCTAAGAAAAATAATTTAAGTGAAAAAAAAAATCAAGAACATACCCAAAAATAATCTAATTGATCTGTTTTTTCTTCATTAGAGTAATACTGTAAATACAAAAAAAGGAAATTTTAAGAGTACACCTAAAATACATGTAGTAGTTCAAATTAAAACTTATTTTAAAAGAAAGCAAATGTACTTACATGCGTTTATACACTTGAAAATAAAGATTACTTTTTTAAATATATATGAAAAAAAAAATGTTTTTTATAGTTAGCTTAGATGTTTTGTATATGAAAAACAAAAATAAAAAAAGAGCATTTGTACGTTATTCAGTTTATATTATATGATATAAATTTTCGAAAAATAAACTTGTTTATGACTATTTTTTATATACAGGGTGTTCCAAAAGTCCCACACCCTCCTCTTAAATCGAAAATGAGTTGGAATTGAAAAAAAATGGCGAAACACGTATTCAATGAATTCAAGAGGGACCTATTTTGTTGAAAAATGGCTAGGGGGGCTACTAGGGAGGACAACTTTAAAATTTTAAACAGGAAAGTATGTCTTGTGATACATCCCTGGAAACCTCTCTTCAAGAAAATGAATTTGATTTAAATAGTTTTATCCTGCAATGATTATTAAATGGTATACTTAAGTATAAGACCCACATTTCAAAAGTCTAAAAACTAATATATCTCCTTTAATAATCATCGCAGGGCGAAATTATATCAAATTCATTGTTTTGAACAGACGTTTTCAGGAATGTATCACAAGATATACCTTCCCATTTGAAATTTTAAAGTTGCCCTCCCTAGAAACACCCCTAGTTCCCCTAGGTCCAATTTTTTTCACCAAAATAGGTCCCTCTCGAATTCATTAAACACAGTTTTCACCATTTTTCGCAATCCCATATAATTTTCGAGTTAGGGGAGGGGACTTTTGGAACCCCCTGTATATATTTATTTCTGGTACCCATTTTTACCTACAACAGTTTTTGTTGCAGTAATATCAATTTTATTTTTAGAATTTTTATTTTCATTTGTACTCTGCTTTTAAAATTGCTAAACTAACTTAAAGCTCCGATGATGTGCTTCTAATTTCTATTAATTGAAGCTCGCATTAACTTAAGTGCGTTTGAAGTATTTACTCATGGGCATTTGTAATTGGTTAGAGCTTGGTACTTTTTTCATAAAATAATGAAATTAGGAAAATTCATGCTTTCAATATTATTAATTCTCATGTGATGTTAGTGCTATATATTTAACCAAAATATGAAACAAGAAAGAATAAATTATTAGATATGCTAATGTTCTGAAGCCTTAAAATTTCACTGTAAGCATTTAATTAAGTATTTTGAAGATACTAAATTTTTAATTAAAATATTCATTAAATTAAGAAATATTAAACTAGTATTTTAAAAAGAAATTTTGTTTAAAATAATCTTTATTTATTTTTTTAAGTTAGATCTGTAAATTTAGAGGACTTATAGTAAAGTTCTTTTTAGGATACAAAAGGCAGAAAAATAGTATAGAATATTAAATTATGACGTGTGCACTGTAAATGTAATATGAGGCAATATGAAAATACTATTTATACAAAAAAGGTGGAATGTCCTTACCTTATAAAAATTATATCAAATTATCAATTTTCGCTACATATAAATCATTTTACTTTATTTTAAGGAGTGCTATTTAAAAATTTTAGTGCTGATATTTATTTAATTCATGCCATTAGTACAGTACTAAAACTTTTAATTTTTTAATCTTTTGTTACATAAATATAAGCATGATAAGGATGATGGAGAAGGAATGACACCTTCTAGTTTTCTTATAACATGGGGCTTAAGTATACATATATATATATATATATATATATATATATGCCGGATGTCCGATAAATTGAAAATAATAAAATTTGAGGGAATTGGTAGAATTGAACGCGGCTTACGAAAAGTTATTCTCGTGATAGGGAATTTCTTTATGGCAAAGAAAAATATAAATAAAATTTTCGTCGATTGAGGGCGTTGTTAATAATAATAATAATAATAATAAAAGTGTGTTTAATTATTAATATTTAATCATGTGTGGGTCATTTCGTTTTTGAAAACTGTCAATTTCTTCGTGTAAAGCGCAACCGTGTGGACATTTTTGAATCATTTATGTAATTACGCTAAAAGGTTTCAAGAATTGTATACATACCAAATTTTGTGGCAATACGCTTCCTTTTTTTTATCAGTAGGACACTGTGTAGTGTATAGTTCACTTGGAATTTAATTAAACCCACAGTTAACTTGTTTCTGTGCTTTTCTTTTAATTAGTTAGTTTTTTATAAAAAGGAATGATTACTCATTTTACTATCTACACAGTTAAGATATATATTAAATATTATAATCTACACTTTACGAAAAATGTGAAAATTGTTTATGAATTCCGTTTGTCTATCCTTCTTACTTCCATAAATATTTAGGACGTTCTTGAAAGAGATAAATATTATTCATGTTCATTATGGGCTATTCCCAATTGAAAATGGAATAAATAACACCACTATTTTGCATAGAGGGACATCCAAATGACTATAGAAACTCTGAGTTATACGAAAGTTATTTCTAAAAATCGCATTTTAATATATTTATTTTTGACTATTCATAAAGAAATTTACATTTGTATAAAGTCCTTCCAATTTTATTTATTTTGTTTATATTAATAATCCACAATATCAATATTATCAATTATATCAACTATAACAATACTCCATTTGGTTATATATGTAATCCACATCTCTAATCAGGTTTTACTCATAAAAAAAAAAAAAAAAAAAAAAAAAAAAAAAAAAAAATCGTAATCCCCCCTCCCCCCCCCCCCACACACACGCAATTCAAATAATTAATATAGAACGCTAATTTAAAGAAACATATTTTATAGCCTTTTTAAAGACGTTCTTGGCAGAGCCAGTGCTAGTTTTTTTTTTTTTTTTGTTTGTTTGTTTGTTTTGTTTTGTTTTGTACATGATTTGTCCTTTTCATTTATACGATTGCTCATTTGAATTGTATTTAAATTATTCAATTACAAATGTCATACAAAACTAAGGATGTCTTTAAAAAAGCATTTCTGAAATTATTATTATAGTATCGTTTCAGATTGTTTAAGTTATGAATTTTAATAAAGTACATAAATCATATAAATTGAATAAAAATTAGTTTACTACATTCACTTTCTTTCCCCCTTCCAGAAAAAGAAAAAAAAAGAAAAAAAAAAAATCATTTTGTTTTAAAATAGCTAGAAGCTATGATATCTGCATTTTTAAAATTATAATTGAAAATCGTTATTGCTATAAGCTATGAACATTTAAAGGCAATTACATTTTTTTATGGCAAACCAATTACATGCATCAATGCGAAAAAGCATTACAAAATAAAAAAAAGAAAATAAAATAAAATAATTATGATTTATAAATTTTTTTAAAGCAATCCGAAGAATGTTTTTAAAGTTAATTTACTGAAATATTTCAAAATTTAATTAAAAATCAATCAATAGTAATTCTTTACTTGAATAAAAGCAATTATTATAATAATTTTCAGATAAATTCAGTTTCTGGTTTATTTTTTATTTAATACTATCACCACAAAAAAAGTTGGTAATGATAGGAAGTAAGGCAGTTATATAAGGAAAAGGAACGAAAAATAACTATTATTATACATCAAATCAAAGATTCATTGAACTTATTTGAAAAACTTCTTTCTCTCTATAAAATAGGTTACATGTATTATATATAATGCGTATTTTATTTCTTTATCTATATCTATCTATATACATATACAATTGTTAAAAAAAAAAATTATATCACACACAGAAAAATCAGTTTTAATTAAATTCTGCACGAGAATTCTGTGTGGTAGATTACAATAGACTTACAATATTTTAAAAATATAATAATTATTTTATGACACTTTCGTTGTTTTTTATCATTTTTACAATCCTGTTACTCACGCAGTGAGATAATATCTATTGCCTTTTACAATCATGTATAACAGACATGCTTTATTTCAACAATACCTTAAATAATTAATATTACACGACTTTATTTTTAACGTTACACACATATCGTCAATTGAATTAACCTTTTGACATTTACCGGGCCATTTAGTTATATGAATTTTCTCTGTCTTTAAACAGTTATTAACTGTTTTTTTCTTGTGACGCGTAGCCATAGCATGGCTGGAAATCGAACTCTGAATATCCATGTGAAGCTTGAACTTTCCATCTGGTAAGCTCATAGCGAATTTCACAGGTGTACCAACTATCGCGAAGTCAGTCTTTGTGGAAACGTCATGAAGGAAAAATCTTCTTTTTCTTTTTCTGAATGGTGAATATATTTTTTCATTGAACATTTTTATCATCTGGTGAATTGAAACTAAGATAAAATTGAAGCTTTAGAAAGAGTGATTAACTGTGATTGCATGTATGTATCGTAATCTTTTGCTTCTGATGTCTGGTATTTTGTGTTATCTATCTTATGTTGGGTATCCCCGTGGAGCTAGTTGGCATAGGTATAACATAGCTATGGCATAGCTTTACTTTCCTTAATGGTAGTTTAAATGCTAAAGAATCTCGCCAAGATGAAGAATTAAAGGAAATTAGTTATGGTTTTGACCGATTTCAATCTTATATATATATATTATTTTTTGAGATATTTATATTAAATAATATGGAACTTTGAGAATTCATTTAAATATAGTGACCAGCTAAGAGATCAAAATCTATTAGCTTAATAGTTTAAAAAAAAAAAAAAAATGCTGTAATTTAAGATGTAAAAATGGTTTACCAACGAAAGTTATTCTGTACTTCTTATACTGTATACTATATCCATTAGGATTTTAGATTTAATATATATATATATAAAGAAATCCAGTGATATATTATTTTTTTGTCTTATTCATTTTATCAAAAAAATGTAATTGTATACTAAGAGAATTTTCTTATTAGTGTACACGAGTTGAGTTGGCTAGGTTTAACGTCGCACTAGTATTGCGCAATTGGTAGTTATTGGTATACAAGAAAGATCTATTATATATATATATATATATATTCCGTAAATTTTATTTTGAATATCTCGTCAAATATTTTGATTAATTGATCTGTAAAACAAGAATTTCGGTTTTACAGATTGTATTAAATGATGCAGATCATATTAGATGAAAAATACTTTTTCTTGATGTAAATTTTCGTTAACGCATTTCATTGTTTGTGCATATCCGAATACTAAATAAAAACTTTTGAATTTAACTACATATTTTGTTTTAATAAAATTAAACATAATTTATAAGTCTCATTAATATATTAAAACCAATGTAACATTTAAAATGAGATAAAAAATACAAAATTTAAAACTTTAAAAATACATTTTAATTAAAAACATTAAAACATAAGACAGACGTTTCGGCTAGAACACTAGCCCTCCTCAGTGTCAAACCTACAAGCACAAACAACATTTACAAAAATTCCTAATACATCACAGCAAGATTAAATATTCAGGAGGAATAGTTTTAGCCTCGTTCAAGGCAGAATATTGCATTTTGGTAAAAGCGCCCTCTTGAAAAATACGGGATTCATAGATATTTATATTAGAAGCTAAAATTTGAAAGTTTTCAAAATCTGGAATATGATTACTATTGAGAGAATGGTTTACGAGTTTTGATTTTAAATCTCCTGTTTTAAATGAGCGTTTATGTTTCTTTAATCTAATTTCACCTGTTCTGCCAGTTTCACCGATATATGTAGAATCACAATTTTTACACGGAATACTATAGATTACACCTAGACGTTTAAGAGGGGGGACAGCGGGTTTAAAGTTTGAGAGAAAGTTACTAATACGGAGTTGAGGTTTTAAGCTAGTACAGATATTAACAGTTCTAAGTAATTTAGAGATATTTTCAGAAATACCTTTATAATATGGGATAGTCGTACGATAAGTGGAATTTTTAACTTTAGGATAAACTGATTTATATGAAAAATATAACTCTTCTTTATAAATTCTTTTAATAAAACGAGGGGGGGTAACCATTATTTTTTAAATCAGAAAAAATTTTGGATATAATTATTAAATATTGAACTATCCAAATTTTTTCTGATTTAAAAAATAATGGTTACCCCCTTGTTTTATTAAAAGAATTTATAAAGAAGAGTTATATTTTTCATATAAATCAGTTTATCCTGAAGTTAAAAATTATACGTATCGTACGACTATTCCTTATTATAAAGGTATTTTTGAAAATATCTCTAAATTACTTAGAACAGTTAATATCTGTACTAGCTTAAAACCTCAACTCCGTATTAGTAACTTTCTCTCAAACTTTAAACCCGCTGTATCCCCTCTTAAACGTCTAGGTGTAATCTATAGTATTCCGTGTAAAAATTGTGATTCTACATATATCGGTGAAACTGGCAGAACAGGTGAAATTAGATTAAAGAAACATAAACGCTCATTTAAAACAGGAGATTTAAAATCAAAACTCGTAATCCATTCTCTCAATAGTAATCATATTCCAGATTTTGAAAACTTTAAAATTTTAGCTTCTAATATAAATATCTATGAATCCCGTATTTTTCTAGAGGGCGCTTTTACCAAAATGCAACATTCTGCCTTGAACGAGGCTAAAGCTATTCCTCCTGAATATTTAATCTTGCTGTGATGTATTATGAATTTTTGTAAATGTTGTTTGTGCTTGTATGTTTGACACTGAGGAGGGCTAGTGTTCTAGCCGAAACGTCTGTCTTATGTTTTAATGTTTTTAATTAAAATGTATTTTTTAAGTTTTAAATTTTGTATTTTTTATCTCATTTTAAATGTTACATTGGTTTTTTTTACATATTTTGTATTTATTTACGCCACTGGATAATATAAATTTTAGGGTGGAGCTTAAAAGCCATGATTTTTCATTATTGTTATTTTTATAAGTCTCACCCTTTTAATTTGTTCCTTTTGATACAAAAACACTATATGAAAAGTTTGAGCAATAAATTTTAATATTTAATGGTAGCTCAACTGACTCAGAATTTATAAACTTAAAAAAATAATAATAATATTAGCTATACTGTAACAAATACGTACTTACAATGTATTTATTGCTTTAAGTTTAACAATTTATTTACTTTACTGTATAAATTATTAGCTTTTCATTATACATTTAAATTTTATTGCCTTTGAAAAGGCTGAGACAGTTTTTTCCCTCCTGTCTGGGTACATTTTGTAATGATCTTCAACAACTTGTAGCAGGAACTGTAGTTACATTTCATCATGCGTTACCAAACCACTGTATTCTTGAATAAGTGCAACTGCATGCTCAACATGGTCATTTACTACTTGAAGGGATTTTATTATCCCTCTAACCTGTTTATAGTCCTCGCTTGACTCCCACAAGTCAGGATCAACTTCAAGATATCCAACTGGAAGTTCCAACGATTCAAACAATATCATTGACGTGGGACAAAATCTTCCAAGTTTTTATTCTTGAATGAATGAAGAGTAATACTGATTTGCTTAGAGTAATTTTTAGCTTGATTTCCCGCATTAGCATCATGCTGCAAAGCATTAACCATGCGTCTTTTGGTTAATAAACTGACACAGCTATCAAATAAAGACAAGCCAACCAAGTTTTTCTGATAAATACCACAAGTGCTTAGCAAATTTATGTGATGATGACTTGCAAATTACTTAATGTAGTGATGAGTATTCTAGTAGTGATTTGAGAACAAGTCATTATAAGGGGCACATGCAGCTTGAGATCCAAGCTTTCAAGTATACACGGACTATGAAAACACACACATCATGTACACGTCTTCTTCCTCTTCCGAAGTCAGTTTAAATTGAGTCTTGAACATCCAGATCTTGAGGCAAAATATATCACTTTGGACATCTAACAGGCATGGTGCATTGCACCTGGTGACATAAATCTAACTCTCCTTCCTGAGAAAGCAAGTTCTAAAGATAATTACAAGTTCTAAAAATTCTTTATAATCCCCCTTAGCTTTATTTCTCTTTGTTCTTCTATGCACTTCTTTGCATAGTTGATCATTGCTCTATATCTTCTACTAAATTTGCGACATCACCAAATGAAATTGCTGGTTCATACTTTTCTCTATCAAAGAAGCTCCAACATTTTTTAAAGCGTTTAAATAGTGCAACTTCAGGAGAAGATTTGACTCCGATGCATATTTCAAACACAGTATTAATTATCAGTTCCATAATGTGATGCTCACAAGCAAGTGATAAGAGCTCTTTTTTAAACTTTTGCTCTGTAAGACACATGCACCAGAATTATGACCAGTATTTGAGCTGGTAGTGTCAAAGCACATTGCTATAAGAGTACTAGCTATTCCCCAGTCTTGAATGGCTTCGAAGACAGCTGCTGCCTGTGCCTCTCTATATGCAGACGGAATCTTGGCAACAATCAGTAGCTGAGAAACTCCTTTCCCAGCAACTAATACTGGTAACCTATAAACTTTTTCTTTTCCAGTCAGACCATAGACTAATTTTCTATCCCAATGAATGACAAAAGTAGTGTTGCTTTGAGCCTTTTTTTTTTTCTTTTTTTCCTATTTTTTAGTTCTCTCAAACATTCTTTGTTGACGAATCTAGTCTTTGTTTAGAGTACATTCATCAATGCTTAGTCTTAAACTTTTGGCAGTTTCTGATAATACAAACACAGCCTTTAGGGCAGTGGCGGATCCAGAACTTTTTTTTTTTTGTTGGGGGGGGGGGGCAAAAAAAGCAGTAGCAGATTTAAGGGGGGCTTCATCCCCTAGCCCACCCTTAAATCCGCCACTGCTTTTGGTCTGACACTTTACTATGACCTAGTATCTAGTGCTGCTGCAAGATCTGTAGTAATTATGATTTTGCGCCCTCGTTTTCTTTTCCGTTCTTCTCCAACATGAACTGCATTGTTTTCAGTTTTTTTCAACTTTTCTAAATCCCTTTCTGCTGAGGGTTTTTCAGACTCATTATCAGTAGATGACATACTTTAAAGGTGGAATTTAATTTTCTTTTCTGTGACATAGTGTATGTATGTGAGTATGCATACATTTATCATTCCATACATTAAAAATGTCATCATTGAGCTACCTCTAAATAATGTTCAATTGTACTAATTTTTCGCCTGAATTTTTTTTTCATACAAAGGAACAAATTTAAAAGGTGAGAAGATCATATTTTCAAACTTAAAAAATAAGCTCCACCCTAAATTTTTCTTAAAGGCAAGATGTTGAAAATTATCATAACTTCTTCTTCTTCTTTTTTTTTTTTTTTTTTTTATGATTTATATCTTTTCTTTTCATTTATTTATGTTGCCTTGTTGATTTTTTATTATTAATTTCTTCTTTTTATTTCTGTTTTTTATTTCTTTTTCCTTTTCTCCAGTTTTAGAAATCTTATTTTATTTAAGTTAACCCTTAGTAAAAAGCTTTAAGTAAATGCTTTAATCCTAGTAAAAATTCATTTTTTCCAATCCTTAAAGAAAAAAAGAGTGTTTTAATATGTTCTAGAAGTTAAATGAAATAACTTCTGAACCGAGACACTGAACCGAGTTATTATTGTTAACCCTTTGACTACCTTTGAAAATTGAAAAGTTGTAACATATTTTAACTGTAAAAATTTTAAATGCATAAAGTAAAATTTTAATTTTAACACGAGATTAAAAATATAACTGTGCATTTAAAGACAAACTTTATTATTATTATTTACGATCTCCGTGTTTCAGAAATAAAGTAAAACTCTATAAATTTAAGTTATGTGTGCATAAATTGAATTATGCATGGAAAAACAGTAGATAAAAGAACGGATATATGACAATCCGATGGTTGTAATAGATGGTTGTAATAACATTACAATACTGAAAACACATAGAATGTTTGTAACAGATACGAATCGCTAACTTCAGAAAGGGAACATGAATAAATTTTAGAGAAAATGAGTTGATGCCAACAGCGTGTCCCTAACATATAGAGGCACATTTTCTGTAAAAAGGAAACACATCTCTCAGCTCTCTATGGGAGAAAAAAATTATCCGATAAATAGTTTTGAGCAGGAAAGATTTATGTTCTGAACATGACTCCTTTCTGTTCTCAATCAAATGGAAGTGACGGGTTATTCGGGTTTTTCTTACGTCATTTTCTCTGTCGGCAGGAACTGTCTTTTATCCAAAGGAGACGCCCCAGAAATTCGACGACATATGACCAACGTAAGCCTAAAGTTAAATTGACGATATATCACATCCTTACACAGCCACAAAGCCTACAAGTATGCAGAACAGCTTTTTAAATGTGTATAAAATTAACAGGAAATGTGGTGAGCGAATTGCAAACACACTGACAACGGGTGAATCCCTAAATGATTTAAGAGGTATGACCAATAATGTGATGGCTATGACTCTGAAGCCTGCGCATTGTTTCATGAGCATATTCAATCCTTCCCTTTAAAATAGTCTCAATATTCTACAAGGTTCATGAAGTATCTAGCGTCAAAATTCGCAGTAAAAACAATGAATGATTTGTTGTTGAAAATATATCCACATCTTCAAGAGAAAGTTAAGTATCACTTCTACTGGGACTACTTTCATAAGAATTTTCCATTGGGCTAAAAGTTACCTCCCCAGGTTACTTGTGCTATGTGTGAGGAGCTAAACAATAAAATTAAGCATCCCTTATGAAATGAAACTGTAAAACGAGTTGCTGTGGTCGAAATTGTTGTACACAAAAGAAGAAGCCAGAAAATTTATAACTCTCTAAGAAACTGTTGTTTCTTCCCAAATTGAAGGCAGCAACGTTTTAAGATTGTGTTTTGACTTTATGGCCTTTTTTTTTTTTTTTTTTGATTTGCCTAAAATATCCGTACAACAACGGGTAACAGAATAATTTCCCGCAGTCATTCGGATCATAATGGCATTGGTAGAACACAATTTTTTAAAGAAAATCAAAGATATATGTATATATATATATATATATATTTAAATCATATGAGAGGTTTTTCGTACCTATTTTGTAACCGAAAATTTGAATTAATCAAGAGGAAAAAAAAAAAAAAATATTGATAGGATATATAGGGGAGACCCGTGTACCTAGGGCCGCTTTTTTTCAATGCCCAAAGACAGAGCCCTTGACTTGTTTAAAATTATCAAACTGATATGTACATATCATTAGGACTAATTACTTCCAATTGGGATTAATATAAGTACCTAAAATAATAAATTCCGACAAATAGAAGGTTTTTAAAAAAACTTAGCTCGTGGCCCTAGGTATAACACCTTCATTGTACCTAGGGCCAGACCTGATTGTACCTAGGGCTATTCTCTCAAATTTAGATTTCACTTTGTAATGAATAGAAAATAGGCATATAAACATATATTTTATAAAAGAAACAATGTCAAGTAATATATTTATTTATCATATAACAATTATCATGTTGTTGTCTTAATTTAAAACACGAAATTTTTCACTTTTTTTTTCTTTTTTATTTCTTTGGGATATTCTAAGAGGATATTTTTTTTTCTGGAGTGTCTAGTAGATTTCTAGATCTCTCTGGTTTTCGGTCAGAAATTTTATTTCACGTGGGAGGTTTTGCTTTAGGTAAAGGTTTTGCTTAGGTTCGTACCTGTTAAAAACACACGAAAAGATGTTAGATGTTGAAGGTTTCGAAATTTCAACAGGACACGAAACAGAGACATCCAATTCTATCATTGTTGGTTCAATTTCTTCCTGGATTTTTTTTTTTTTTTTTTTTTTTTTAATGGAGGGGTCTTGTCTTTCAGTCACATTTGAACTTAATTATTCATCCTCATCCTCAGTGAATGTGATTTGATTTATTGGCTATATGCGGGATACACGAAAGCCTGATAGAATTTTTACAGGAGTAAAGGCCGACGGATAGGACTTGTCAAAACTTTCAGCAACGTCATATATAGTGATTGGTTTACCAGGGTTTTCCAGCTTCCAATTACTATAGGCTGCACTGTATTTCTTAACATTTTCTCGACCGCTGACGTAGATTCACGTCATTTGAAAATATGAAACTCCACCAGTGGGCGTTACTTTTGCAATTTGTATGTTATTTGTTTCTAAAAAATATACACAATATTCATATTTGTACAATCAGTATACTATGGATGCAAATACTTTGATTAGAGAGAGTATGATTTTAATGCATAACCATTTGTAATATAAATGTGAATACGGAAAATTTTGTTTTGAAAAACTGTAACTTATCAGAAAAACACCCACAGGCGGACTTTACTGTCAAAAAGAAAAAAAAAAAAAAACATGCGGTCGCAAAAGTTTTAAAAGGTCCAAACACACTGGCCCTAGGTACAAGGCAGCGATGTGGCCCTAGGTACAAGTTTTGGTAACTTCATTCAAAATGCCTTCCACTAAAAAATCCACATGCAGAGAGGATTAATTAAATATCTCATTTATTACTCAATATAACAAGCAAAATTATACACTAGAAATGAAAGAAAAATATTTGACTTGCCTTCGTAAAATAGCAAAAGAGATGAGCTGCAAAATTTTACTTCAAACCATGAAAATTCGTTTTCTACATGTAACTTGTGAAAACTCTCTCCTCAAAAGTTCTAAATTAGTTGTAAAAGTAGAAATTGGTGTCGTTACTCGCCCAATTGAGTATTAAAACTTAAAATTAAATATTATTCAAATAAAGTGGGGTGGCCCTAGGTACATGATGGCCCTAGGTACACGGGTCTCCCCTACTCCTGGTGAGTACATTTATATAGTGACAAATGCTTCAAATGTAGCTGACAAACTCAGAGTGATCATAGTCAATTATTTACTGGTTCTTGACTATCAGCACTAATTTCCCACTTACTACGTCAATAGTACCACGTCATTGGATCAGGAAGCTCAGTCACTTTAATCAAGAATCTTGTCCATCAAAGACAGGAAAAAAGTTTTTGATTTCTTCGTATAATTATTTTGAATATTCAGTACTACTGTAACGTCTCAGTTTATTGGTCGATTCATCCTCAGTCATTTTTGTTTGAGAAAGCATAATTATTATCATCCTCTCTAAATATCATCCACGAAATTATAACTGCAGTAAAATACTATACATATCAATTAAAATAGACCTTAAATGTCTAAAACTGGTCATTTTCATCCCGGAAGAGGAATTACGCTCTTTTTGGATGGAAATTTAGGAATGGCCAACTCGTTAAGATTTTTTCCAAATACTATAATTAATTTAGTGATTTTTTGTTTCTTCTACTTATACCATGATGTATAAAGAAGTACGTAGATTTTCCATGGACAGATTGGAAGTAAAGTAATGATTTTGGATAATTACTAGAACTCATGAAGAAAATATAGATGCTAAATGGAAAAATCATACATGTCCACGGTGCGAAAATAATCGTCATGGATGTATGTATTACTGAATTTTAATTAAAATGTAATATTTATGATAGGGATAACAATAAAAATGCTGTGTAATTTTTTGAGAATTTTAAATTCACGCAATATTTGTAAAAACAGTTTTTTTCTGTCTCCTGTAAAATTAGGTTTTAGTAACCTGTCTTGTTTCTGCCATCATTGGTTCAAATGATACGTTATTTTCAAGTGGATCTACTGGAAAAAATAATCAGAAATATTATTTTATTTAATTTTTAATAGTATCTTAAGCAATATGTTCTGTTTCGATATTAATATGAAGTTAGTTTCTCCTTGTAAAAGGTAATACAATTACCCTGAACATACGATTTGTTCTTAGATGTGAATCGTACGACAGTTGCTTTCTTTGTGCAGTCAGTAACAAAAGTATCCGAACACTAGCAAAAATTCCTATGTACAAAAAGTAGAGTTAACACTGTTTTGTTAAATAAATCCTTGTCGAATCATGTTCTTAGTCAGTCTAAGAACATGATTCGGCAAGGATTTATTTAACAAAACAGTATTAACTCTACTTTTTATATGTAGGAATTTTTGCTAGTGTTCGGATACTTTTGTTACCGACTGTATTTTAATGTTTTATTTTAAAATGATTAACTGATGTATAAAGCGTTTTTCAAATATATATATATAACAAGATTATGTTTTGTTAAAAGTTAAGTATCACAAACTAGTTTAAATAACTCACTATTATATGGAATGCGTGATACATTTTTATGGATAACAGAAATACTGAATTTTAAAGTCTTTAAATTATATATATTTATTTAATATATATTTATTATATATTTTATTATATATTTATTTAATACGGAAAATCGTAAACTATATAAATGTTTTAAGAAGCACGTAAAGTGGTTTTCTAGGTACTTTAATAAAAATTTGCTTAAATTATTTAAAACTGAACACCACATTATTCTATCTAATTATAAATTTAATAAAAACATAACATAAATATAAAGATAAAAAAAGGTCTACATGCTTCAGAAATTAAATTTAAAAGAACAATTCATGAAAAAATAAAAACTTCTTTCCAGACATTCTTTCGGGATTTACTTATTTATTTATTTATTTTTTTTTTTTTTAATTCCACTTACTTCTATAGTTTCCTTTGAAATTTTCTATTTCTAACATTTCATTGTTTTCTACAATTTCTTTTTAATAAATGTTACTTCTGTTTGATCTTTTATTCAGTTTATGGAACAAATAAACGTAGAAAAAATATGACTTTAGAAGGGAAAAAATGACTGTAGAATAATTTGACTTCTTTAAAAAGATATTTGAAGATTTAATTACACGGCGGAGTGCTATTTGTCTAGCTGATCAAAAGATAAAGAATAGAAGAAAAAAAAAAGTGCTACAGAGATGATTCTGTTCAATAAGAAAATATATATATATTTTTTAAATTTGAATTATTTGTTATGTTCTTCTATATTTATAAATAAGTATATGAAGACATTATTCAAATACGTATATGACACAGACGTTATGATTATACTATGAAAGGTTTTAATTTGGATTTAACTACATCAAGATTGATGTTGACTTTTGATTCTCTCTTTCTGCATTACGTAATTGATTGTGCATCGTGAACATTAACTGTAGCGCACAATTGTTTTTATATTTACTTGCTTTCAGTATTTGTTAGATTTTTGTATAAATGCTATTTACCAAACAGATCTAATTTGCCAAGCTGTAGTTTCCATGATATTTCTTGTAATTGCATTTCTATTGTAGCTTTTAATTTTCGGTTTTACAACAAGCAATATGATTAATGTTTATGGTACATTATTAATTGTATCAGTGATGAAATTTACCTGAAGTAAATTTTACCAGCAAATATTAAACGTCATTTGTGAGCAGTATCTGTTAATCACGGTTTAATTTCTAAACAAATATGTGCATGGGAACATTAATTTTCTTCATAACATATGATCTTTAGTTTTCGAAGACGTAAATATAAGTTTACAAAATTAGCAAGGTATAATTTCTTGATTAATTTGAACTTCTCAATTAAAAGCATAGATTTTTCCTTTTGAATCAAACTATCTTATATTTTACTATTTCCGTTTTGTATTTTTATTTCTAGTTTTATACACAACTTTAAATTATTGCTCAGTTTTATGCTCAGAAAGATATAGCGTTCCAAACTGCATACATACGCGGAATTCTAAAAAAATTCTTGGTGTATATGTGTGTGGTGGGGGGATACAGAAGAAACATTTCTGGACAGGATACTTTAATGATTTTTTTTTTAAATGAACATTAGTAAGAATCAAAGGGTGAAAAACAACAAATCAACGGCTTTGGTTTTTTACAAAGGAGGAACTGTTGAGGCAATGTCAAATCGTGGCCTATCTATTGATGACAGCCTGAATAGAGATTTTTGGCGGAGAAGTGTCCTTGGTTAGCTTGTGTGTGGGCTGCAGATGACCGCTTTTGAGTAAAAAAAAATTATGATTGATGATGATGATGATGATCAGTCAGTAATTGACCACAGACTAGCAATTGACCGCTTTGGCAGAAAAATCTGAAAGAAATAATAATTAATGAGGGAAATTTCTTAATATAATTGCTAGAATACATAAAGATCATTTAATAAAATGTTGTATTGCAATTTGCAACAGCAACTGATGTTTTTATTCTTACGTATCCTGGAATAATTACAAATTTGTCCACAAAGCTATAAGTAAATAGTTTTCAACAATAGTCAGGTGTTATAAAATGTTTAATTTAGTCTTAAAACACGAAGTTCAATTTGATTCCAAAACATATTTATTTAGGTATATAAGTCATATACATTTGTTGTAGAAAATAAGTGTTTTTTATTAAGAAATTAATTACTTTTCTTGCAATTAAAGGGTAGTCACTTACTAGCTATCTAAAATATTAACAGTGCCAGCAAATTAACAAATTGGTCAACTACTGAATTTTGTTCTTTTCAGTAACAGATGAATGTAGTTAATTTCTAAATGTATGAGAACGTTGCTTAAATTTTCGCAAAAGATTTCTAGCGTTCGACATTCATAGTGCATTTAGATCCAACGCTGAAAAAAAAAAAAAAAAAAAAAAAAAATGATCCCTGATACCATTTTTGCTGATTCTTATGTAAAATGACCTCATGAATCCGAATACAATCCTCATTTTGCCCCATTGCCCACCGTTTTCTCGGGACATCATCTCCTCCTCCAATTTTTATGAATCTCTGGTAATTTTGTGGCCATGAATTCGAGAAATGAAAATAATTATTTTAACTCTTAAAAAAAAATAAATAAATAAATAAATAAATAAATAAATAAAATGTATAATAAGTGATAATAATAATTGATTAATAAAATATAATAAATGTAACTTATAATTTCAGTGGCAAATCCCCCCTATATCTTCCCCTTGCTGCAAATGTTCATGTTATAGAATGTTTCACCTCTTTACGCCCTCAGAAGATACATGACAGTTAAATTATTTCCTTTCTCTACTATAAATCAAATTTATGACCATAAGATTACCGAAAAGTGGTAAAATTAGAGATGCGCCCCAGAAAATGGTGGGTGATAGGGCAAAATGGTCGTCATATTCGGATTCAAGAGGTCATTTTTCATAAAAATTTGCAAAAATGGTGTTGGGGGCAATTTTCCTGCCGAGCAATGTAGTTTAAATGATTTATGAGGGATTTGGTGTCATTTTTATGCAAAATAATCAGGAAAGGATTAAAGGATGAGTGCGTTTAACGTCGCACTAGAGATACGCAATGTCAATCGTTGATAGTCTAAGATTCACGATTAATGGGATGCAAAGAAGATGTTGATTAGTAAGTCTATTTATGTTAATTATTGTTTTACATAAATATTTTTTATACCTTTACATTGGAATATAATTTAAATATATATTTTTTAACAATAGCATTTTATTTAAGCAAATTTTGAACAGGTATTTAAAGTAGTCAATTACTAACATGATTGTGGTTATTTGCTGGATGTAAATGGTTAATTATTAGCAAAATATGATTTTGAAACGACTATTGTAAGCAACATAAAAAGTATGAAATAGAATGTGACATTGTTTCTCATTTACTAATCCTAATATATTATTCAGTACTTAGATATAATATATCTATATACAGTCGGTAACAAAAGTGTCCGAACACTAGAAAAAATTCCTATGTAAAAAAAGTACACTTGCTACGGTTTTGTTAAATAAATCCTTGTTGAATCCTGTTCTTAATCAGTGTCATGATTCGATAAGGATTTATTTAACAAAACCGTATGAAGTGTACTTTTTGTACATATGAATTTTTGCTAGTGTTCGGACACTTTTGTTACCGACTGTATATATATTGCCAATGATTATATTTGAAAATTGTAGAAAATGTTTAGATGTTTCCCGTAAATGGTCAATTACTGGTCTTTTTACCCTAATTATAGGAAAGAAAAGAAATTTATAAACTACTAAACTTAATGAAATATTATACGATATAGTAACAAACATTTTTAAACGTTTAAAGTTTATAGTTTTATTAAGGAATAATTAGAATATGATAATTAAAACGATAAAAACGCATGATTGTGTACATTCTAGAAAAATAAATGTTTCACAACAATGCAATTAATTGCAAAAGAATAATTCATGGACATGGCTTCGCCAGTAATCTGTATGTAAGATATTTATATTCGCTACGAAATTCTAAACTCAAATATTTTGGATTTAAAAAAAAATAAAATAAAGTTTAATGTCCTATAATTTATCAAATTTTTGAGCGTTGTGCTATTATCCATATTTAAGCAATTTAGTTTTCTTAACTTGTAATTTTAAAAAAGCTTAAGTTAAGGAGAGCTTTTGTAAAATAGTTGCATAATAGATACAAATTTCAATATTCACATAGCTTAACAACTAAGTATTAAGTTATTTATTGGCATTATATGAAAGTACTTAAAATGCTATGCTACCAAAACGTTCGTGGCGTTTAAAGTAATTAAAGCGTTGATTATTAAAAGAAGAGTTAATTGAGGTAAGAAAAATAATAAAGATACGTTTATTATACAAAAGCCATTGCACATGTTTAATTATTAAAAAGTGTATAGTTAATATTTATAGTTTTATATTTAAATAAAACAATTATAATGATATTAATATAAACTGAGATTCTACAAATTACTACGTAAATAATTAATATTGACAGAAAATTATAATAAGTTTTTTTTTTTTTTTTTTTTTTTTTTTTTAACATACATCAGAATTATTTTAACTTGAATATTTATGATAGATTTAATCAATAAAAAAAAAAAAAAAAAAAAAAAAAAAAATATTACATCTTATTTAGGATTTATTAAACGTCAATATATCTACTGATTAATACATTACATATAAAACTTTTAACCATTATGTAATTCTTAAATGAGAGATTAAATATGCATTAGTATATACATAATATTTATACAGTTTGTTATTTAAAATTATCAAGATTTAAATTTCATTGAATATTACAACATAATGTCTACAATTATTCATACCCTTTCTTTTAATTATTATTATAAACTGGTTATTATGCTTATTTAATTATAGTTTATACCATATTTATAATTAGCAATACTGTAAAATGCAATAAAAAAATGTAAGTTTAAATGTAAATTACCACCTTTTCAACATTCAATACTTAATTTGCAGTTTACACCTTTACTAACTTTCAATTACGATGATTTCCTCGCCATTTAAATGCAGTAATTTATATATATTAATTTAATTTCAATTTTATCATATATATAAGTTTGATTAATTATATCCTAGTATTTTTAATATAAATATATAATTATGTCAAAGATATTTTAAGCATGTCGTGAGAAAGACAACCAATTTTTAATGAAATTTAACTTAAAATCAAAATTTTGTATGAAATATAAAATATTTTTAATGGTGGTTTGTAACAGACATTTTAAGTTTTAGAGTAGTCTGAATACAATTTCTGTATTGCATCTATGTAATTAAGTAGGGAGAATGTATTCCGCAACATAAATAATGTATTTTACAGTTTTTCTATTAATATATATATTCATATTTTGTCATCTTCATTCACATCACAAAATATAACGTACAATAAAAATAAAAGTTATAATATCCCACACAATTACAATTACCAATCATGAAGCAACTTTTTCTTTCTTTATATTCACAACCTTCTGCTTGTAATTTTTAAACCGAGAATAATATTTTAAAGACAAATTGTCTTTGTTACATTGGTTTTGTTTTTCTATTCTCCTTCAAGTATAAATTCCTTTCCCGATTTATACATTTTGTGTAGGATAGGTTTTGAAAATTGAATCTGAAGGGGTTTCGGCGGAATGAAGAAAAATATTGAAAAGGAAAAATCCAGAAATATGATAGTTCTATTTCATCTTTTGGATGACTTACATTTTGAAATTTAAATTAGATTTCAAAACAGAATGAATTCTTTAAAAAACAAAGAAATAAATTTGTCCTACTTCATGTTTTCGAGAAAGCTTCATTTCTCCCCCCCCCCCCCCTTATTCCTTGTAGTTAATGTTGAAAATACTTTGTTATTTCATAAAAATGTTTAATAAACTACAGCCATATGTTTTTTTTTTTTTTTTTTTTTTTTTTTTTTGTGTCAATCATGTAACTGTTTTTTATATTATTATGTCTAGTGTTTTTGGAATAAGGTCGAATTACTACATGAGGGTCCTAGGCCAGGAATGGTGTGCCCTGTGTAAAGGCTTTCTTTGTGATTCTAGACCGTGTTTACGCGAGTTTTGGAGAAAACCATGAAATACTCCTAACGGCTAGGTCGACCAATGTGACCTGTTATCGAACCCGGTACTTCCCGTCTACCATCTTTGAGGGCAGCAACTCTCAGCCACTGATACGGCTTTTTTTTTGTTATGTATTTAGTAGCAATTTGTGTAAACATTCCTTTATATATAAAGGATAAAAGCGTTTTCTACAGAATGGAGAGAAGGGAAATCCAATTCCATTAATGTTAATATATTGTCAAACCATGCAGGTTCATGCAAAGGTCTCACTAGAGTATAATAGGTGCGTGTAAATTGAGTACACTTTTTTATTTTTCCTCAGAATGTATTTAAATACATCTTACAAAAGCATGCAATGTATCGTGATAAAAGTTATCAGAAACTTTTAAATTTTTTTGATTGATTTTTTTTTTTTAAATCTCTATCTCTCAAATATTGTATATTTTTGTTAAATAGGTATATATATATATATTTTAATTTAAACTTCATTGTAAAAAATAAGAAACTAATCAAAATAAAATTAATACTTACGAAATACAACATCATGCAATAGTATACTTCCATTTATTAGTCGCATAATTTATATACTTTGTCATAAACACGTCATCCATATCCACTTCCAAATCGATTTTTTATGACCTTTTCATTGCTGCAATTGTATAAAATATTAAAAATATTTTAGATCTCGTGATAGTGACCACAAAAATCACCCTATTGACTTGCAAATTGGTACACATGTTCGTCACACACAATTAGCTGTATGGTTTTGGGCATGTATATTTTGGGCTATTTGTAGTTCGTGTACAGGGACATACTACTTTTCTTTCATTACGGCCTATAGACAGAATTTGTATGTACCGCAATAACAGTAGAAAAAATCGCCAGATTCACTTGCAAATCGATGCACATGTCAAAGCGCTATACATATATAGCTGTTTAGTTTTTGGTGCTTATATTGTTTATTGTTCGTGTACTTTCACACACAGAACTTTTTCTAATGATTTCGGCCTATGGGCAGATATTTATTTGAATGCAAGCATCATTACTCTACTTTCAGCAAAATGGAATTAGATACATTATTCAAATGTTTAAATTCATGTTTTCTGTAGAGAAGTGCTTAGAATGAATAATTAATGTTAACGACCTTACAAAAGTGTTCCGACAGTATCACGTAAACATCCAAACTATTTCAAATTTCAAACAGTTATTCATGATATACATAGAACAAATTTAATAATTTTACTAGCGTATATAACGTTTATGGTTTGCTTAAAGAGACACACAAAAGAATTTTGTAAAATTAGAGTCTATGGACAAATTTTTAATTTAGTGTATTTTGACGCTTTTATGCTCAATTCAACATAACAAAATTAACATACATTTTAAAGATGCTTAAAAGCATATTTTCTCTAAAATATGATATGGATAGACTAAATAATTTATTTACAGGTCCACACAAAAGATTTCCGATGGCATTCTATAATCATTCAAATGATGTCAAATTCGATTAAAATATTAATGAGTTATAGTTAATTAGTTGTAATAATTTATAGATATATATATATTAAATGTGACACCTGTTCAGGAACACACAAAATATTTTCGAAGTATTACGGTCTATCGGCGTATTTCCTAAAAATAAATTTTATCATGCTTAAACCCCATTAAATATAATGAAATAAAAACATGTTATTAGAATGTTTAAAAGAATGTTTAGGCATAAAATTCGTAATGAGTTCACAGGCTTGCAGAAACTAATTCCTATATGTATGCAATCATCTGGCATGTAATTTTACAAGTATTTACGAGTTACAAGGAATTGACACAAAGCTTTTATTTACAAGTGGATAAATAAATAAATAAATATATAAGGTGAACAGTTTAAAGGCGTATCTATGGTTTTTCACTATAACCCTTAAATTAACGGATGTGGCATGACAACTATTCTAACATTGAAGTATGATTGTTGAAACCTTGTTTAAGTTTGTGAGACAATTTCTAACCCTGTTGGACTATTACAACTTTATTTGTGAGGTATAACAGAAACGGAGACGCACTTTTTTTTTTTTTTAATCCTGTTATAATTTTATTTAAAAAAAAAAAAAAAAAAACCTTAATTCTTTTTTCTTTTTACGTTATCATTCCTTACAAAAGTTGTTGAAAATGTTCGCCACCATTTTGAATGCAAACATAAACAAGTCGAACCAGGTTTTTGACAAACTGCACAGCATTGTTGGTGTTCTTAACTTGATTTCTTCAGTTATGATCTGTTTTAATTCACCGATGTTTGCAGGACTTCTCTGGAAAAGCCTATGAAATGATCATGTAAAAATGATAATGTAAATGTAAATGTAGTGTAAAAATGATAATGGAAAAAAAAAAAAAAATTGTTTTTCATAAATAAAATTTTTACAGGATGAAAAAAAAATTGCATTTCCATTTCTGTTTTACCTCAGAAATGAAGTTGTAACAGTCCAGAAGCGTTGGAAATTGTCTCCCACACTTAAATAAGGGTCAAACAATTAGAGTTCGGTGTTAGAATAGTTGTCATACCCGTCATATTTAAGGGTAATAAGAAAAACCAACGGGTACTCTTTTAAATTGATCACCCTGTATATATATAAGATATCAAAATATTTTTTAATCATACAATATATTAAAAATACCAATATATATCTATATATCTTTATATTTATAATATATCAAAATATTTTTTTAATCATACAATATATTGCAAATATCAATATATATATTAAACATATCATATATATATCAATATATATCAATATATATATATATATATATATATATATATATGCGTGTTGGACAAAATAATGGAAAAACTTTCATTTTTTACGTTTTGTCGAATATCTCGTAAAATACTTAATGCGTTGTTCTTGAATTTTGAATAGGATAAGAATTAAATTATATCAAAGTTTCTTGCTACAATCCGTGCATGCGCAGTAATAAGTTATTTACTACAACTCTCCATATCTCTTTCAATACTATTTATTTATTTATTTATTTATTTTTTTAACTATATTTTAATGATTTAGGCATATGTTGTCATGTTTTCTGAATGTTTCATGTAATTTCGAAAAATAAAAAAACCCTTTTCGTAAAAACTTATGAAAATATTTTGTATTTTTTAGTGAAATATTTATAATTCTTTAAATATTTGAGCTAGACTCATAAAACTCTACACACGTATAAAATATAACATTTATAATCACACCTAAAATTTGCAGATGAATGGATGCCCTTCCAGATACAGGGTAAACACATTTATTATTATTATTATTATTATTATTATTATTATTATTAGATCTGTTGTTCTTCCTCAAAAGGTGTTCGTCACAAAATCTTTGCAGGAAAATATGAGGGCATGCAACAAGAAATATGCAAAGGGGAACCCTATAACTTTCACAGTTTTAGGATTAACACAGCTAATTTATTATTTTGCTTCCTACCTGTGCACACATGATGTTTTAATTTAGTTGCTTACTTGGTGGATAAAGTCATAAAGATGTTCCCTCTGAGCTAAGAATCGCCGACTAAAAAATCAATTGTTTTGAGATAGCCATGAAAATTTTCAGATAACTGAAACTAGGCACAACTTAATTTTTTTCTTTTTATAGGTTGGTGTTTCTTTCTTTTGTGTTATAATTTTAACAGTTTTTCCACTTTTAGCTGAAGTTTCTTAGTTTAGAGCCTTTTAAATCTGACCAGTATTCCAGCCATTAATTTTAAAATTAAATTTTAATTTTGAAAACAAACAAGCTTGTGAATCAATTTTATACAATTTTTAAACTTTTTCTAAGATTAGAATTGTGGGAGAAAAAGCGATTTTTTTTTTTTTTTTTTTTTTTTTTTTAACATATTATTAAAACATATTTCTTTTAGAAAATCATGTAGTAAATATATAAGAAATATAGTAAATATATAAGTTTCATGTATAAGAAAAGGTGGAAACCAAGCAACATTACGTAATTAACAAATTGTTTAAATACTTTATATAATTATGCCATGTTTTGTATATCTTAGTTAATATTTAAATAAGCAAAATTATTTTAAAGTAATATTAATAAATAATAAATAATAATAAATTTAGTATCATTAAAAATGTTCACGTAATATTTCACTAGAGTTATCTTTAAAGTAATAATAATAATAATAATAATAATAATAATAAATGCATTATTTTCTAAAATAATTGTTCGTCATCCTACACATACAAATAAACGCATTTGAAATGTTTTGGAAACGAAATACGGAATTCGGGGTCTCTTTCTTCTTGCATATTAGAAGAAAATAAAATCAATTATTCAATAAAATTCAGAATATTAAAGTTTGTTTCTTCTAAAACTTTGCGGCAAAATTCTTTTTTCTTTTCACAAAAGAATTCTCAGGTTTCTTGAAAGAAAATAAGATTCAGTTAATTCTCAAGGTCTGTTATCCAGTGGTTCTTCACTTAAAATAACAGAAGTTTGTCTTCTGATATTGCTATGAGAACTTATGTTAATATACACATACAAAGAAAGAAAAAAAACCACAGTGAGAAATATTAATATGTATGTCTTTTAATAAGAAAATAATTTCTTATAGTGTTTGATATATTTCCCTTATTTTAAATTTTAAATTTTTATTAATTTTACTTTATAAAAAAATTAATTTGAATATATTTTTGAAATATTCAAACACGAATTCAAATATCATCTTTGCTGTATAATACAGTATTATATAATGTTCTATAGTTAAATCCCTGGAGAACGAGATTTATATAGCTTACATTAAAAAAAAAAAAAAAAAATATTTTAATTATTTTTAAAATGTTAATTTAATGTTAAATTTTAGTTCTATTAGATTTCATTATTATTATTATTATTATAATTATTAGTATTGCATAAAGATTATATTATTGTTTTCGTGGTTAAATGTACCTTAGAATTATTCAATATATATATATATATATATAATAAAATCCATGAATGCCCATGTATTCACAGCAAAAATCGCCTGTCGATAAATCACGCGTTGCTATATACTCTTTTTTTTTTTTTTTTTTTTTTTTCAGATTTCTTTTTTCTAGATTTTTATAATAATAAATTTTTAAACTCATTAAAATACGACTGACAAGATTAAATAATTTCTTTTTCTTTTTTTCTTTTGAAATCAATATAAATTATTTTACTTAATGCATAAGAATATGGCAATTTCAATAACGTACAAATATCCTGAGAATGAGCAGCTCCTTAAATTAGATTTGAAATAAAGTTTAAAAATATTTATGCTATATATTTTGTTATTTTGATATGTAATTACAACGTATGTGTGAAAGGCCTGTTTTAGGAAATGGTTATATATATATATATATATATATATATATATATATATACATATACGTGCGTACATACATGCAATTGTATACTCTCTCTCTCTCTCTCTCTCTATATATATATATATATATATATATATATAAAACAGGCGTTGCTCACTTTGGCGCTGGTCACTGTATTTAAATTAATTCTCAAAATTTCATATAATTTATTAATATAAAAATCTCATTAAGAAAAATGTTAATTAATATCCGTCAAAAACCACTCGTGGGATTTACAAAATTCCCTATTATGACTGCTGTGTAAGCATAACGAATCTACATATAAAAACAATATATTCCTGTGATAATTTAGAGCAGATTTACTATTGTGAATCGGCTTTTTGCTCCCCCTTCCAAAGAGAGGAAGGTGCTTTTTCAAAAAATAAATTTATAGTACGTGCTATGTAGACATGATACATTCATATAACAAAAAATATCTGCCGTGAGATAATTTTAATTGGAGTTACGCTTCCAAACCTTTTTTTGTCCTCTCCCAAGAGGGAATGGGGAAATTTTACAAAATTCCTTTATAGAGTGTTTAGGCGCACATAAAATCAGCTTTCTGAGAAAAATTAGAAGAGAGTTCCAATTTTACACCCCAACATCAAGGGTGAATTGTAAAAATTATTTTACAATGCGAGTTTGGTAAACATAGCACACGCAGATGCCAATCATTTGTCGTCCTGAGCTAATTTAGGACAGGGCTACGTGTTTTCCCCCACCTCCACAGGGAAAAGGAAGGAATTTCGAAAAATACCGTCACAGTTGTGTTTTATGCAAATAGTAACCCACCCACCAAAATTCTTGAATGCATTTTCTATAGATTCCCCAGGACAAATTTAACGTAAAAAGGGGCTCTCAAATCTGCCACATCGTAAATCCCCCCTCCCTCCCCCCCCAAAAAAAATGGTTTTATATGAAACTTGCGTAAATACGGGCTATTATCTCTTAGAAAGTCCCCCACGGAGGGCAATCCCCCTTAGGCCTAGGACCTACAGCATTCAATCGGCCTTATTTTCAAATCCAATCCAATCCCCCCCAAAATAATATGAAATCACAAAAAATTCTAAATTGTTTTTGGGAAGCTCACTTCCGAAGACGCAGAGCTAATTTCAACTTCTGTGTGCCATTTTTAGAACTCTGCAGTAAAATCAGGATTTTTTAAATCCTCCCTCCCCACAAAAAAAAAAAAAAAAAAAAAAAAAAAAAAAAATCACTTCCTTGCTTAAAATAAAAAAAATCGAAAATCTTATTTACTTATTTATTGGTATTTAAGTCTAGTTGCCTCATGCGTAATTTCTTCACTATAAAGCAATTTAAAACCGAGTTATGCTCTCAAACGTGTTTTTGCCGTCCACACCCAAGGGTAAAGGGGAAAATTTTCCAAAACCCAATCTTATTGCGTGTCAGGGCTCTAAAATCAAGTTTTACAGCAAAGTTCTTTACCCAGTTCCACACAGATTCGCCACAGCAGTGTTGACTCAGTGGTACATGCACACTTTTTTACTTATAGATGAAGAGTAATGTGAAATTACATTACGCCTTCTACTTCCTTGGGGGCCGAATCTCTAAAATTCCAGAAATCGATTTATAAGTGTTTGTGTTTGTTATATTTAAAAGCAAAAGTCATACGAATACCTGATCCTTTCTTTGAGATATGAAAGATTATGTGAAATTACTTTCGGACCATGTAAAAACACTTTTTGCTCCCTCTTCCCACCTCCTTGGGGTCCGAATACCTAAAATTCCAAAATTGTTTTTTGATAATTGATTTTTTATATTTTAATGTAAAAATCGTACGGATATCTGTAGTTTTGTTTGATATGTATAAAGGATTATGTGAAATCATGTGTTGCGCATGTGAAACCACGTTGCTGCCCCCCCCCCCTCTCCCTTACATCGCGCCTTGGGGTTCAAATTTTTTGAATTCCAGAAATTGGTTTTTAGATATTTCCGTTAGCTAAATTTTAAAGCAAAAATCTCCTATATATCTAAGCGTTATGTGAATTTATGATTCGTGGATGTTCAATCGCGTACCCTCCCTTCAATTGGAGGGCAAACTTCTAAAATTCTAGAAATTCTTTTAGGTGTTTATGTTTACCTTCCCATACCTTCCCATTAGAAATTTTAAACTTGCTCTCCCTAGCGGCTCTCCTACCACCCTCTTGCCCGGGCCTGTTGCCGGGCACTTTCCCAAAACATTAGAATCTTCCTCAAAGCTAGGCGCTAGAAACGTGGTGACCCTAAAAGCGCTTTCACACTGACCGACACCACAGCGACTAAATCGGCTGATAAATAATGCAACGATTGGAAAAATATCGTGTCGGATAGTACACTGCTTTCACACTACACCGATACCGTTCCTTCAAAACGGGGATTTTCCTTTTCATTCCATTCCGAGATTACGCTGTGCTAGCACGTATTCAAATATAGCTCCTCCGTATATCAAATTGTGGTTGTCATATTTATCATATCACATCGCCGTAGAAAAATAATAAATAAAAGGGGTGGTGGACGAAATTCACTGGCTGAATGCATGATATAAAACGTGGAAGATGATTTTTACATGCCTTTTGGAAAACTACAAAAGATCCTGCGAAATATTTTAATTATTTTTATATTAGTGAAGGAACTTTTATTGATAATTTAAGTTTTTAATCAAAAATAATTATCAAATTTATATAACAAAACGAATATATTAAAGACAACAGAAAATTAATATTTTACTGTATATTTTTTCTTTTCTTTCTTTCTTTCTTTTTCTTTTTTTTTTAAATTAATTTTCATGGTAATGTTTAATAAATGAGACATCAGACCCCAAAAATGAGATAAATTCACGCAATTTTATCAACTTAATCAATTTATAATTTTAAAACAATTTGACACTTGGTGCATTTGAATTATAGGAATACAACTGTTCTTTTTTAAATACAAAATGTATTTGTTTAATTAATTAATTAGAAAAATATTTGCACATTTTCATATTGTTAACAAACACATAAAATTTATTTAATAAATACCAATTATTATTATTATTATTATTATTATTTTTTTTTTTTTAAGAAGCATTGCTCCCTTATTTTAAGTAATCTTAAAAAAAAAGGGAGGGGGACTGTATGTTTCATATTAAAACATTAACTTTTAAAACATTTCATTAATAATTAACCTACATTTTTATGATTGTCAAACCTAGAATTTTTTTTTTTTTTTTTTTTTTTTTTTAAATATAAATACAATTGATTTACTTTTTTTTTCTAGTTGTTTCTTAAAATTCTGATAAAGCTTTATATACACACTTACCTCTAAATAAGGCGCAGCTTTGTGACCAGGTACTTTTCCTTTATATAGAGGTGTCCCTTATTCAGAGGTTGCATTTCTTAATAAGCTTAATTGTTATTAATCAATCGTTTTTACATAATATTTAGTGCCTTAAAAAGTGTATTTGATATTATATTATAATTTATCAATATAAAATTGACAACAAACTCTGCTGTATTGGCAATTTATATAATAATTTAAATACTTTTAAGTATGCTTACCAAAAATACAGACATGTTATAGAATAACATCTTTAGAAAAAAAGTTATTTTATTTGAAGCAAACAGTAAATAAAAATCTTTTCTCTCCCTCTCTCTCTCTCTTTCAATCTTTTTTTTTTCTTTCCCCATAGTAATGATTTTTAAATAAACTTTTAATGTAGTGAGAAAATGGGTAAAATACTAAAATCAGCAAACAAATCTAAAAAAAAAAAAAAAGGATTATTCAATTAAAATTTCCCCTCTTCTGAAAATTGTAAATTCTCATTTTGAGACAAAACTTGCATTTGTTTGTAACCCCCCCCCCCCCCCTTTCTTGTATTTCACTGCAACTTTGATTTTCAGAAGATTTATATCCAATGTCTATTATACATACAATTCTCAATTCTTTTCACAAATGATCTCATACTTTTAGCGCTTTCAATAATCTTTATCTCCACTCCTTCCCCCCTATTGTTTAAGTGACACCCATCAAAGAGATTAATATAAATCTGCTTCATTCTTTATCTCAAATCTGAATTCTTTAAAAAATGACTAGCTTTTTTAAACTCGAAAAGTTTCTAAAACTATCTTCTTCAGATAATAGAAGAATTTTACTTAGATATGGAAATTTTAATCTTAAAAAAAAAAAAAAAAAAAAAAAAATTGCCTTTTATTAGTAGTATCCCATAATTAGAGATTCCTTAGAGGAGGTATGAGTAAAATTTATCAGCCGTGTTTTTAAAACATTGCAATGTATATAACACTTTAATTAGTATTCAATAATTTTATTACTTTTATGAATAATAATAATAAGAAGAAAAAGCTCTAAAATTAAAATTTTTGAAAAATCAGCCCCCCCCCCTCCCCCATTAAAAATATTTGGAAGGAATTTACTTGTAAATCATTGCTCATAATTATTCATCAGTAACAAGAAATTAACATTTTTAGTTACTTCATCTTTTCTGGTTGTTTATATATTTTTTAGAAGAGCTCCAATGGATAACAAATAAATTGTCAAAAATAGTACAAAAAGTGACTTTATTATTTTTATGACAAACCAAAGGATAAAAATATAATTTACATGTGGTAACCCTATTTTATTTTATAAACTGTATGATCTTATTATCAGTATGTGTATATATATATAGATATATATATATAATTTTGAAAAGTGTAGTTATGTTTTTTTTAAATAGAAAAAGTTTCTAAAAATGTTATGCAAGCTATCTCTTTCTGATTTTTTTTTTTTTTTTTTTTTTTTTTTTTTTTAATAAATATATATAATGATTGGAGATGAATCAAGAGAGGAGATTTTCAAGTTTTGAGATGATAAACTCAAAAACAAAATTTATATAGTAGTGAAAAAGAATAGGTAATAATATTTTTGAAAATTTTTTTATTAGAGTATAAATCATAGGTATATAATATAATAGAGTATTAATTAAAACTATAAATTTTGTGTGCATTATATGCAGTGTTAAAATCAAGTGAGTTACAAAATAAAAAGAAGCATATTCTTGAATTAATGATATAATTTAAACATGCATGATGTCAATAAAAATTACTTGAATGGTACAATTTTTGAATTATTTATTATTTGTATACTTATATATTTGAAAATATTACATATATAATATATATAGATTGCTAGGTGTATAATTATATCTCTGCAAAAAATAACAACACACAAAACAAATTAATTAGGGTACTTATTTGAGAGATATAAAAGGCGTCGAGGATTTCAAAATATATGTGAAAAAAAGTAATAATTGAAGAAAATCTTTCAGAAATTTAACTTAACCCAAAATTTAACCATCTCCATTATTAATATTGTGTACAAATACACAAAAGATGAGAGCATTAATTTAGTTTTAAATTTGATACTAGTAATTTAGTTCAGCATTTATAAATAGAGTATCTAGAATAATAGTATATAATAGTTATCTAGAAAATTAGAGTACACGAGCGTTTATTAAACCATTTAAATAAAATTCCATTTGTTTATCAAAGTTATAAAACAGCACGCGTTTTTATTCGGAAATAAATGAGCACAGTTATTTTTTTATGTCAGTAACACACAATCTATTAAGCACTGTATATAATGCACATAAAATTTACAGTTTTAATTAATGCCATGTTATATTATACACTTTTAATTTATCCTCTAACAAAGAAATTCCCAAAAATATTAATACGTGTTCTTTTTCACTTCCGAGTAAATTTTACTTTCCGAGTTCATCATCTGAAAACTTGATAATCTGCTTCCATGATTCAACTCCAATGAGATATTTTTTAGTTATCCTTCTTTTTCTTTAATCAATTCCATCAACATGTTCATTTTATATACACCCACAGCACTGAAATACCATTCCTTCAATAAATACCGAAAATATAAAGACTCTCACGTTGATAATAAAACCAACATGGCGGAGAATGAGAGAAAATTGTCGGGACGATTTTATGGGGAGCTTGGTTGTTTGACGACAGCCAAACGATGTCGGCTTATCGGGACGACAAATACGTCCTCAAATCGGTGGGTGTGAAAGCACGCAGTATATAGCACTGTATTTTGCCTGCGCGGATGTCGGATAACGACAATCGAATAAGTTTTATCGGTGTTGTGTCGGCAAGTGTGAAAGCGCTCTAAGGTGTAACAATAAAATGAAAATCAATAGAGGCTGTAATGCTGTATCAATTTATATAACAGCGTAGAGCAAAAAAAAATTGAATATGTTCACGTAACTATGAAAGAGTGCTGATCAAAAGGTGTTCATCAACATGAACATGATGATTAAAAATTAAATCGGAGAGCATTTTGTTTTCTTTTGCACTAAAAATTTTAAACAGATATATTATTTTAATATTTTTACAAATATATTTCAGCAGAAAACATGTGTTCGAGGTCCTTCGCCTCAGTGTAAAATACAACGTGAGACTGAATTTTAACCCACTGTCCCCTAGTAGAGAAAAAATAATTTTATACTATTTTTTCATGCTAAGTTACAAAATGATAATAATAATAATAATAGTAATAATAAAATTAAGATATTTTTTTCATTACTTTTATTTAAAAAAAAAAAAAAAAAAAAAAAAAAAAAAAATGTTCTTTAAATTTAGATGCAATGATTTAAAAGCATGGCAAATATATAAGTTAAAAAGAAATGAAATTAATTAATTAAAAAAATAAATAAATAAAGGAAGATAACTTTAAAGATTTTTCTTAAAAAATAAATAAATAAATAAATAAATAAATAAAAATAATAATATTTTCAACGAAATGAGGAAAATCAGTTTAAAAAAATCAGAATATATATATATATATATATATATATGTGTGTATATATATATATTAACGCTTTGATTTTATTTCTTTTGTTGCATTTAAAATAATTCAGATTTAATAAGCAATTAGCTCTGATTACAAAAGCCTTATGATTACCTCTTATTTTACAAATTAGTTCATTAAAACATACGAAAAAAATCAATTTAAAACATTCTAAAAAAGGGTATTTTTCAGTAAAAAAGGTCATTTAATTAATTATAAAAATAGTTTAATTATCCATATTATTTAGCATATATATAAAACGAAATCTGGATTTTAGAATTATTTATAATAATTTAAAAACCTAAAAACCTACGTGAACAATTTAAATATGAGAAAGCTTTTCATTTGCAGTGAATAAATTTAACGGGCAATTCGTACATATCATCTTACAATAACATCTTTTCTTCTGTAAAATTCTTCATTAAGTCCAAAGCACAGTTTTACTTTTACATAAAAACTGAGTAGATTTCAAGAACTCGTCACACTTCAGTCAACAGGCAGTTTTTTTTTATTTATGACTTATTGACGTAAAGAGGAATATATATATATATATATACATATATATATATAATTTGGAGTAGAAAGTAATAAATAGGCGTAACAATTTGAAATAAGTTGGGCGTGGCGTGATTAAAAAAGTTAGAATATATAAAAAGAACAAAATAAAATAAACATATGTCTGCTTTCTGTAGAGTTGTTCTTTTCGTTATGAATGCATACATACATACATATGTGTATATATATATATGTGTGTGTGTGTGACACATGTACATATAAATATGACTCACAAATGAACAATTTAAACTGTTAAAAAAATTGAGGATTGTTACTATTAACGTTTTCCTTTAAAAGCTTCCGTCAAATGAAGTCTCATGCTTTGAAATTTGAAAAAAAAAGGGGAATTTTAAATTAGATCAATGTGTTTTACTTGGAGACACAGCAATCACTCTATCACTGAAATATTCTTCAAAAGTTGAAAACTGAACAATACCTGGCACCATATTACTCAGTCCATGTGTATATAATCAGATTATTTGTATGCAATATGAAAATGTAACGTACACAAATAACTGAAAACCAATTTTAGGAATTTACCACCGAAGGTGGGACAGCAGCGTGACACAGCGTGGACATGGGTTATTTCATATATGGGACACAGCGTGATTTTACATTATCCTTCATCTCTTAAAGAAAAGAGTACATTTGCTCACGGACTCAATATAGCCATTGTAATTTTATGGGAATTGGGTTACGAATTTTGATGTGTGTGTTGGTTTTGAGACATTGACTCCCACTAAAATTGGGTTTTGCAGCCTTATCCTTTTCCCCCTTAAGGGAAGGTGGAAAAACAATTTTGCGGGTATAACTCGGCGCGACATTATTTCACAGTGAAATCATTTCACGTGGGGTTACTTAACGTGATGAGAAAGACAAAAGCCATGTTTTTTAAATATAAATCTGCCTGAAATTGTCTCAGTATTGTAAATGTTGTATATATTTACGCAACATGCAGTTTTATGGTATTTTTCAAAATTCTAAACTTTAGACGTGAATAAAGTGTACCCAATTTGAAGCGTAATTTTCTCTATATATTAAAAAAAAGTTACTGTCGCTGGAGTCAATTTTCTTTGTCTGCGACCGCATCTTCTCTCGGAGGGCAGGATCCTTCGCATCATGAGAGGTATCAATGCGTTCCGAATACTCCAAGGAAGACATTTCAGCTGCTTAGAAATTTCTATCATTTTATTTAAAGACGATATTAGCTAAAAACGATGGGCTTATGAAGGTACTCTATTTGCCCACTTGACAAAAAAGTTCTCCCAGTGACGTTGTTCTTCTGTCATGAAGTCATTTTATGCGGGAAAATTAGAATGTGATCCGTGGTTGTAGATAAGTATGTTGGGTTTGACATCGCAACAGTACTACGCTATGGATAATTGGCGACGGTGTGGGACTCACCCTCAAGGATGTTCTACAGACATGCTATCACAATTTGAATCCTCCACAGAGGGGGTGGATCACTTGCTTTGGTGTTTCCCAGAGGTATAGTTTTGATGGGAACATGGAGGACTTTGCGGCCACGACGAATTTTATATGCACCAGCCACCATTAATGTACACGACGGTCTTTGTCCGGCTCAAGTAACAAACCTGCAATCTTCCAATTATGAACTCGGTGCTTTACCTACTGGGGTACCGCGGCCTGGATCCATGGTTGTTAAAAAGAAATAAAAAGGGTCACATGCTAAAGCTGTAATGCAAAATGGTCTAGATATTACGTATTTCTGTCTATTCAGAAGAAAAAAACTGATTTTCCGCATAATTTTTATAAAAATAAATAAAATTAAATAATGTGGTATTAAATATGCGCGAATAAATAATGTGGCATTAAATATGTATTTCAATTTGACATTGAATATGGGGATTTTTATAATATTTTTCTATTTTTTCCTTGTGTTATGCACTACTAATATTCCTATTCAGTGAAAAACAAAGCAGCGAATAGGCGGGAAGAGCGCTGCAGTGGTTAATAAATAAAGTGATTCGGGGGAGGCGAAGCCTGCCTCGGGGGTCGGTGAGCGGAGCGCGCTGCAGGCAGAAACCCCCAGTGCTCTAAATAATCCCACGACGACATAACTTTTCATGTCGGCTAGTCTTTGGATGTATCAATTGATTTCACGTACTTTCGTGGCTGTAAAACTAATATAAATACACAGTGAAGAGCTCGTGTGGGCATGCTGCTATAGTATGCATCCTTGACCAGGACCTGGCAAAGTGCAGAGGGGAATGGGGGTCCATCTGCAATTCGTGTGTAAATACATTTATTTCTGCAGCTGCACGCTGGAATAGTGGTGCCGCGGGCATCGCCGAGCCCGACGTCTCCTGGAGTGCAGATTTTTGTATTAATAAGAGTTACAATATTTGAGAATTCATTTAAATATTGTGTACAACGAATGAAGCAAAGCCTGTTATTGAGCCATTCCATGTCAAATCCCTCAGATTTTTATGAAATTGCGCTCATTTATGCGTTCTACTGATAAATGAATATATACCAATTAATAAATCCCTACCTCTTTTTGTGTTTTATATAGAGGGTTGCAAAATTGGCTAAAAAAATGCAAATTTTCGAAATTATTCTACTGAAAATGTACCCATATTTTCTTTCCTAATTAACGTAGAGATAAAAAAAATAGTATAATTAGAAAGCATATAATACGGGAATTTCGATGATATGTCACATATATATATATAAACATTTTTCTGTTAAAGTCAAACATTTTCACCCTTGACTTTCAATATCTAAAAACGTACATATTTTATTTTATTTTACAAATTATATGCTATTTTTACTTTTATTATCTATAATTATTTTAAATTTCATCATGGGACGGCAATGGGATGCTGAGTTATAAAATAAATAGCAACCGTTCATCAGTATTTTCATAATATCGTAACGTAAGGTTTAAGCATATTTTGCTTACTAATTAACTTAGAGATATAAAATCGGTATAATTAGAAAGCTTAAATTAGAGACATTTTAATGATATATCACATGTACATATTTTTTAAAGTTTTCATTTAAAGGTAAACCATTTTCATCTTTAAACTTCAATATCTCGAAAAGTATACATTTAATTTTCATTTAAAAATTATATGTTATTATTACGATTACTATCTATAGTTACTGTAAGTTTCAACAGTTTAATTACTTACACCCCACGACGAAAATATAGGTGTAAAGGGTTTTTTCTTTGATTTTTCATAAAATAACATTGTCTAAAATGTGCTTATCATTTATTATTATCATAAAATAACAGTATTCCCAGATAAATCTTTCTTTTAAGACTAATTTAGAAAAATATTAAGACTAATTTTTTTCTAATTTAAGACTAGACACCGCGCGACAAAAAGAAAGGAACAAAGTTTTTTTTTTTTTTTTTTTTTTTTTTTTTAATATGGTTATTTTGAATATGATTCAAATATTTAAAAATGTTTTTGATATGATAATATTTTGTTAGGATAATAAATGATCAGCTCACAATTTAGATGTAATATTATTTTATGAAAAATTAAAAAAAAAAAAAAAAAAAAAAAAAAAAAAAAAACTCTGTTCCTAACTTTGTGTCGTGGAGTGTAGTCTTAAATTAGAAAAAAAATAGTATTAAAACTTTTCTAAATTAGTCTTAAAACAAAAATTAGTCCGGTAATAGTTTTATTTTATGATAATAATAAATAATAAGCACAATTTAGATAAAGTTATTTTATGAAAAATCAAAGAAAAAAACCCTTTGTACCTATCTTTTTTTGGCGGGGTGTACAGTAATGAACAACTTTTAAAAGTCTAAATTACATTTTGAATTAAGTTTCTGTATATCAATGAAGATATATAATTTCTTTTTCACTAATTTACCAAATTTACTAAGAGGAAATTGTATATGATACACTACTTTTTTATATTTAAGAAAAAAAAAAAAAAACTCATAAAGTTAATATATATATATATATATATATATATATATATATATATATATATATATGATATATTTATTGTTCAATACACTACTAACGTATTTTCATAAACGTTTGGTGCTTTAAAAGACAAATATTTACACTGACGTTGAAATTAGCTTTCACGGTCAGTTAAAGGCAAGCGCATATCGAGAGGGAGATTAGAATGTGTGCTATGTATACTCAGATTCATCTTCCCTTTGATATGATATTTAATCATAGGTTACACAGAGCACTGCAATATGGGCATTCCAAGGATATTGTGTGCATCTACGTATGTTAGAATCGTGAGTAATCAATAAGTGACTGCATTTCATATACGTTTGCAAAATGAGAATTTCCTTAAACGTCGGTTATAAATTTACATATGTTTTTCAAATAATTATATAAAATATTCAATTGTTTATATATTTTTTTAAATAAGTTTGTTTTGTTGTTTATTTATTTATTTATTTTTTTATTTAAACTCTTAGTTCATTAAATATCTTTGACAATTTATCTTTACTGTGAAATTTGACAAGAAATAAATTATTTTTATAAAAATAACATATGGATTTTTTGAAAGATCTTGCAAAACATTCCTCCATGATAATCACACGATATTCAATGAAATTGCATGTTTTTGTTCACCGAAATAATATTGGGTGTTTTTGATCTGTTATTAGCATTTTAACTATATTAGAACTAGCCCGTCTGCGGTCGCGTAGTGCTTGATTGTTTTCACACGATTTTTTTTTTTTTTTCAAATTTATTTCTCTTTTCAAGATCAAGTTACTAAACATTGATTAACCTCAATATTTTTTTCTTTAAATTCATATTTCACATCATAATATTTTAAAGATTTAGTGTCAAGTTGTCAAAAAAATTAAAAACCACATCATGATCCTTAAACTCAAATTTTATAATCACATCCCTCTTTACTTATATTTTGTTTCATAAATTTCTAATGACGTATCTGAACTCCACATATTCAATTTATTATTATTATTTTACACTCACATATAAAAATTTGGTATAGCGCTACGATTTGAGTTTAGTCTTAAAAAAAAAAAAAAAAAATTATGTTTACTCAAGCTTTGTTTCCTGTGATTTTAATAACTAAATTTGTAAACATAGTGAAAATTTTTAACCCATTTATTGTATTTTTTATTGTATTTTTTTTTTTGTATTTAAACTCATTTAATACCAAAAGCCGTCAGAATTTATTAAGTTAAAGGAAACAAAATGCACAGCTTTTTCCGTTAAATTATAACAGAAAATTCGTTGAAAATTTCCGGAATTAATTTTTTTGTTTGACAATTAGTAATCGTGACCTTGTACATAAGACACTTCATGTTAAAAGGTTTTTTTTTTTTTTTTTTTTTTTTTTTTTTTTTTAAAGATAGCTATCTAAATGATTCAATGAATTTTCAATTTTCTGTTTATTATTTGAATCAAAGAAGGGATAATACATTGACATGCAAAACATGGATAGGGCATCTTTTATCTCAATACGTTGTTGTAATTTTTATGTACATATTCCCATTAAATTAGTCCTTTTTCATTATTTATTCATTTGCGATGCACTGATGGAAAACCTGAATGGAATTTTATTTTCTTTATTCCAATGTATTTTTGTAACTCTGGTATCCTTTTTCAGAGTTATCTCAGGAAATCTTGGACTTTTATTACTAAATGGTGGGCTTCAAACAAATACGTCTTATAGGTCAACGACATTTGTAGGTTACTGTATAAAAAAGTAATTTAATTTATGTCATGTAGTTAGGTATCTACCAAAGTAAATCTGAATTTAATATTTTAAAACACATGAAAAAAGCGTTATGGAAGGCAGCTCTACAAATGAAAGCCACAAACCTATTTCAACTTTCTGTAACATATACATATATATATATATATGTTACAGATTTAGTACATTTCTTTATATATATATACATATGAAATATAATTTATGTAAAAAAAAAAAAAAAGAAATAGAATTTAGGCATTTGAATTTTTAAATACGTATTTTTTTCTTATGATCTAAAATGAATCCATTTATGTTGCGAAATCGCAATTCGTAAAGCAATTATCTTTTTCTTGAACTCTCTTTCGTTTTTAAAAGTTCTAAATGTAAATTAATCAAAAGGTCATTATAGTATGCAATATTATAAACTCTATCAATTATATAAAAAAAAAGTTTTTTTTTTTTTTTTTTTTTTTTTTTAATAAATTAGCTATCGGATTAACTTTGGGACATAATATAAAAAATGTATTATAAATATATCATGAAACTTTTGTTCGTATTATGCCATTGAAACTTTATAATTGCCATTGTATGTGTAAATACTAAGAATATACTTATGCATCTCACTATAAGTTTTAGAATTTCCATGCATGATTAAAAAAAAAAAAAAAAAAAAAAAAAACTGTATTATTTCATTTATTATAGATTACAATATATATCTCAAAACATTATATAAGGGTGATTGCCAATCTAAGAGGTAGAAAATGAAGACTAATTTGAAAATATAAAAATTTTACCTAAATATTTTAAAAAAAATTCCTTAATTCCTTCTTGACAACTATGAATCTAATTTACTTGATGAGCTATCTCATTAGCTATTTTTTGGTTGGTAATTAATTAATTTACAAATTAATGTTTCAACGGAGCGGACATCACTGACAACGTAGTAAACGCTTATAAATATCCAAACCTGAAAGTTATGCTGCAGCTGTATCTTTTCATCCATATTGTTTTTACTTCTGTTTTAAAAAAAAATAACAAATGTTTTTACTATAATTCTTTTGAAAAATGAAAATAACGGGAAAACAATTGTTGGTTCCACATATTCTTTCATTTTTCTTTCTTTCATTTTTCTTTTTTTTTTTTTATGTGATTGATTTTTTATGTTGAAGGTACTTGTATTTCCTTGCTATTTTTCCTGTTAAAACTTGGAAGATTGCTTTAAGTTTCTTCTTTGATTTTGCGCCCATAAAACTTTCTTTTATTGGCTCTTTTATAACCTCGCCAAAAATAATACATTTCTCAATTTCTTTTGAATTTGCTTCTGTGATAATTTTTTTTTCACTTTTCTCTTGGGTATTTCAGAATCAGTAGTATTATTTTTTGACTTCATATCCTTAGATCTTTGCACATGCTTTTTGTAGTTTTCAAGCTTCCTAACCATTTTTTTTTCTTCACGAAGCCTTTCACATTTCTTTTAGGACCTTTGTCTTCTACTTTCTAATCTGCTAGATGATAATACAGATGGTTTTGTTGTCAGAGATGGATTAATTTGTGGTAGATTGATGTTTATGGCTGCTAAACGAGGTGTCTCAGGAGGTGTATCATCTCTGAGATGTTCTTCAAAGATTATGCTGTTTCTTCAATCTCTCCGTCTGATTTCTGTTTTGGTTCTTCCATTTTTTCCTAACACTTCTTTTCATTTGTTCAGACATTTTAACTAGAGTATTCTTCCTTCTGTTATATATTTATCTTTCTTTAGCTTTTCCTTCTTCATATCTTGCGGGATTCTTTCTTATGCTCCTATTTTACACAAAGATATGTTTCACGCGACTTTAATTTCATCCAATTTTTGGAAGCTGTAAACCGAAAGAAGGTTACAATAGTTGAATCAAAAATTGTTCGAGAAACTAGTTTACAAGGTGTATAGCACAAGTCAAGGCACACCTATTTATCTCTGTTTTAAGGGAGACGACATGGGAGAGCGAAGAGAATAACGGTGAATGAATTATCTCCGGCGATGTCTTTATTCGGCACATAAGGAGCTTTCTTCTTTCTGGTTTATCCCAGTCTGACTAGCCAGAAAAAATTGTTCGTATTCCCAATTCCTATTACACTGGGCATTGACGTGATTTGAGCCAAATTTACAATTGTATCAAAAGTTGTGCGAAAACTTATTGTGTGTAATAGGGGCATTAGTCTTTCTCTTGCTCTCTGCATACTTTCTCTTTTTATTTCTTTACGTTCTTCTGCAGATTGTCTGGGAAGTTTCTTTTTCTTGTTATTTTTCTTATCATTTTGATTTTCAACTCCACCTAATTTTATTTTTGACTGAGTTTGAGCTAAGGTTTGTGCACATTAGTTTGTCCTGCGTTGCGTTACATGTGAATTTTCATTTTTCTTTAACGGCATAATAAATTTCTGCAAAGAAAATAAATATATATTTTAAGTATTACTTTTATAAAAAAGTTATTCGATTAATAAAAATACAAAACAATTTTAGTTTTGCTGTAAAACAAAAATATTTTTTCTTTTTTTTTTTTTTCTTCTGAAACTAAATTTAATTATATTTTTGCAATTATTTTTCTAAAGTATTATGTCACCTTTTCCACATTTTACCTTAGAAACTAAAAAAATAAATAAATAAATAAATAAAATAAAATAAAAAAGACATATAGTATACATCATACCTTTTGCATTACTCTGTAAACAACAGTCATAAAACTGTTCTTAAATTTATATTATATGAATTCTGTTCTTACATTTAAACCATGAAGAGAAATGCTTAACAGTTCAGTAAAAAATAGCAAATACTGTTTTAAAGAAGTTGAAATTACATTTTTAGAAAATCACAAATAAAAATATAAAAGTTAGAGGGAAAATATATTTTCATTGCACCTTAAGCAATCAGTAGGCTAACAAAAAAAAAAAAAAAAAAAAATATTTATGAAATATATTTAAATTATTTTTCAAGTGTATCTATTTTTAAAATTAATTTTGAAATTATTTACTCCGTGGAAAGACGTGTCCACTTCGTGATCAAATGATGTCTACGGAGTGGAAGTCCACGGAGTAGACAGAATGCCTGATTTTGAATTTTAAGGAACAAAGCAACAATGTCAGGAACAATTTAACTTTAGTGTCGAATTAAGCCTTATAATCATTAATTGTAATAATAATTAGATAATGGAAGAATCCTTATAATTACCTGTATACTTCTGACCACGGAGTGAAATGATGAGATAGCCAAACAAAGGTATCACAGATGAAATCTGTTTTAACAGAACGAAATAAAGCATTGAGTTCAGCACATGCAGGTGAAAACAAAGATGATTTCTCCCTCTTTCTTCTCAGTTACACACTGGTGACAGGCAGTGCCATCTACTGAACTTTATGGGAAATTAAATAGTTGCCCACGGAGTGGATGCATTTCATTAGGGACATTTGTTATAAATTTATTAAAAAAACAAGATTCATTTTATAATTCTAAAATTTAATAAATATATTTTTAAGGATAATTATGTCCTGCATAAATCAAAATGTAATTAAAAAACATTAATAATAAGCTTCAAAATAATGCTATATTCTGCAGACTTCCCTAGGGGACCGTCCATGGAGTGGATATTCCAGGTTTTATCGATAGAGTTTGAGAAAAACAAATAACATTAAAAACTTTTATAATAATATTGAACTAGAGAAAATCGTAAGAAATAGCCTAGCTGTAAATTTTTATCTGACTGAAAATATTTTATATTTTTGAGGGCTAAGGGACATGGTTTCTCACCCTTGTGTTGCCAATGACCCATAAGCAATATTTTTCTATGATAAAGTTTCTTATATTTGCACACAGTTTATACTTAATAAAAAAAAATTTTCTACGACAGCGAAAATGTTTTAAAAATCTAGAAAATCGTAACACAATCTTAACAAATAATTATAAATCTAAAATACATAATGCGCGGTGAATTACGAAAATTAAAATAAAAAAATTATATTTATTTCGTATGTAGATATCATTATTATTGTATATTTAACTAACTTATATGATTATTAAGATTTAAAATATAGAGTTAAAACATTGCATTTTAAATATAATATTTACAAAGAGAATTTCCAATTTAATAATTTGATAGAGAAAGAACCACCTAATAATATATGTTTGAATACAATATTGTAATCATTTCACTTATTTACGTATTATAAAATGACTTCTTTATTTTTAAAAACTGTATTTGCAAAGAAGCTATACAATGTCTGCTTTTAACTAATGTTTATTTAAAAATCTGGTTTATTTTATGCGGATATTAAATTCAAGACTTTTAAAACAAATATTAATTCCATACTTTTTAAAACGTAAATATCAAAGCTTATATAAATATTTCCATTAATTTTAATATTTCATTTAATATTTCTTTTGCGTAAGTAGATTAATAAAATTTAAATACGGATTTTAAGTATGCCTATACTTCTTTAAATTAAATGTTTAGCTTTAGAAACTTATATTTAATATTTATTTCTTTTAATAATTATATAATTCGCATGATAATGTATTACATTAACGTACGGATATTAATGTATTACATTTTTTATTTGATTATTTAAAAACGAATAAAACTATTCCTTAACAACTTGACTGATCACCATTCTTTTAACATAAGTATTGTATTTTACTGATAATAAATGAAAATAATATTTCTTGACAGAATATTTTTTAATTCTTGTTAAATTACATTAAAAAATAAGATAAATATTTTTAATCACATACGTTACGACATAAAATTTATACACATTTATTCACATGAAATACCAGAAAGGAAAATTACAAGTACTACACCATGTGCCAATAAGTATTTAAACACTTTCGTATTTGAACGTTTTGTCAAATATCTAAAAAGGTTCTGCATGAATTATCTTGTAACTTTTGGACTATAAAGAACATGTTAAACCTCATATATTTCATCAAGTTTTTTATCTTGAAGGGAAAATAGGGGACCAGCAAAAACTTAAATAACAGTCCAAATATTTTGGATGAACTTGTAAAAAGAAATGCATGAAATACATTTTGGTTGTAGTATGTATCTTTGTAATTATCTGTATTCATGGAGATATAACGGTTTCTTTAAAAGATAACAAAATAAATACCACTTTTTAAATTAAACACTGAGAAAAAATTCCGTAACTGCCATCTAGAATATTAAATAAATATATATATTGAGAAACAAGGAACATTGTACCAGTTTTTTAAATGTTAAAACAGAATAAAAATCAATATTTTAGGTAATGGGTAATTTGTAAAACAAATTTTTCTATAGAATGTCATGGCGTTAGATTGCCAATTAACTTTGGTGAACTTTACCCTTAACCAAACATTTATTATTATTATTATTATGTTGTTATTTTTGTTTATTTTATTAGAATATTGAAAATTTTTGGTGAATGTACCTATGAAAATTTAAAAAATAAATAATATTTTTCAAACTTCTCCTACACAATTCTGCTAAATAGTAATTTTCCTTTTTTCTTTTTCACAAAGTAAGGATAGAGATAAAAAGAATTCACACTGTGGCTACAATAATTTTGAAACTATTTAGGTGTAATGTACATTAAAATAGGTTTTATTTACTCGTTACCTTTTAAATGAGTTTCTTCACATAGAAGCAGAAATTGTTCTTTTGTGCAGCCTCCAATAATAATTTGCTAACATGTTAGCACTCAGTCATCTCTGTTACACCGTCTCGCTACATTTTTTCAATATCATGATGAAATAACCCTCCTTAATATTCACTCACATCCTACAAATGTTTCGGGGCAATAACTCAGACTAGAGTTGAAACAACGCCAATAACGCTCAAGAACGCCAACTTTTCGTCAAACTGTATGTAACGGACACTTTTGAATAGTTTTTCTCTAATCAACATCCAAAAATGCACCAGAAAATCAAATCACCTTGAAGAAAAAAAAATTCCACACCGAGGTATGTTATTTGATATATTTTGGGGATGTGTTGTTATAAAAAAAAACAGGAAAGGGATAAAAATTAAAAATCGGTTAAAACAAGAAAAAGTTTTTCAAAATTGTTGCACAAAAAGTGTAAAAACTTGATTTTAGTAACATTAAAACTTTAACAGTCATTGGTTTTGACCAATGACTGTCAAAGTTTTAATGTTCTTTCGAATTTCATGGTCGATGGTCAATTTTTACGAAACTTTTACATATACGCATCTATATATATAAATTATAATTACATGTAAATACAAAAGTAAATAACTGTAATAACAGCTACCCATACAGCACAGAATGTTTCAGTTATGTTTCAAAAAGCTTACAATCTTTCAAAAACGTAACACGTTTTAGTATGCTCGCTCATTACTTTCTGAAATATTCGCCCTTTTTGATTTTCTCTTTGTTAAGTGATTGTAACGTTTCTGTTACGTATCTGATTTTTTGTTACGATCGCGGACATTTCTAAGTTTTTGAAACTAATCGGAAAGCAATCTGAACGTTTTTAAACGTTTCGGAAATGTTTATAATGTTTCAATATTATATGATTGTTACGTTTCTGGAACATTTTGTGCTGATAGGGTACTGTTATATAATAGGAAAAAGTCAGTCTTGGCTTTAAACTTTCCCATTTTTTTTTCTAAATGATAATACAAACCTGGTATTATTTATAGTTAATTCCATTGTAATTTCGCCTCTTTTTCACACAATTTTGCTTATAGAGAAATAACTTCGAGTATGTAATTACGATGAAATATGAAGAAAAAGATTTTATTTTTTAATTAGTGGTATTAAAACATAGCGAGTGATAACTATCAATGTTACCAAGTATTATATTATAAAATAAAAGTTTTGTTTGCTTTTACAAATCTTGAATACTTACATTAAGTGTCTCTTGAAAAAATGCGCTTCTAAAGCAAAATATACATGTATTTGAAAAAAAAAAATCACTCTTTGTAAAATATGACAGTAAAATTTTTACTTAAAAAAGTTTCATCTTTTATTCAATAAAATAATTAGTTCCTTTTGAACATTAAAGAGTATTTGAATGTCAAAGTTTATATTTTATCAAAATCTTTGGAATTTTTTGTAAAGTTATATAAATACACATACATATATGTACATATATATTAAAAAAATGTAACTCCTTAATTTTTATTTTTTTATATTACCACATTTATTTAAATCCTCTTTTTCTTTATAAATGATAAGCGTGAAATAGTTTTAATTCCTCTTTAAATGTTTTTTATTTTTCGAAATTTTTATGTTGTTAAAGAAAAATAATAAAGAGTCTGGATGTTTCAAGTAATTAAATGAACTTTTTTATTATACATTTTTTTTCCTTGTTACAGTCGAATAAATCTGTTGGAATAAAATTAACTTTAGTTAAGAAAAAAGATATTTTTGCAATTTCCTTGCAATTGCAAGTAAGCCACAAATTACTGCTTGGATGCCATTTTTTTTTTTTATCTGTTTGAGTTTCTTTTTTTAGACAGCTTTGTATGAAACTGTTTGTTTTTGAGATTTATAAACAACTTTATACAAAGAAAGAGTTATTAAATTGTTTTGCTAGCAACATTTGCTAGCGTAAATGTGGTTTTAGAAAATGGATATTTTTTTGCTTTTTTTAGAGGGAAAAGATATCTTTTACAGTTGAAAAAAAGTAATTTTTATGACAGTTGACAATATAAATATATATATATATATATATATATATATATATATATATATATATATATATATATATATATCAGTTTTTAATAGTTTTTATAATTCAAGAATTTAATCAAGAATTTTTTTTTTTAATGCTAATCAAATACTACAGCATTATAACACTTAAATCACAGGAATATAAAATATGTAAGATAGGAAGCAGTTTTGCAAAGTAAAAGTCGCGAAACTGTCTTTAGGGTTTTACTCTACCTACTAAAGCACTTTAGTAAGTTGTGCAAAATAAAAAAGGAGAACTTTCGTATTTTACGAGATTTGCTATATAAGCGAGTTTTTGGTGGAAGCGCGTAGAAAACAAGGTTGAATGAAAAGATGAAAATTTGTTAACGTATAAAAGGAATGATGATCTCGTGCTCGGAGAGGTTGGTTGGTTGGTTGAGGTTTACGTCGCAGTAGTCATTTTGTATAATGAAACATTAACCTTATACATTTATTTTAATTTAATTAATATATATATATATATATATATATATATATATAAAACCTTGAAGTTGATGGCATAGTGGATTAAATCATATTAAAAAATAAATAAATAAATAAATAAATAAAAACAATCGCTATGATATAAAGTTGAAACTATAACAATGTAAACATAGGTCTAAACAATGTTTGATTGTTTAAGGTATCTTCATAAACATCATAATCGATTTCTGTTTTTCAGATTTCCTAGGATTAGCATTTCTACACCTCCAGCATTTATATGCAGATCTGAAAAATTCAAGCAAAACAGAGATTGTCAGAAATGTCATCGGATTTGTAGTTAAAAATTTACTCTTTATATACATATATGTGTGCGTGTGTGTGTGTAAATTAAAGAGTAAACCAAAAATAATATCGTTATTTATTAAATTTTTGAAAAAAATATTTTAACATTTTGACTAGTAAAAAATCAGTAAAACATATATTTAAATTGCAATTTAGTATATATCTATATCTACATAAATATAATTGGAAATTTGTTTAGCTTTTTGATATTAAATATCTTTGAATTTTTATTCGAAATATCTTTGGAATACCATATAAAATAAATATCGTTTAAAAAGATAGAAGAATGGAAAGTTTTATTTCTTTTTCTTTTCACAGTTTAATTAATTTTCTTATAATACATGAAACATGATATAAAATTTAAAAAATATTCATTAGTGAAAACTTTGATAATTAATTTTAATTGATGATGAGCACATTTTATAATAATAAAGAGATAAAATTTCATTTAAAAAAAGGAAAAAGAAAATGTGAATCAAATAATAAAAGAGGTAATTAGGAGATTTAGTTTTAATGATAATAATGGAATGCTCTTATTAAGAATAAGTGCATTTTTCATTTCTAGCAAATAAAAAAAGTAATTTATTAATGATAAAATTCATTGCATACTAAAAACTATGTAACATTTTATATGGAAAAATATAAGGAGATAACTTTTAATGTATAGAAGTTTAATATTCAGTTAATTTATGCAGTTTTTCTTTATATTCAATTTTCTTTATTTTATTTGTGATACGATAATAAATATAACGTGAATCCTCACTAAAATCGTCTATTATATGTAAAATAATCACATACATCATCTTTCTATAAATGAAGGGATACCTTCCATTTCAGACACATTGTCAAATACCTTAGAAGTGTTTGACTAGTTATCTGGAAATTCTTGGAGTGTGAGAAACATGCGTTCAAGCTGTAGTATGTGATTATCAGGCTTCTTTTTATTATCTACGTACATTTTTAGAACTTAGCACATATACTAATGAATATACTGGGTGAGGGCGAAAGTTCTACCCGTTTTTGAATATGCAAATTTGCAATGGAATTGACGTCACCCATGACATTGTAATGACGCAAATCATCGGCCAATCAAACGTGTGCCTGACATATAAATGCATCGTGTCTCACAAAGTTAAACATCTATCTATCTATCTATCTACATATATATATATATATATATATATATATATATATATATATATATATATCAGAGTGTGTAACATGGAAAACGAGAAGGAACATGTAAGACATTGTTTGTTAGACGAGTTCGATAAAAAGAGTACGGTAGCCGTAGATTGTCGCAAAGTTTGTCAAATTTATGGAGAGTATACAATAGACGAAAGCACATGTCGTCAATGGTTTCCTAAATTTAGGGAAGGAAACAGAATCGACCAGCATCAGGCTAGGAGTGGACGGCCATCACACGTTGGAGACGACGATATTGACTGAGTCATAAGGAAGAACCCGAACCCAATCGTACAAGAATTATCGGAAAACTTCAACGTACACCGGGCAACGGTCGAGAGTCGGCTGGTTAACTAGGGTTTTACGAGAAACCACGTAATCTGAAAGTTAATCAACGGGATGACCGAATCGCCACTTGTGTTTCTTTGCTTTCCCGGTACGAAAATGACCCATTCTTGACACGAATTGTGACAGGATATGGGAAGTGGGTTATGTGCCGTAACGTAAAGTGTCGTAGGATTGTTTGTCGCCCTTCTGATCCGCCTGCATAGACTTCGAAAGCTAAACTTCATTCCAAGAAGGTGTTATTGAGTGTGTGGTGGGATGTGCAGGGAATAATTCTCTGGGAGGTCCTCCCAGTTAACCAAACCATCGATGCTGCCTTCTACTGTCTACAGTTAGACAGGCTGCATTCAAATTTGGTAGCAAAGCCGCCAGGTCTCATCAATCGTCGCAGTGTTTTCTTTCATCATGTTAACGCCAGGCCACATACTGCTGTCATCAGACAAAAGTTACTGTGTTTGGTTGGGAGGTTTTACCCCACTCTCCATATTTTCCTGACTTGGCACCAAAATTCCCTCAGTCAGAAAATCTTTTATGTTCTCGATACGGTGAAAACTTCCTTCCAAGACATTTTTGACTCGAAACACTCGGAACTTTACCTCCGTAGGATTCATCTCCTACAAGAAAGACGGCAAGAGGTCATTAGTAGCAAAGGGGATTATGCACAATTATAGATACTGTTCATTTTCGTTTATTTTATTTTCTCTAAGGGCAATAAAAACGGGTAGAACTTTTGCACTCACCCAATATATACACAAATTAAAAAAAAAAAAAATAATAATAATAATAGTAATAATAAATAAATAAATAAATAAATAAAAATTTATATATATATATATATATATATATATATATATATATCGTTTGATTATAAAATGCAGGTAATTAAACACAACGGAAAGACTTTTTACGAATCTTGACATACTGCATTACGCAAAATATTCTGAAATCATTATATAAAAATTTTCAATAGCTAAAAATACCTGATTATTTTTTTAAAATAGTTTTGAATTGTGCATGCGCAAATTTTAACAAAATTATATTTACTCGATTTATTAGCCAAGTATATTTACTTACTTAAGTTAAAAGCATAACATTTTAATTATTCGTAAAAATAAAAAAAAATATTATCGTCGATCGAAATAACTGAATTACAGTTCCTCTCCGAAAAGTTGAAAATGATGAAATGGTTTTATCAGCATTTATTTACAATTAACGAACATTATGTTAATACTGATTGAATTAAAATCATTATTTTTGTAAAACTTATAATTTTACTTATTTTAGAGGGAATGAAATTCAGGTCATTCTATCAAGAATAACATTTAAATTTTTCACGACATTTTTATTTATTTATTTATTAATAAGTAGCTCGATGCATTTGGTTAATAAATCATGCAGTTGAAATTGTGTTAACTCTTGTGCAAGTTCAGTTAAAAATGTTTTGTAAGATTGCTCATATTTTATTAGATATTTAAAAATTTTCATATTCTGATTGTCTCGTACGATATTAAATATACTATATTATATTCCTTAAAACTGTTTTGCATTAAGTTCAATGCCTTGCATGTAAAGAGAAATATAAGAAAGGACATTTTTTAAACTTTTTTTTTCATAGAAAATATGAATTTTCCACAAATATATGTGTTAGGCTCATATAAATGAATACAGGTAATTGTAAGATTAAAAAACTTATGATGCAAAGAGGCTGCATTTCTAGCATAATCTTTTGAACGGCAGTTTGAAACATTCTGCTTCTTCTTTAATTTGTTGCTTTTGCACTTTTTGTTTTCAAAGCCGGCCAACTTTACACAGCCAATGTTTCAGAATAGTATATCAAATATTTTTATTTATTTATTTATTTATTTTTTTTTTAGTTGTTTGACAAATCATCTGAAATCGAATATCTGATTATAGACAAATTATGTATAAAAAAATATGAACATGTAAATGATAAGTTATAAATTTATTAAATCAAAATACGAGTATTATTGATAATATCTGCACTTTTTCTCAAATATTAATCAAGATTTAGAAACGAATGTTTTTATCTAAATGCGCAAGTTTCAGTCAAGATCAATAATTCTTAAAATTTAAAGATGTATTACACAAGACAGTCTCCTTTTCACAGTGAATATTTGGTATGGAGAACAATTATGTAACTGCCAACAGAATGATTAAAAAATAATTTTTGCAACTATTCTAGAGAAATAAGTATGCAATCTGTATTTGTATCAAAAGTTAATATTAAATCAGCAATTATTTCTGATATGTGATAAGTAGAATGTCAGATTTAAAATTTAATAGCATTTATTACAAAAAAAAAAAAAAAGGAAGAGAGAGAAATTTTTAATTTATAATATGCAGATTTTTCATAAAAGTCAACGTCATTTTTAAATACATTGAAGATAAGAACTGTAGAAAAGAAAGACAGGAATTAAAAGTATTGCATACATATTATCTCATGAAATATGATATTTTGTGTAAAAAGTATTTTAATTGCGAATGTACGAATAAAATATTGAAAAAAAAAAAGCGTGTACTGGGAAATATAAATATACAAGGTAATTCTTAATTCTGTAAGATATCATTAAATACTTTCAAAAATCGTGGTAAATATTGTAAAAATTGAAAAATACATAAGCAATAAAGATAGTATTTTTTTTTTTTTTTTTTTTTTGGGGGGGGGGGGGGGCGGGGTTATTAACTAAATTATTAACTAAATTTTATTTTTTATTACATTATATATATATATATATATATATATATATATATATATATATATATATATATATATATATATATATAATAAGGGAATATTTACAAATTTATGTTGAACTGTAAGTCAGTCATGATTAATTTATATAAATAAATATTATTTGAGATTTTTTCTATATGTTCCTATTTAGGTAATTATACTTTTAAGTAACTATATTTTAGTAATTATATTTTGAGTATATAATAATATAATTTTGAATAACCTTGTGGTTTAGAAAAATACACATTATTATGAAAAATCAATTGCTTATATCCCATTTACTTAAATCTATAGTCAGATAATTTAATGTTTAGAGTTTTTATTCTCTATTGTTTTAAACAAAGTATAGTTTTGCACCTTGTAAATTTTAATTAATTGACTGTGCTACTAAAAAGACGAAATATTTTTTAAGCGTTCTTTTAAAGTGGTGTTAGAAATTAAGTTTTTGTTCCTCATAATAAAAAAGTAAGTAAATTTCAACTTCGTATTGCAAAAGAAATATACTTTAAATACCTTTTGAAAGCATCTGTCACGCTTCACCATACGATTTCGTAAGAGCCCCTTTAAAAAGGCTAAGGGAGAAGGGGAGACTGGGGCTAGTAGTGACGTTTTTGTCATTTTTGATATTAGCACTAAGATTTGAACTAAAATGAAACATTAATATATAATACCATAGAGTAATCCTTGCGTAATATATTTATAAAACTATCATTAATATTATTAACGTTTTTCATACCATAAAATGAATTCTGCGTAAAGTCTAAATTTGTCACAACTTGCCCAGTAGCAGGGCTAGTAGTGACATGCTTGGGGCATATTGTGACATACAAATTACGCATACAAACAATGTTGTAACATATACAAATTATGTATGAAATGTTATAAAATACGATATTTTAAATCAACAATGAAAATTTTATTCCCTTATATCGTTCTTAAAAAAATAAAAACACTTTATTTATTTATTTTTTTTAGTAACTCTGTAAACCAAATGAAAAAAAAAAAAAAAAAAAAAAAAAAAGAGTTAAATTACTAACACTTGTAAACTCTTAGTGTTTTGCAAAGCTACATTTAGAGACACTTAAGAATAGAAATAATGCAAAAAAAAAAAAACCTTGGTTAATCAGGAAAGAATTAAAAAGTAGTCTAACAAAAATGTTTGGCCATATTGATATTTGAATCGGTAGCTTACTACAACGTGCTTATAGCTTTACCTATAATTTTAACATTCATTGTAAGTATAACAAGGTTCATTTTCGGTACATATGGCATGAGCACATCTTTTACATGTCATGCATGACACCCAGTTTTCTCCAGATCTCGAAAACTCGTATTGCTCCTAGCAAACTTGACATAAGCAATTTTCGTTATCTTCACAGGTATTCGATTCCTGTTACTTAATTTTATTTAATAAAGTTGCTTTTTTTTTTGTGTGTGTGTGATGCATTGTTTGACCTATTCCTATAGTGTAGATTTTTTTTTTTTTTTATATATATTCCATTTCAATATTTTCTTCCATATACAGTAGAATCTCGTACATCGCGCTTACGTATAACGCGACGACAAATCTGCGACTATTACTCATACAACGCGATAAAGAGTCTCATATAACACGTAAGATAAAGCAAGCCGTTATATCTTTCATACTTTCAACCTGTTCAAGGTTACTTACTTTTTCATTGCAGATAAGGATTGCTCCGAAACTATGCCAACACCCGACGTTTTTGGTCTCATTGCGGAATGAAATCGTACGCTCAATGCATGTCTCCTATAACGCGATTTCCTATTACGCGGAACGTATCCCCCGCGTTATACGAGAGTCTACTGTACTCTTCTTTTTATTCATATATCTAAGAAACGACATTCTGTTTACAGGAAACAGTTCTTTGACTTTCCTTAAACTGAATCCTTCCAGATTTTACTTCTGTTGCAGTCCTCTCACAATCTTCTAAAGTAGCTTTAGTTCTTTCAGTAAGCCTTTTGTAATTTAATATATATTTTTCTGAAATATAAAAATCTGCTTTAAAAATCATTCCGAGGCAAATAGAGACACAGTCACAACATGCCTCCTACACTTCGTCACAACTAGCCCCGCATTACGCAATTTTGAACTTTATTCATTAGTTTCCAAAAAGTTGTTATTCTTACAAATAAAATATATAGAATAACAGCTCAAAATATAAGCATTCAAATAATTTTAAGGACGTTTACATACTTTACGATCCCTCGTGGCAATCACGATTTTAACGTAGGTCACAAAACTTACTTTTGCAATAGAAAACACGATAAACATTTTTATCTCGAGAACAACGCAACTCTATACTTCCAAACATATACAGCACATTACAATAATCAATCTGTTCACTCACATGACGTGACAGGTTCTGAAACCTACCGGATCATTCAGGAAGCCCTATGGCACTACTTGCCCCCTGACACAACTAACCCCGGTCTCCACTAAGAGAAAATGAAAATGTCAAAGAAATTGCAGATAAAACTATCCACATATTTATTATAAAATGCATGATGATATATATTACTTTAAAAATAATATCGTTCTTAAAAAATTATTTAAAAAAAATTATAAAATTTTAAAGTCTGAATTTATTTTTCTGGGTTGCAAGTTTTAGGAATAACCAGTTATTTTTAATATTCTATACAAAGTTCTTTTAATCCGAACTTTTCAAAAATTCATATAATCGTAAACCAGTTTCGTTGTTACAAAATTGGGCATTCATTTACAAAACAAGAAATTATTAACTTCATTAAGACCTCTCAAATTCAGTCACATATAAAAAATTCATAAAGTTTGAAATATTGCACTTTTTTTTGCAACGTATTCTGTAGTTGATATATTAAAAAAAAAAAAAAAAAAAAAAAAAATCACATATGTATTCAGTTATAGTATACAAGAAACGTACAGTAAAATAATGGAGATTATTAGTGAGTTAAAATTTGCATGAAACATTCTTAAATAAGGAAATATTTTGTATTATTTTCCCCATAAAACATGAATTCTATCCATAAAATCTATTTTTATTGTTTGAAACATGCTCTATGTATAAAATATTCAGTCACACATCAATCTCAAATTCAGTCACATATAAAAAAATCATAAAATTTGAAATATTGCACTTTTTTTTGCAACGTATTCTGTAGTTGATATATTAAAAAAAAAAAAAAAAAAAATCACATATGTATTCAGTTATAGTATACAAGAAACGTACAGTAAAATAATGGAGATTATTCGTGAGTTAAAATTCGCATGAAACATTCCTAAATAAGGAAATATTTTGTATTATTTTCCCCATAAAACATGCCTTTCTATCCATAAAATCTATTTTTAGTGTTTAAAACATGCTCTATGTGTAAAAAATCTTTGATTTAATAACAGTAACTGATTTAAGAAGGAACATAATGCAAACAAAAGAAAAAAAAATAAATAATGTTCCTCGTACTCTTAAACGGTGTATCATTTACGGTTGTAATAGTAAATTATACTTTTAAACTTTTCTGTATAATCTAGATGGACCTCATAAATTTTCTTTTTTGTTTTATTTTAATCCGACTTCAGAAAATGGTGATTTTCTTTTATTTTAAAAACAACAGGTATGAACTATTTGATTCATTATATATATATAATTTTTCGAAATTTCGGGAATGTATTCATAAACATAATAACGATAATAATAATTTGCAAATAAACACGCGCATCCAAACATATACGTTACGGTCAATGTGATTAATTGGTAATTATTAATAATAATGGTTATTAATAATTACCAAATAAGAATTTTAAAGAAAATAATTTATGAGAATTTATCTCATTGACCTGCTATGATTAATAATTACCAATGAAGTTTGGTTAAAGTGAATAATTTTTGAGAATTTATCACAATGACACGTCAATGTGATAATTTTCAACGAGTTTAGCTAGAGATTTCCGTTACTAAGGTACGACTAATTGATCACGTTGAACATTCTTCTTTGTAATTATTAATAATAACTGGTTAATGTGATTAATGCCAATTATTTAACTACTTTCACCAAAATCCTTTGGCAATTATTAATAACAACCAGTTAAACTGATTAATGTCGATTAATTAATAACATTCAGCAAAAGAGGCGGTTATGATTAATAATCGCTGGCTATTATTAATAATAACTGGATATATTACTTTAACACACACTCGCACGCAGATATGTATAAAGTAAAGATGTTTCATAATAATACGTTGAAGCAATACATATCGTAATTTTTTTACATAAATATATTTTACTCATATTATAACAAGATTTATAAAGCTGCATAAAATAAAATACAAGCATTTAATTCGAATTTCTTACGTTTCCTAGCAATAAAGTTTTCAAGTAAATTCTGTAAGTTTTGGTAATCTAGCAGTTTACATTCTTAGAAGAATTAAAATCAATTATTCAATAACTTTAAGACTCTTCAAACAGTTTCGCTTAAAACTTTTTCTATAAAGTGTCCAGGAGATTTTAACAAAGAAATTGGAAGTTTTCTAGAATTGAAAATGAAATTCGATTAATCCGTAATTGTTGTTACCGGATGTCCGTTTAGAGAACCAAAGAAAGTTTTCTTTGGAAAAATACCTTTTGTCTGAAAGAGAATATTTTCTATAAACTAACAAAATACTTTTGATATTGGAACATTTTCTAAATGTCTAATTTTGAAATTTGCATACGTCTTTGTGTAAAATTGTACCTTTTATTATCCATGTTAAAATAAATCTAAAATAATTAAGCAAGTAATGCAATCATAATATAAATAATATTAATACATGTTAAATAGTTCAAAATATTATAGAATATTCATATTGTACTTAAAAAAATAAATAAATAAATAATCAATTCTGATACCGTTCTTCACTTAAAATATTACTATTATTTGTTAAATAATTAAATTCGTTAAAGATACTCAGTTCGCATATTTATCAGCAAATAATTAAATTTATAATTTATTTGAAAATATAATTTCAGCTATTAAAGTTTTGTAGCTATTATTTAATTTTGTAAAACATTCATTTTGTGAATTTTGTTGAAGCAAGAGTTTAAACAACATATATAAAACGGCAAGATTAAATTTGTAAAATAAAAAATCCAAATGTTTTGCATTGTAGATTAATAAATATATATATATATATATATACTTACATTTATATTCATATAGTTTAATCTTGATGTTCTAATCGAAGAGTGTCCAAGAAAATCCTTCCGAGGGAAGAGGGAGTTTTTAACGGTCATAGCCCGATCCATTTGAACTTCAGAGGAAACCATGGGAAAGTCTGAAAGACTGAGTTGAGTTTGAACCAGTCTGCAAGCTATGAGATCAGAATCACACTGCTACTGGTAGTGCATCTAGAGTTATCATTAGCTTAGAAAACAAATACCATATCCTTAATCTTTATCGATTTTTCTATTTTAGAATTGACCTTTAGAATGTAAAATACATGGGAAAAGAAGCTAAAAACCCTTAGAAACACGGGGAAAAAAGATTCAAAATTCCATAGAAAAAAGAATGGGACGAAAAAAAAAAAAAAAAAAAGGCTAACACCGGAAGGGATAAAAAGACAAAATTGACTAGAAAAAGACATTGAAGATCGGGAGTGGGTGGGCTTGGGCGTTCATCAATCTCTTTAAAGGAAATTTCGAATTCAACAACGCATTTAACTTATGAGAAATGGACATATTTTATTCACCAAGCATTTTCAGAATTCAATACATAAGTTTTCTATTTTCTATATTTTTCTAATTTAATCAGAATCTATATAAGCTGAATAATCAAAAGTCAATCTGTTTTTCGAAGCAGTGCATAATCCCTTCCGCGGAGGATCAAAATTATGATGTCATGTCTCCGGACCATCCTTGGGGGTATGTCCCAGACCATCACCAATTACCCATAGCGCAGTGCTAATGCGACAATAACCCAAAATCCAATCATCTAATCTATTTTTAAACGATTTAAATTTTATTTCATTTTATTTATGATTTATGTACGTGTATATTTCTAATAAAATCAACATTTAAACATATTTGATAATAAAATCTCAACCTAATTTCATATCACTGATGCTGCATATCCCTTAACACTTTCGCGGCCGCTGACGTGAATTCCCGTCATTTGAAGATCTATACTGCGCCAGTGGGCATTTCTTTAGGTTACATGAGTTACATTATTTCTTAACAATACCCAATATTCACATTTTTACAACCAATGCGCTATGAATACAAATACTGTGATTATAAAGAGTGTAATATAGTAATATATGTCCATTTATATTATAAAAATATGAACACGGAAAACATTGGTTTAAAATTATGTAATATACAAGGTTAACACCCACAGGCGGAATTTACTGTCATAAAATTAAAAAACATGCGGTCGCGAAAGTGGTAAAATTAAGATTGTAGTGTTTATATTCTTCAAAATATCTAAAATTTAAAATTTAACGCAAGTCATCCCATGAGGAAAATCATTCAAATATATCATAAAAAAAAACATTAGTGATTCGACATGAATGAAAGAAGGAATAATCATGCAACATTTCTTAATTTTTTGACTAAAAAAAAAAAAAAAAAAAAAAAAAAAAACTACATGCAATAACGAAACATATACGATAAAAAAAGACAAATACACAAAATATATTTAAAAAAATACTTTCATTATGTTTAAAGTACCCTTTATGCAAAGTAATGCTTTCGTATTTAAAAGTCAGTAAATTCCTGGAAGACGACTGAATGCAGAAATAGTATTATGACAAAGTTAAGAAACAGACACCGATAAATTCACTAAATTTGAACAATGAACTATATTAGGAAATCGATATACGTTAAATATATCAAACACAGCAACGATTGGAATCGAGAGTGTGGCATTTTATTACCCCGACTCGGCCTTGTCAGCAATTTATGAGATTTGTTTTTGCTTCATATGGTAACGTGTATTTATCGCTGAATCTAAGATATATCGGGAAACAACCTCAAAATATCCCTGCGTATGATTGCATGTTGAATTAACCAAAAAGTAATCGTGTAATCTTAATATGTGTAATTCTTGGGGCATCTATATCGTTTCTTGCGAGAGTGGTTTATAATGCATTGGCCAAACTAAACGCATTCTTTAAATCCGCCTTAAAGGACATATTAATTATGTCCGTAAGCAAGAAACCAATAAATCGGCTATTTTTAAGCATTGCAGGGAGAAAAAATGTAATTTTAAACTTGATTTAGCAAAAATAATTTGCAGACGTAAATTCCCTCACGAACTCGATTTTTTTGAAGCTATTTATATTTATAAAAATCTTTAAATATTGTTATTGAGATTTTGCTGAACCCCATGTGTCTAATTGATGGAAATTTTACATTCAGTCCACATTTTCTTAATTCCTTCCATATTTATCTCACCTAGTGTTTTGTAATTTCCTATTGGTCAATCACCTACATTCCGAGTTGGTTTATCATCCTAAGCTGACTCCGTTCCCTTTTCTATATATAAGAACATTTCTCTCTCATTTCTTTATGCACTGAAGCGCAGAGTTCTGCTTGAACTCCCTTCTTTCAAGAATACCGAAATTGATTGATTCTGGAACACCATTTCAAGCTTTTTTGAAATACAAATGGAGGTACGCGGTGGTCTCGATCACCGCAGTTACTCCTGAACTTCACGTGAAGATGATGATGATGATATGCACTGAAGGCGGAACGCTAAATGCTACCGAAACAGCTGTCTGCTTTCCTATTATTTATATTTGGTGTTCTAGACGTTATTATTTGCCTAGTTTTTATAATCCACACCAAGTCTTCCATTAATAAAAAAAATAAAATAAAAAAAAAAAAAAAATACTTAGTTCGAATTGTTTTGTTGGTTGAAGCAAGGTATTAAAAAGAAATTGAACGATTTGAAAAATTTCGACAAGAATTACAAATCTTCAATTGAGTTTGCAAGTTCCATCTTTCTACAAACTTTTTTTTTTCGTGGTAATTATATATGAAATTAATTTAAAGTAAGTTTGGTCATTGGGAGAGTTTTACTTTGCACTAGTGCTACATATTTGGTAGTTGGCGGAAGTCACCTTAAAAGTGGTCCCCCTTACCTTTAAGAGTGGTCCGTACACATGCTGTCATAATTTTGATTCCTCTCCGTTTCGGAGACGTCCAGAAGCGTAATTTGGTTCATAAATATGGAGTACATTGCCGGCAGATTTTACCTACAGTACTCAAAATTGGTGAAAACGACGGTCTTCTGCCGCAATCTTCCAATCTCTCTATTGTGAACAAAAAGGAGGTTTGTAATAGAAATTATATAAAGTGATATTTCAGTAATAGTGTATTTAAGTAGTGAAGCATTCAAAATAGAGATAATTTGTTCCCGAGAGACTTAAAATTGTTTTTACTTCTAACAAAATCACAAGAAATGACGAACGTATTTCTAGAGGGAATATAAATATATTTTGCGATAGTTACAAACAATGAAAAATAGTTCACAATTACAATTAAGTAAACTTGTCGCCAGTGTTTTTGCAACACAAACACGTTCCACACAATCGTACCCTGCACGCAGAATTGTTTCAACACTTTATATATTCGGTAATATTATCCTCTCCCCCTCCCCTTCCTTATGGAAACTTAGAACAAGTCATTGAGTTTTCTATTTTCATATTCTTATCGAAAATCTACAGTCTTCAGCGTATCGATCGCTTATAGATGTTTCTTCGTACATAACGGTTGGTTTCCCGTGAAAAGATGAATTTGATAGGCTTGAACAATCGGGGTCTCAACGCCCCCTACTTCTAAAGATTTAAAAAAAAAATTAAAACGTATAATTTTTTTTTTTTCGCTTTACATGATTTTGCAAATAATCGTATGTCTTTCGTTTGGAAAAGTATATTTTGTCTAAGGTGGGATTCCTTTTATGATACCAAATCTGATAGATTTTTTTAATGCATGAAACTTTTGTACAAATATCATGAGCGAAATTCCATTTATTTTAAGGTTTCTAGACGTTTAGTTCGACCTAGGAATCTGGGCCAGGGTCCTCCTAGTTTGAAAAAAAAAGTTTTAAAACTGATTTTTTTAGCTTATCTGTGAAGAAAAAGTGTAGTTTCCTTTTGCAACATATCAATTTATGTTGACTGGGGCTCCCCAGAGGCCCACCTATGATACCTCTTTTGAGATATTTTTTGAATCACGAATCTTCTGGAGTGAAAATGTTCAGCAAAATTTCATTGCTTTCGAGATATATTGGGGCATCCAGACTTAACCACGCTAAATCACTCTTTTATCTGTCTTTTAACATATCTTTCTCTCTTAAAGTGCTTCAATTTGCAGGTGACCCCTTAAGAGATGCCACTATTAAATCTTATGGCATTTAATACACCATAACATCAATTTGCATTACGTTCTGAAGACTGTTGATTTCATATGATTGAAAGATCGCTATTTTAAAACAAATGGATCTTTATTTAAATTTTATCATTTCATAGATAACCCACTAAAGAAATGATATTTGCATTAAAAAACTGGGTGTCAAAATTTAAAGTAAAGTGGTGTAAGTCATCATTTTTAAATTTAAATAACTGGGAGATTATTTTCCTTAGAGACATGAGATTTCTTTCGTTTAGCTTCTTAGACCGAGGGCAACATTTCCATAAATATGACTCATAGGAAAAAAAATATCGTATTTAAATTAAATTTTAAAATTTAATTCAGTGTATACAGTTCCTTGTTCAAAAAATGCCATACCAGAAATCTACACTTCATTCGAATTAATTTTGTAACTAGAAAAAGGCATCTAGGACTAATGGTTGCGAAAATAAAAGTCATTAAGTTAAACGTAGGCACCTTGTATATAGTTTTAAAAATACATAGAGTAAAAATTTAAAAAATACGCAATTACTTTTTTTTTTTTTTTTTTTTTTTGTATAAAATTTGTACTGTGTTGGAATTTATGTCAGTTTTTAAATTGTGGTTTCAAGTTTTTTTTTTCTTTCCGAAGAGAGGCATGAAATATATTATGAATTTTATTTAAAAATATTTTATCTTTTTTGTAACTTTAATATTAAACTGTAATTTGTAGTGTTCGGAAAATATTGATCCGTTTTTATTGACCAAGAAAACTGAAAGAAAAAAAAATAAATAATTTCTTTATAACTGGAAACATTTCCTTAAATCGTAAAGTAAAAATTAAATTCAAATATCGCCGAATTAAAATAATAATAATAATAAATTTAAGGTGATAACTATAATCCGACAATGAAAAAACAATCAGCTTTCTTTAATTCTTATTAATAAGGTTACATCACCATTATAATTAAATATTTCAACATCATCAACATAAATATTTGTATTAATGCTAGATACATGCTATTTACAAGAGTGTAAATCTGCTATCACATGGAAGAACGTATTGTCCAAAATATAAGATATTGCTTTTCAAAGTTATAGAAAGACAGTCTCCAGCTGCATGTAAAGTTATTTTTAAGCATAAATGGAATCTACAGATTTAAAGAATGGCATCAAATTTGGTGATATATCATCTCACGAATGTCTGAAAGGAACAAGGATAGAGCATTTTATGAAATAGTGATTTTTCAGTTGGATGAAATCATGGTTGAAACTTACTGTAAGGAGATACAAACAGTTTAAAGTTCGTGAATGAGGAATATACGTGAGGCAAATTGTATTAAACGTAGTATTTCACACATTTACCTCATGAAAATCCTATTCGGGAGGTATTATCTGATACATCCTCTCAAACAAATCTTCGTCATATAGCGCCTTAAGTGTTTCTGTAAAGTACTCACAAGAACACGCGCTTATATATGCATACATATGTCGGAGATAGATATGGCTATTTTAATGAACTAAATTTATAAATTATAGTCAAAATTTCCATATGAACATCAGAAGAATTATATATTTATATATTATTTGCTTCAATACGGTATATACATATAAGTATGTGTATGTGTGTTCGTTTTGTCGAAGGTACGTAATCAATATTTATCAGATATGAATGAATTACAATTATATATATATATATATATATATATATATATATATATATATATATGTATGTGTGTGTGTGTATAAGGAAACTGTAAAAGTAATATTAAATTTCAGTAATATATATATATACATACATACATATAAATAAATAAATAAATATATATATATATATATAGTAATACAATATTATCAGCGCAAAAATTTTAAATTTAAAGAAGATTTAATTTCAGTATTAAAACAATTATTCGGATCATAAGCGAAGACTACCCAAATCAAACCAAAAAAGAAAATATATATAAAGAAACTGTAAAAGTAATATTAAATTTCAGTAATATATATACATATATATATATATATATATATATATATATATATATGAGTGTGTATGTGTGTTCGTGTGTGTGTGCGTTTGTGTGTGTGTGTGTGTGTGTGTGTGTGTGTGTGTGTGTGTGTGTGTGTGTGTGTGTGAGCTGAAACTGAAAAAGTTCCAATGCTGCTTCTCTGTCGAGTACGATAATGATAATATCGATAAATGTCGATAATGATAGTAATAATAATAATAATAATAATTTTTGTTTTTTGTTTGAATATACAGTTTATATATTTTCAAAATTTGTAAGGGAAAATAGATTTTTAGTCAAAATATTATTTAAATGTAAAAATATTTTTCGTGTTAAAATATCTAAAAGAGTATAACGTTAAAATTATATTTAAAATAAAAATAATTGAAGTAACTATTATAGAGTACACTTCTGTAATAATAGAGACATTTACATCAATATTAAAATTTTAATTGATTTAATAAAAAAATTAAATCTGTAATTTCGTTTAAAGTTTTTATTCAGTTACGTATATTGTATGAAATTCAATACATAATATATTTATAATTTTCAGAATGTAAGTGTATTTATAAATAGAAAATGACTGATAATGCTGCAAAAGTTAAATATAATTGTAATTCCTTTCACTTATTAAAACAATTTTTATTCAAAATAACCAACTCTTGAAAAATATAAGTACTGCAAGCTTAAAATTAAAATTATTTCCAGATCTTTTGGATTTAGTGCATTTAAATTTAATTGCTACTAAAGCAGTTTTTACCTCTTTTTTTCCCATTTAATAAACTTTAAGTTTTAATAGGGATATAAATGGAGCGTTAATTAAATGTTAAGAAAAAAAAATTTCAGAATGTTGCAAATTTAAATATGTTTTATCGTTTATGATTAAAACAGCTCTAATGTGATTTTAAAAGAATAATCCAAAAATTAAATGATGTTATTATTGATAAAAGTGTGAAATTGTGCATTAAAAATATTGAAATATATCTTTCTCTTTACTCTGGGATTTTATATTTATTGAAATAATATTTAAACAATATTTATTATATAAAAAATGTCTCATTATTATTGTTGTTGTTGTTGCTGTTGTTATCATTACTGTTATTGGGCAAATATATATATATATATATATATGTGTGTGTGTGTGTGTGTGCGTGTGTGTGTGTGTATAATATGGAATTAAAAATAATTTACAACTTATTAAAAGTAACTATTTTTCTTTTTTTTCGAAAATTCATTTACAGTTATATTATTCTTTTACATTTTATTTCTGTTTGAAAATTTTTATTTATTTATTTATTTATTTTTATATTAATAATTATTGTACATAAATAGATCTGTTTTCATTTATAATTTTTTTATTGAAATAACTAAAAGATACATAATTTTATTTTCTTTAAAATTAAATATACAATATTTAGCCCAAAACAAAAGATAAAACGAAATACATTGTTTCCTCAAACTATACTAATGAAATAAATTAAATATTTTAAGTAAAAATGTCTATGCTAGTGTCCTTGTTTTATTATGGATCACAAAATTAAGCTCCATTCCCCTTACTGTTTGCAAATATAGATATACGAATTTTTTTTTTAATTTCCTCCCTGAAGAAGACTTCTGTGTTTTTTGGGGGTTTATTTCATTTCATTTGTTAAATTATATCCTATATAAATAAAAATCCTATAAATAAATAAATAAATATATATATATATATATATTCTTTCAAGAATAATTAAAAAAAAAAATTCGATTTTTAAATATTAAAAATATCTTCTATTTAACGAAAAAATATAAAACTTGAACACTGGATGATTATTTGTCTTTAAGGTAAATGGGCTTGCATGCAGTATAAAACTCTTATTTGCGAAAATTTATGAAACTAATTAAAATTTACTTAAAGTTGACTGATCGAGGTAGAATAAGCATAACTGGACAAAAGGAATTTCTCACACACTTATAATTATCAATATTCACAGGACATTTGAAAGGCACTTGATAGAATAAGAAAATTCAGTGTACTTATGAAGATAAAGAATAACCTACAATCGCATTATATTTCGAGTAACAGAAGAGTGTAGAATGAGATGTCCCTAAGTTGAATTGCAAATTAGTGAAATTCCGAAACAAATAAAAACTTAAATTACAAAATCACATTTATTGACATACAAAAAATAAACAAGCAGATGCTCTATGTGACAAGAAGTGTGGTCCTGCACAATTCATACTAGTAAATTAATATCTGTCGAAATTCTCAAAGAATCGTGGTGTCGTGATTAGCTCCCTAATGCAACATCGACTCTTGCTGAGTGACCTTTTACCACTTCATACCACTTCACAATCGACTCGTATAACAATGATTTTATGTATTCCTACAAGAAGGCGTTATTTAGTTTTTATTTGGTTAATGTGAAGATCAAGCTACTAATACTCTAATTTCAATTCATCGTGGGGAATATAAAACATTCAAAAATTGTCCGACAACGGTGGAAAAGTGAACAGGGGCTCCAAAATACAGCAATGATATATCTGTTTGTGTGGTGAGCGGTACAGGCTGCAATAAAAACAAGAATCCCCAAAAACACTGTACTATACGCTAGTTTATTCTGGTAACAGTTAAAGGCCAAGTAGACGATCACGAAATTTTCTTTCATGCATGTAAACGTGGAATTTCTTCTGGTATTTACGTGAGGTCTTTAGGTGGGAATTAACACAAACGGATAATTCGGATAATTGAAAATGCCTCCTCTGGTAAAGAATACCTCATTATTGAATAACATTAAGGCAGAAAAGTATGGATTGCTCGTTTTCATTTGGAGTATATACCTAGCAATATGTAGACGGTTTGGTTGGTCATCAGATTTTAACTATTCAACATTATCATGTGGAATGTCTGGATAAATTCCTCGCGTAGATACAAGATACACCATGCTATGATTAGCACAAAGTTTGGCTGCCCCTAACTGAGTACGTGTAGAAGGAGCCGTTCCAAATCTGTTTGATATATATATATATATATATATATATATATATATATATATTATTATTATTATTATTATTATTATTATTATTATTATTATTAATGATGTTAAAGTTAGAAGAAATCCTTGTAAATTCCTCATGGTGTAATCTTCAAGCTGCATATCATTTTACATTTACCGCTCCATACATTGAATACCTAACTTTCAATCCGTCTTATGTGACATTTTTCATAATTGCAAGGAATTCATCTCGAAAGATGTCGTCACATTGTACATCCAGCATTGAGGATGTGCCGCTTAACAAAACAAATATCCGATTTGTTTGGTTTTTTTCAGAACCCTGATATGCAAGTCTTTTGGAATGACAAATACGCCATTTTCTCGAAGAAAACTCGCATACTCTCAATAAATTATAGATATGTTCTGTAAATGAGTCGCTTTTCCGGCATCTTGCGTAAAATAACGCAAGAAGTAAAACTTTCATAAGATAATATACTCTAATAATTTCCATCATCTCTTCCTTAAAGATTAGCGTTATTTCTCTAATCATTTGTAATTGCACAACTTAAACAAACTATTAACATTTTTATTAATTAAGACTAATTTCCTCTGTCCAATAATAGCCAATTTAAAAGTTTATTTTGATCTATATAATAATGGAAAGATTTTTTTGTGTCATGATTCTGTGTGATTTTTGATGTCATTATTAAAATTTTATTTTTAATTATATTCCTTCTCTCTTCCAAGCTCAATTAAAAAAATAAAATAAATATGTATATATATTGTGTAGATGCATAAATTTTCCGTTGTCATGAATCGACCACTAATAAAATTCTAGCTTTAAATTTAAGTAAATTTTATTAAGACGGAAATAAAATGGATCAAATGAAAAACGTTTATTAATTTATTTTTTCTTTAATTTAAAGTTAAGTAATTTGTTATTGTTAGAAAAAAAAATCAAAATGGGCTTTATATTTTTTATTAGAAAAGTATCATGTTTCACACAGAAGTTGATAGATTAATTTTTAAATGTATTATTACTACATTTGTTGAATTATTTTTTTGTTTTAAAAATAAATTATTTGTAATAAAGTATGTAAATTCATCGAAAAGTGAACTTGTGACCTCACAGATAAAACAATGTTTCCGGCAACTGAATTAAAAAGGGATAAATTGACATTGTGTGTGATATTAAATGGAAATATATATATATAAATGCAATTTCGAATTTCATATATATATATATGTGTGTGTGTGTGTGTGTGTATAATAGTAAAGAAATCTATAAAAAAAATTACTTATTTCTCATCGTAAGTTGACTATTATTTATATTTGTCCATTAAAATTTAAGAAACATAATCTAAAAAATTATAGAAAAATAGTAAAAAAGCTATACAATTTATCTATGTAAGTAAAAAAATTTTAGATTTCATATTCTTTTATTTATTTATTTATTTAATTAATTAAAAAGGAACTTTGAAATAATTATCTTTCTGTAGAGTATCTCACTTCATAAGGTGAACCAGAAATCCAATATTCAATTAACTTTTTGTTAAAAAGAAAAAAAAAATCTTGAAAATTAAAGACATAATATCAAATTCAAGTTTAAATGTAACAACATTTCCGTAAGTAAAATAATTATATGACACTAACTTATTTGCTATTAGTTTAAGCACATATAAAAAAAGAAAAAGGGCAAATTACATTATTCTAGAGTTAATAATGTAACGCTGTGAACTTAGATAATTTAAGAAATTTTACGGTAAATAATTTCAGAAGCAGCTCTGTTTGGAACTCATTAAAGTTTCGCCTACGAAAAAAAAAAAAAAAATTAAATGAAAAAAAATATTAAAGGGCATGCGTAAAAATAATCCATTTGTTCAGTTTTTTTTTCATTAAAATAATACTTAAAAATAAAATAAAATAAATAAAAAAATGAAATAAAAGAAAGAAAGATATTTAAAGAATACATCTAAAGAACAAGTCACAATTAAAACTTATTTTAAAAGAAAGTACATATAATCACAAGCGTTTATACACTTGAAAATAAAGGTTGTTTTTCAATACATATATGAAAAAAGAAAGTTTGTTATAGTTAACTTAAAAGCTTAGTATATGAAAAATAAAAGTTAAAAGGTACTTTTTTTATTATTTACTTTATTTTATATATTATATATATACATATATGTATATATATATTTCTAGTATTTGTTTTTACAAACAATAGTTTTTGTTACAATAATATCATTGTTATTTTTGGAATTTTTATTTTTATGTTTACCCTCCTTTTACAGTTCCTTAAACTAACTTACAGTTCCAATGACATGCTTTTAATTTTATTAATAGTAGTTTGCATTAACTTAAGTGCATTTTAAGTATTTATTCATGGTGATTAGTAACTGATTAAAGCTTGGTACTTTTTGCATAAAATAAACATTTTATTGAAATTCATGCCTTCAAATATATTATATCCCATATGATAATAGTATTATATAAACCAAAAAAGGAAACAAGAAAGAATAAATGACTTGATATTCTTACGTTTAGAAGTCTTAAAATTTCACTGTTAGCATTTAATTAAGTATTTTACATATAATGAATGTTTAATTAAAATATTTATTAAAAAAAAAAAAAAAAAATATATATTACAATTTTATTTTAAGGACCCTCTTCACTCACCGTCGTCGGAAGCCGAAGCTAATGCTATTCTATGGGAAATTTTTCTTTACAAATAACTTATTAATTAATACATATTTTTAAACCCTGTTTTCACATTCTGAAAATTCCCAGCTGTTAAATGGACGGACCTTTTTTAAAAAAATATTTTTTTATTTTTTTATGTTTTATTTTGAAGCTGCAAACTACGAATTTTCAATATGTGATTTTTTTTTTTCATTTTGCAATTTCAAAATAAAATATTAAAAAAAAAAAAAAATACATTTTTAAAAAAGGTCCGTTAATTTAACAGTTGGGAATTTTGTTGGGAATATGTATTAGTTAATAAGTTATTTGTAAAGAAAATTTCCCCGTAGAATAACATTGGCTCGGGCTTCCGGCGACGGTAGGTGAAGAGGGCCGTTAAGAAGAAATTTTGTTTAAAATATTTCTTCTTCTTCTTCTTCTTCTTCTTTTTTTTTTTAAGTCTGGTCTGCAAATAAGGTACACTTATAATAAAGGTCTTTTTATGATACTAAAGGCAGAAAAATAGTTTAGAATATTAATGTTTGCCGTGTGCACTATGAATATAACATGATGCAAGATAAAAATACTATGCATACAAAAAATGTGAAATGTGACTATCCTGTAACACTTGTATGAAAATATCAATTTTTGCTATGCATACATCTTTTTACGTTATTTTAAGGAGTGGTATTTAAAATTTCTTTGGCTAATACTTTTTTTTATTTCAAATTATCCATTTTTTTTTTTTTTTTTGTAAATTTCGGGACACAAATATCACTTTAGGTATCATAATTGTTGCTCCATTTAGATAGTTAAGAGTGGTAGAGAAGGAATAACTCTTTGCAGGTTTGCTATCAAATGTGACGTGCATATATATACATTGATGTTTATGATTGTCATAAGGAATAATCGGTTAAATTTTTCAAATAAAACACTTATTATGTTAAAGTAAGTGCAATCACAATAAATGGTCCTAAAATTTGAAAATGGCCATAGTATTGCACCAAAATTTGCAGTGAAACATATCAAATAAATGAAGTAATTATGACCTAACTGTTGCTAAATTCGAGAAAAACGTACAGTGTTTTGGAAATTACTATGCTCCAAAAGATTAATTTGTAAATGACATTTTTTGTAAAATATAGAGTATATAAACTGAGCATTGGCAAAAAATTGTATTCTTTTGTTCATTTACTGGTTACCCCGTTGCTAGTTATTGATTTAAAAATGGTAATAGAGTTTAATTCATATAGATGATTAATATATATTTATTGTTTGTCGTTATAAAGCATCCTAAAGTTTTAACTTATAAGCAAATTGCTATTAATTTTGTCACGTGGATGATTTTATGCGATTCATGGGAAATAAAAAAAAGAGTTAAAAGAGAGTTAAAAAAATTCTGCTGGGTAGAGCTTGACATGAAAAAACGGAATTGTGTCAAAGTATATGACACATACAGCTTGAAAAAAAAATGAATTTAATGATTAATATTTGATCACGTGTGGGTCATTTCATTTCTTAAAACGTTCAATTTCTTCGTGTAAAGCGTATCCTGGTGGACATTTTTGAATTAATTTTCTATTTACTCTGGCAGATTTTATAAATTGTATGCATACCAAATTTTTTGACAGTCTTCTTCACATTTTTATCAGCAGTATACTGAATATAGTTTAGTTGGAGTTTAATTAAACTCACAGTGTACTTGTTTCGGTGCTTATTTAGATAATTTTTAAGCACAGATTACACACACTCTCAATTACATATTTTTTATGAAAACGGAATGATTACTCATGTTACTATCCACACAGTTGTTAAGAAATATGTTGAATATTATAACTAACACATTCCAACAAAGTTGTAAATTGTTTATGATTTCAGTTTGTCAGTATTTCTGTCCTAAGTTGCATAATTATTTAACAAATTCCTTGAAACAGATTAATTTTATTCAATTTCACTATGGGGTATTCCTTGTTGCAAATGGGATAGAATCTACGGCTGGTTGGCGTGCAGGAACATCCAAAAGGATATAGAAGCAATGTAATATATGAGAGATATTTCTATAAACCACATTTCAATATCTCTATTTTTCAGTAATTAAAAAAAAAAAAAATGACATTTGTCGGAATTTTTTCTCATTTTTTATTTATTCTGTTTTTGGTCAATAATCCGTTTCTGTGATCTGGTTTTACTCATGAAAGGAAACATTCGTAAACAGATACGCTCACATAGAGACACATTAATAATATAGAATGCCAATTTAAAGAAACAAATTTTATAGCCTTTTAAATTACATTTTTTGGAAGCTAATGTCAGTTTTTTCATTTTTTTAATCGGCATGATTTGTCTTTTTTTTTTTTTTGTCCATTGGAATTTCTTTTAAATTCGTTCAATAGCAAATATCATACAAAATCAAGTGAATTCTTAAAAAAAGCGTTGTTGCGATTATTATTAGTTGCGATTATTATTGGTGTCGTTTCACATTGTTTAAGCAATGAATTTTAATAACGAACATAAATCATATAAAAAGTACAAAAATTTATTTACTACATGCGTTTACTTTCCTCTTTTCAGAGAATTAAAAAATAAGGAAAAATCATTAGCATTTAGTTTTAAAATAGCTTAGAGCTATGATATTTGCTGTTTTTAAATAATAATTGAAAATCGTTATTGCTATAAGCTATGAATATTTAAAGGCAGTTACATTTTTATGACAATCCAATTACATGCATCAATGCGAAAAAGCATCAAAAAGAAACAAGAAAGAAAAATCACGCAGTGCGCATTGATTAGTAACACTTTCAAACTGTACGCAATTGTTGAATCGAATAACTATTAATATTCTTTGCTTACGTTATCGCAAAACAGATAGAAGGACTGAAAAACATACAAATAGACTAATGGATTTTAAAATTACTCTTAGGCATTTTAGAAAGTGTTAAAAAGGCTTAACGCAAAAGAAAATGCAGCCGTTAGATTATAATTTCAGCTTTTAAACTATCTGAATATTTTACTGTAGCCCTGTAAATCTGAAAGTTAATCATATCATATTCTATACAAAACAATATTTTAGAATAATAATAATACATGTCAATATTTTTAAGATTTTTGTAGTAGAAAGATTTTTAAATATAACTTTTAAAAAATTCCGTCTTAAAACGTAATGCATTGTTTTTTTTTTTTTTTTTGTTTGTTTTTTTTTGTTGTTGATGTTGTTGTCCATGTAAACAAACTAGTTGTACAGGACCTATTAATGACATTCCATAGGGAACATGACTGTATCATTTTTAAAAAATTCTCAAAATATTCACGGATTAAAGGAGCCGGAGACAAACAGATAGAAAGGTAGACAATCGGACAGACAGACGCTCAGATTGAGATCATATTCCCACTAAAATTATAAGAAAGTGTTAAAACGCTCATGTAAACAAAAATGCAATTCCAGCAAAATTTTATTAATACCTTTTAATGTAACTGATTATTTTTGTGTGGCCCTGTAAATCTAATGCTAACCATACTATATTACACAGAAGGCACATTCTTTTGTGCATACGAATAATATATTTTAATTGCATTAAGCTTTGTGGAAGATAAAATTATTAAAATTTGGTTTATAAAAATAACTCTCATACAACACAATGCTTTTGAGTACTTTCAAGTGCCCCTGTACACAAACCAGATAGAAATGTACTCTACTTTACATAGGAAACATCCGATAGGGAATTGAATAACATATCAAATTTCATTAAAGTTTCTATACATTAAAGGTATTAAAATATGATTTATAGAAATTCCTCTCATAGAACACAATGCTTTCGAATACTTTTGGGTGTCCCTGTACAAAAACCAAAAGTGGTATCCATTCCATTTTCAATAGGGAACATTCGATAGTGAACTTCAATAAAATATATCGGTTTAAAGAAATTCCATATATATTTACGGTAATTAGAGCGCAAAAAAAAAAAAAAAAAAAAACAGACAGAGAGACAGACAGACAGATAGAAGAACAATCAGACATATACACAAATTAAAATTATTTTCACACTAAATAAATAATAGAAAGTGTCAAAAACGCTTAATGTAAACGAAAGTACATTTCTAGCAATTGTTTATTAATAGCTCTTATTATAACTGAATATTTTTGTGTCACACTGTATATCTAATGGTAACCATGCTATATTCTATGCAAAACATTCTTTTGTGCATATAAATAACATATTTCAATTTCCTAAAACTTCGTGGAAAGTAAAGTTATTAAAATTTGATTTATAGAAATATCTCACAAAGAACGCAATGCTTTGGAATACTTTTGAGTGTTCCTGCACATAAACCGATGGTGGTATTTCCTCCATCTTATACACGAAACATCCAACAGTGAACTTGAAAAACATAATTTCAATTTAGTTCAGATATATCTATATATATATATAGTGTCCCTGTACATAAAGTAGTGGCGGTATGCAATCTATTTTATATAGGAAATATCGAATAGTGAAATTGAATAACATATTTCAATTTCATGAAGATATTGTATAGTAAAGGTATGAAAATATGGTTTATAGAAATAACTCTCATAGAACACTATTGTTTCAAATACTTTCGGGTGTCCCTGTGCACAAACCAGTAGAGGTATAAACTCCATTTTCAATAGGGACCATCCGATAGTGAACTTAAATAACATATATCAGTTTCAAAAATTTCCATAAATATTTACGGGAGTTTTTGCGCGGGCAGGCAGACAGACGGACAGACGGGCAGATACACAAATTGATATTATATTCACACTTTAAAAAATGTTAGGAAGTTTTAAAAACGCTTAATGTAAACGAAAGTAGAATTCTAGCAATTTTTTAATAATAGCTCTTAATATAACAGAATACTTTGTCTCACCCTATAAATCTAATGCTAATCATGCTATATTCTATGTATATTATTCTTTTGTGCATATAAATAACATATTTCAATTTCCTAAAACTTCGTGGAAAGTAAAGATATTAAAATTTGATTTATAGAAATATCTCTCATAGAACGCAATGCTTTAGAATACTTTTGAGTGTCTTATATATATAACACAGAGTTGGTATTTAATCCATTTTATACAGGAAAAATCCAATAGTGAACCTGAATAACATATTTCAATTTCATTAAGATATGTGTATAGTAAAGGTATGAAAATATGATTTATAGAAATACCTCTAATAGAACGCAATGCTTTGAAATACTTTCGGGTGCCCCTGTACACAAACCAGTAGAGGTATAAGCTCCATTTTCAAAAGGGAACAACCGATAGTGAACTTGAATAACATATATCAGTTTCAAGAAATTCCACAAATATTTACGGGAATTAGAGCTCTGAGAGCCAGACAGACGGACATACACACAGACAAACCGAAGTCATTAACACGTTTCAACCTTGTTGAGAGTGTTAAAAATGTTAGAAAGTGTTAAAAACGCTTAATGTAAACGAAAGTAAACGTTTAGCAAATATTTATCAATAGCTCTTTATATAACTAAATATTTTTGTGTCACCCTGTAAATCTAATGCTAATCATGCTATATTCTATGCAAAGCATTTTCATTTGTACTTATAAATAACACATTTCAATTTCATAAATCTTCGTGCAAAGTAAAGTTATTAAAATTTAGTTTATAGAAATATCTCTCATAAACCGCAATGCTTTGGAATACTTTTGTGTGTCCCTGTACACTAATCAGTGGTAGTATTTGCTCCATTTTATACAGGAAACGTCCGATAGTGAACATGAATAATATATTTCAATCTCATTAAGATTTGTGTACAGTAAGGGTATGGAAATATGGTTTATAGAAATGCCTCTCATAGAACACAATGCTTTGAAATATTTTAAGTGGTCCCTGTACACAAACTAATAGAGGTATAAACTCCATTTTCAACAAGGAACATCCGATAGTGAATTTGTATAGCATATTTCAATTTCGTTAAGATTATTGTACAGTATTGGTATGGAAATATGGTTTATAGAAATGTCTCTCATAGAACTCAATGCTTTTAAATTTTTTCGGGGGTCCCTGTGCACAAACCAGTACAGGTATAAACTCGATTTTCAATAAGAAACATCCGATAATGAACTTGTGTAACATATTTCAATTTCATTAAGATTTTTGTACAGTAAGGGTATGAAAATATGGTTTATAGAAATGCCTCTCATAGAACACAATGCTTTGAAATATTTTCGGGGGACCCTGTACACAAACCAGTAGAGGTATAAGCTCCATTTTCAATAGGGAACATCCGATAGTGAACTTGAATAACATATGTCAGTTTCAAGAAATTCCATAAATATTTACGGGAGTTAGAGCGCACACAGACAGACGGACAGACAGACAGGCAGACAAACCCATGTCATAAACACTTTTCAACCTTGTTGGAAAGTGTTAAAAAGAATAATAATAATAATAATACATATATTAATTTTTTTAAGCATTCAGAGTAATGATTTTAAAGTTAAGTTCTGAAATATTTTAAGATTTAATTAAAAACCAATCAATAATAATTCCTTTAATCTAATATAAAGCAATTATTAATATATTGTTCACATAAATTCAAATTGTGATTTATTTTTGATTTATTATGATTACCACAAAAAATTAAGTACTAATAGGATTTAAGGCAGTTATATAAAGAAAATGACAGAAAAATAACTATTATTATAAATTAAAATAAAAGTTCATTGAACTTGAAGAAACTTTGTTCTTTCTCTAAAATAAGTATCATGTATTATACATAATGTGTATTTTTTCTACATAATGTGTATTTTTTCTATAATTTATCTATGTATATAAATATATATATACAATTGTTTGCAGAAAAAATAAATAAATCACACGGAGAAAAACTCAAATTTAATTAATTTTTACAGGAGTAATTTAATTAATTTTTACATATTGTATGTTAGTTTACATTAGACTTGCAAAATTAAAAATAATATTAATAATAATAATAATAATAATAATAATTACTAGTTAATACCCGTCAAAATTTGACGGGTCATGTGCAACTTAAGTCTTTTCACTGCATAAAGTTTTAAACATTCCTGTTTTAATAATTTTCATTTTTTTTTCTTTTTAACCAGTTTAAAAAACCTCTGTTCTAGTGAATTATTTTTTGGTTGGAGGGGACGGAGGAATAAATTTCATGGAATTTCAATATACAAAATTTAAGATTGCTCCATATAATAAAAATAAAATCCCAAGATTTTCCCTAATTTTACTCTAAATATGATCAAAAGAATGTGAGGAATAATTAAAAGAAAGAATTTATAGATTGATAAAGAAAGCATACATCAATACTTTTCAAACACACACACACACACACACACACACATATATATATATATATATATATATATATATATATATATATATATATATATTAATTTGATTGCTAAATTTTATCTTCAACATGCTTTTCTACAAACAGCATAACACAAAGATCATGACTCGAAAAACAATAATTTCACAAAACGGTATTAAGAGCAAATGCGCCATCTATCGATGTAAATATATATATATAATTCAGAGTTTTTTTTTTTGTTGTTGTTGTTGTTGTTTTGGTTTTTTTTTTTTTTTTTAAATATTTTTAAAACCACATAAATATATAAGGCAAAATAATTTAATTTAAAATAAATTTTACTAATGTTTGTGCTTTCTTTATATTCTATAATTAAAATTTTATTTTCACTTAGAAATAGACTATGCTACTTAAAAGTAAGTGAATAACAACATTATAACCCTTTATTCCATCAAAATGGTATATTTCAACAAAAGTTTACAGTTAAATAAATAAATAAACTATAAGAATGGATCTAATAATTTAGGAAATTAATTTGCTCAGTAAATTTCTTATAATAAATTATACTATAAAAATTTTTACTCGTGTAAAATATCAATATTTTAAGGTTATTCTTTCTAAGGTATTTTTTCTATAATATACCATTATGGAAATGAAATATCAGAAATTATAATAATTAGATAATATATATATATATATATATATATATATATATATATACATATATTTATATTTAATATGATTTTTAATCCTTTTTTTCTTAACGAAGTATTCAAGTGATAAAAGTTAATTTTTAAAGAAAATTAAACTCTGAGAATTTGTTAATTTTAAAAGAATTTTTTTTTTCTTTTAAGAAAAGGAAAACGATAATTTTAAGAATATATATGTTTTACACGGTAACAGATGGCGCCACAATATAAAATCCTGAAATACCCCTAAGAATTCGCGAATTGGTTTATTTTAATATACTGCCTTAGAAATTATGGATCAATGAATAAATCGTGTGAATTATTTTTATGATTGAGCTTTAATTAGGCGTCTGCCATAGACATATGAAATATTAATGTCATCTGCTCGATCTCTATCATCGGTATTCGTATTGCACTGCATAAAGAGAAATGAATATTCCTGTTCCGAATTGGTTCGAAATTTTCTCGCGCATGTCCAGATCTTGTGATTTTGGTATTACAGAAAGAGCTTTGTGTTTTAATATTATAGATTTTATGACATCTTCTTTGTTTTTATCATTGTAACAATCCTGTTACGCACGGTGGCCTAGGAACTAAAAATTCTATTGGAAATCAATTTCCACCTGCAAAGTACGGCTAGAATTACTGGACACCCTTTTATTCCGCAAAAGTTTAGCTTTTGGACGATTCTTATCAAATAATGCCTAACAGGAGAAATTTTGTTAAATTTAAAGCTCTCTACTGGAGACTACTGTGGACATATTATGTAAAGGTTATAAAATTTTTATAACCCCTTTCAAACCCTTAAGGGTTAGATTTCGTTAATTTCGTTCTTTGAGAGCCCCTCTTTATGAGAGGGACCAACTGACCAAATGGTATGTTATTAGATTCATTGGTAGATAAATAATTGAATGAATCAACGAATAAGTGAGTGGGCCTGTAGTATTTTGACTTTGTATAATTCGATAAAACAACATGTGGGATCGACGGTGTGAGCAAGATGCTCACATATTCTTTAAATACATCTAATTTATTTCAAAATCAATAAGTATCTAATTATAAATTAAAATAAATAAATTTTACGAATAATAGTAAAGTTTCAGTAATAAAATCATTGATCTCCTTTTAAAATATTGCAATTTATATATGAGGGATTTAAAAGGTAATTTGTTTTTCTTGTTCACCCAAAAGAATCATTTATTTATAAAGTGCAATTTAGAAAAGATTGTTTATATATACAATAATTCTATTTATATTTCTCCCTTAAAAAAAAAAAAAAAAATTATGTTGTAAATTATTTTTGTCTGTTTAACTTCATAAAGAGAATATTTTTTATTATAGACCTTATATGGAAGTCAATTGCGGTTTAGATTTGTATTCAAGGATTTATTTCCATACTTGGTGTCACTGTGACAAATATAATTACATTTTGTCTAGCTCCTGCTAACGATTTTTGTTGGCGACCAAATTTATGCCAGATTAAGGGTTGTAATATTTCAACCGTCATTTCAATTTTCAAATTTTCCCATACACTTAACATGAGGACAAAGAAACATATGGTTGGCTCTCTGGTGCTTAATATTTCTATTTCTGTCATTTTCTTGGCCTTTTAGAAATTAATTCTTGTTCGCTCCCAGTTTTGATTCGACCTCTGAATTTGGTTAAACGAACAACATTTTTATAGTATGCTCTCTTCCTCAGTTCTCCATGATCTTAGCTACAGTGGAGTCCGAATTCTGTTTTTATTGCTACAAATATGGATCATACTATACATTGAAATGAATGTAATGCTATATCTGTATTTTACTGCATTATTTAAATAAATCAAGTGGTTCTTCGTACTTTAATTTTTTTAATTACTAAGTAGCATTTTTATTGAATGAACCTGGACTTTCTCACCACTACCCGTACACCTCGGCACCTCACCGATAAACTCCACCATAGACGGTCTTTTCGCAGTTCTCAAAATTGGTGTCAATTGTAGTCAACATAAATCTAATTGTATAGCATAAGTTTGTTAGAGATCTTAAGACCATGCAATCTTATAACATAATTGTCACATTCAGTCTTTTTTTTTTTTTTTTTTTTTTCTTTTCAGACAACTTTCAAAGTCCTCTCAACGTTATTTCAAAGTCCATAAATTTTTTACGATATTTTAATTTTTTCGATTTTCGATTTTAGTCCTTTGAAATTTTTAACGTTTAGAAAAAGCAAATTTATGTGGGATCAATATTTAAGTTCGTTTTGCAACGGTAATTGAGGACGTTTGACCCATTGTAATAATTACATAAGTGTATTGTTTCGGCAAAACCCAATAAGCGAGAGGAGAAGGTTTATTAGTAGCAGTAATATGTATGTACACATAGATGCTAAGACTCTCGTTTTTCAAGGGGGACTTAATATCGAAAAAAAAAATTATAATTACAATCATCTTAATTAATCGTCGAAAATACATGACAAATTCCTTAAAGAAAATAATGGTGACATATCTGATTAAGAAATTAGAAAAGTTGGCAACTTTGTATATTTATGTGTATATATATATGTGTGTGTGTGTGGTTTTGTTGGAAAATCTCTCGTTGTGTCGGAAACAATGCAAATGGTTTCTGATATAGTTTAAGATTATAAAACATTTTACATTCACTTCCATAGTCATTTTTCAAGCGTAAATATACGCAGGAAAATACGAAAATAATTGGTTTTCAAGTAGAACTCAACCAAAAATGGAACATAGAGCTTGAAAGTGGCTGATCGTCTTCTTGAGGATATTTTACAAAAAAAATTTTTTTTTTTTTTTTTTTTCGTTTTATTTCTCCAGGGTAATAAATGGAAACCATAGTCTGGAATGTCTGTGTGTTGTTTAATTCTATGTATTTAATTTCCTTTGTTACATGATTTAGGGAAATTATCTCTTCTTTTTGTATGTTTAGGGACGGGGCCAAAAATACGTTTCCAAGTGTACACGTGTTTCAGATTATCTCAGAAAAAAAATTAATTATTTCAAATTATAAAGGCGATTTTTTGGCGTGTGAATTTATTATGAATACTAAATATAAACTATTGTGTGATTTTTCAAAATCCCCTTCCTCCTTCCTGAGGAAGGGGAAAGCCATTTTTAACTCTCCTGTGAAATACCCTTAGATGGCGAAATTCTGTATATGGGTACTGTTTACGAATGTGCGAAACATGCCCTTTGATGGATTTTTTTTAATTTACCCACTTGAACCGTTTAGTTGAGAGATACAAAAAGCAAAATTTTAAGCGTAGAGGGGGCTGCAGATATATTTGACATAAAATAATAGATGGCACTCAGCATCTATTTCCTTCCGTAAAGAAGGTATAACGCTGTCAGCGGGGAGTGTAATTTATAGGTGCATTACCCATCGCTATTAGTGTCTGTGTGAAAGCGTAATGAAGAAAAAATATCCGTTTCATTTTTCTGACTGACTTTTTTGAGTACATTTTTTCATCGAACATTATTTTCGTCAGGTGAAATGAAATTCCCATCAAATTGATGCTTTAAAAAGAGTGATTAACTGTGATTGCATGTATGTATCATAATCTTTTGCTTCTGATATTTGGGATTTTGCGGTATTCATCCTATGTAATGTTTCCCTGTGGTAGCCCCACAGGGAAACATTACATAGGATGGATGTTAGGATGTTAGGATAGGATGTTAGGAAAGTCAAACTGTGCTATAACTTAGCTATGGTATAGTTTGACTTTCCTTACTGAGAGTTTACATGCTCACTAAGATGAATAATTAAAGAAACTTAGCTGTAGTTTTTTGTTTTACATTTTTTGATATTTTGATATTAATAAATGATATGAAATTCGAAGAATTCATTTAAAAGTGGTGACAAACTAATAAGTCAAAACCTATTACTAGTTTAATAGTAAAAATAAATTGCTGCAAATTACGGTACAAAAAATATATATTAATTATTCCTTACTTTTTATACTGGATACTATGCGCATTGTGATTTTATATTTCAAAGATTAATAATAATGATGAAATATATTATATTTCTTCCTTATTTATTTCATGAAAAAAACGCAGAAATAGCAAGTAAATAAAAGTGAATTTTCTTGTTAGAATTTAAGAATGATCTGTTATATATATATATATATATATATATATATATATATATATGTTTTTTTTTTTTTTTTTTTTTTTTCAGTTTTGAATATCTCATCAAAGTGTTTGGTAGCTTGATTTGTAAAACTAATATTTCTTTTTTACAGAGATTATATTAATTCATTCGGATTATATTAAAGGAAAAATATTTTTCCTTGATGTAAATTTTTGTTAACACCTTATAATGTTTGTGTGTATCGAGATACTATCTAAGAATATTCGAATTTAATTACGCATTCTCTATTTATTTACGTGATACGACAATGTAAATTTTTCTTAAGTGCTAAATTTTGAAAATTATCTTTTTTATTTTATTTTATTTTATTTTGTTTTGTTTTTTAATTTATGATTTTTCTCTTTTCTTTTCATTTAATTAATGTGTTTATTCATTTTTTATGGTTTATTTCTTCTTTTTTCCCTTTTCGCATTTTTTTTCAATATACATTTATTTTATTTTATTTTTTATTTATTTATTTATTTATTTATTTTTTTAAGGATGCTTAGTATTTTTAACTTTATCTTTACTAAAGCATTTAGTATGCTTAGCATTTTAAACTTAATCCTTACTAAAGAATTAAGTAAATGTTTTAATCTTATTGAAATTTTATTTTTTCCAATTCTAAAAAAAGAAAAAAAAAAAAACTCTTTTAATACATTCTCGAAGTTAAAGGAAATATTTGCATTGAACAGAATCATCATTGTTAACCCTCTGGCTGCCTGTGAAAAAGAATATATATATATATATATATATATATATATAATTATTCACTGCATAATTTTTAAATGCACAAAATAAAATATTAATTATAACATGAGATTAAAAATATGACTGTGCGCATATCAACAAACTTTAAAACTATTATTTGCGTTCTCTATGATTCAAAAATAAGGTAAAATTACATAATTATATAATTTAGAGTTATGCTTGTGTTGTTGAAAAACAACAGCTCAAAGAACGGATGTATCCGTCAGTGGAAATCAGATGATTGTAATAAAACATTAAAATTAAGAAAACACATAGAATATTTTGTAACGGATATGATCGGTTCTTTTCAATAGGAACTTTTGAAAAAATAATGAAAAATATTATTTTATTTTAGTTGTTAATGGTATCTTAAGCATTACCTCTTGCTTCGATATTAATATGAATTTTTTGTGTCATGGTAAAAAGGAAACAGATTTACCACGAATATACATTTTGTTCATAGATGTGAATCTTACTACAGTTGCTTTCTTTGTACCTTAATATTTTATTTAAAAATGTTTAACTGATGTATAAACCATTTCTCAAATTTATTTTTTAAATATTTCTTTAGATCAAGTGTCCTTATACCTAAAACAAGATATGTTTAAGTTTAAGTATTATAAACTAGTTTATGTAACTAAATATTACATGAAATCCGTATTAATGTTTTAGATATATCAGAAATACTGAATTTTAAAGTTATTAGGTTATAACTTTTTTTTTTTCTACAAGAAATCTTAAGATATTTAAATGTTTTAAAAAATACATAAAGCGGTTTTTTTAGGGTACTTCAATAAAATTTTGTTTTAAAATATTGAAAGCTGAACACTACATTATTCTATCCGATTACAAATTTAATAAAAACAGCACATAAATGTAAAGAAAAAAAGTACTACATGCTTTGCAAATTAAATTTAAAAGAACAATTCATGATAAAAGAAAAACTTCTTTCCAGACATTCTTTCGGGATTTATTTATTTTAATTTTTTTATTCCACTTACTTCTAGAATTTCGTCTCGAAATTTCTATTTTTATCGTTTCATTGTTTTCTTCCATTTCTTTTTAATAAATGTTACTTCTGTTTGGTCTTTTATTCAGTTTATGTAACATATAAACGTATAAAAAATAAATCTGACTCCAGAAGAAAAAAAAATGACTGTAGAATAATTTGATTTCTTTAAAAAGATATTTGAAGATTTAATTACATGACAGAGTATTATTTGTCTGGCTGATCAAAAGATAAAGAAGAGACAAAAATGCTACTAAAATGATTTTATTTATTAAAAAAATATTTTGTTTCCAAATTTGAATTGCTTATTATTATTTTTCTCTCTTTATAAATAGAAATAAGTATATGAACACATTATTTAAATAAATATATAACACAGATTGGATGATTACACTATGAAATATTCTAATTTGGATTTAACTATTTAAAGATTGATTTTTATCTTTTGATTCCCTCTTTCTGCAATACGTAATTGATTGTGCATGACGAACATTAACTAATCCGCAGAAATGTATAAGATTTTGTATTTACTTAATTTCAGAATTTACTGGTTTTTTGTATACATACTATTTATCATGAAAATCTCTTTTGCCATACTGTAGTTTTCATGATATTTCTTGTGATTGTATGTCTGTAATAGCTTTTTATTTTGGATTTTGTAACAAGATAAATGACTAATGTTCATGATATTTTATTCCTCGCATCAGTAATGAAAATTACCTAAAGAAGAATACATTTAGTTTCAGGAAAAAGTTCATTTAAATCATATTCGTCATTTACAAACAGCATCTATTAATCAAGGCTTAATTTCAAACGAAAATATGCATGAGAATCTTAATGTTCTACAGAATGTATAATCTTACAACGCGTCTCTGATTTTAAAAGTCTATGTCTTCGAATTTTGAATATAATGAATTTCAGTTTTCGAAAACGTCGATAAAATCGTACAAAAATTAGTGAGGTATAGTTTCTTTTCTTTTTTTTGTTTGAAATGTTTAGTTAATCTCATTATTTTTTTTCTTTTGAAACGAAACTATCCTAAATTTTACTTTCCACTTTCATGATATCTTAATATATATAAATCTCGTGTCACAATGTTTGTCCTCAATGGACTCCTAAACCACTTAACCGATTATAATAAAATTCGCACACCATGTGCAGTTCGATCCAACTTGAGAGATAGGATAGTTTAAATCTCAAATTATAGTCGCAATTTTAATTTATTGCTAATTATTTGTCTGTTATTATTTGACAGTCACAATTATCTGTTAACTCCAAATGATTCTAACAGATGTCGATACCTTTCGACTGGGTTGAAATGAAAGCTGAAATATATTTGGTGCTGCCATCTACACAAAGAATCTTCAACTTTTTAACCTATTAATAAATTTCGTATAATTCAATTATTTCCACTTTTTAAATTTTTGGTGTTAGCATAGCCGGCCACGTGTTACTTAGACTGAAGTGTAAATTGAATTCATATTATAATGAAGATAATACAGTGAAATTAATCCTGTTTTTTACTTATTTGTGCTTCATTGATCAAAACTTTATAATTTAATATATATATATATATATATATCTTTATATATAAAATTTATTATGTTTGTCCGCGATGAACTCCTAAACTAATGAGCCGATTTTAATGAAATTTAGACACTGTGTGCAATTTGGTCCAACTTGAGAGATAGGATAGTTTTTATTGCAAAATTCGCCTCCCAAAAGGGGGGGGGAGGGGCCAAAACGTGATTTCACAAACAAACAAACAAACAACAACAACCAAAAAAAAAAAAAAAAAAAAAAAAATAGAAATGCAGATAGACTGTTCAAAATTGGTATAGAGAGGTTTTAGAGGCCTGCAAATCGAATGAGGATATTTTCGAAAGTGTAAAGTTATTAGGAGGGGCGGGTAAGGGGGCGAAGGGGCAAAAAAATAAAAATAGAGTTACATCGCTAAAAATTGGTACATAGAAGTTTTTGATACGTACAAATCGATTGCAGATATTTTCGAATTTGTAAAATTATTAAGAGGAGCGGGAAAGGGGGGGGCAGAGGAGCAAAATATAAAAATGGAGTTAGATCATTCAAAATTGGTGCATAGAATTTTTGATACCAACAAATCGATTGCGGATATTTTCGAATTTGTAAATTTATTAGGAGGGGCGGGAAGGGGGGCAGAGGGGCAAAAAATAAAAATATAGTTAGATCGTTCAAATTGGTGCATACAGGTTTTTGACACCTACAAATAAACTGTAGATATTTTCGAATTTGTAAAATTATTTAGAATAGTGGGAGGGGGGAGGGCAAAGGGGCAAAATAATAGAAATAAGAGTTAGAACTTTGAAAATTAGTATTATTAAGTTTTAAGGCCCGATAAATCGATTGCGGATATTTTCGAAAGTATAGAGTTATTAAGAAGGGCGGGAACGGTGGATGAAGAAACGGTGCGCATGGTTTGCGCAGGTATACACTGCCGCAGGCAGTGGGGGTCCGAACAGATTATTCCACCAATGAGAGAAGATTTTTTTGTATTTTATATCATTTTCCTTTCGATAATATATGGATTCATTATGAGTGTCGAACATTTTTCCCGATCAGATTTTTTTTTTCTCTTTTTTTTTCACATGTTAAAAATTAATGCAATTTTGAGAATTCTTTAATTATAGTGAATCATTTAAAAATAGGGACCAGCGAAGCGGGCTAAGTCTGCTAAGATCAAGGATGTTATCAAGGATGGTCTTTATTCGTAAATAATAATTTTAATATATTGAATATTTTACTACATTGTAATTCAACGTATAACATAGCCACAGCAACGCGTGGCCGGGTCTGCTAGTATATATATATATTTAAATATGTACACCTGACTTAAAATTATTGTTCTAGTTTTATTCCCCGAAAGATATAACGTCACAAAATGTACACTTACGGATAATTGTAACAGTCCCTGTGTGTGTGTGCTTGTGAGGGGTATAAAAAAAACATTTTTGTGCCGAGTCACTAATGATGTACTTGTTTTTCTAAGTAATTGTTAACTATCTGGGATTCAGACCTATTGGACTGCAAACAAGGTGTTGATTATTAAGTTGATTGGTTTTATTTATTAGTGAATTATATATTTTATTTATTTACAATGGAATAAAATTTAAGTATATATTTTTACCAACTACATTTAATTTAAGTTATTCGTTTTTTAACTGGAATGTTAAAAAAAAAAAAAAAAAAAAAGTCAATTACTGACATGATGATTACTAACTGGACTATGGTCATTTTTTGTCTAAAAGTGGTGAATTATTTACGTAGTAGCAAAACTACGTTTTGAAACTACTACTGTGCATAACATAAAAAAAATAGAAAAGAGAACGGAGAAATGTTTCTCAGTATATCTTTATACGTTGATTAGTACATAGAAAAAAAATCCGAAAATTTTGTCAATGATTATAATAATAAATTTTTAAAGACATTTTCGTAAGTGGTCATTTTCTGGTCTGTTTACTCTAATTACAAAAATGGTAAGAAGATATTAAATAATAAATTTAATAAAATATTGTGCTACATATCAACAAATACATTTGACTTTTTTAACTTCCTAGATTTATAATTAGAATATGATTACTAAAACAATAAAAAATTGTAATTATGTATACCATAGAGAGATAAATGTTTCATAACAAAGGAGATTAATTACAAGAGAATAACTTGACCTATAGGTTATATAATTGAATTTCTTTTCAAAATGGTAAACTTAAATATTCTTGATTACATATATATATATATATATATTTATATACTGTCCTATTACTTATCAATTTTTTGTGTGTTGTGCTACTACACATACTAGAGCAATTTAGTTTTTTAAGTTAAATAAATTTGATTTGAGAATAGCTTTAATATAATAATCGCAGAATAGGTATGAAATTTAATATGTTACACAGTTTATTAACTTAGTATTAAATCAATAAGTGATATTATATGGAAGGAATCAAATTGTTACACTACTAGAAAAGTGCATGGGGTTTGAAACAAGTATAGCATATAATTAGTAATTTGAAAATATTTTATGGAGAAATAGAAAAAAAAAACAATACTAATAAAAAAAATCTACAAAAGAAATAACATATTTTTAATGATTAAAAAGTACATTGATAATATTTATAGTTATATATTCAAACAAAAAGAATTATTATCTCGATATGTTAAAAAAAAAAAAAAAAAAAAAAAAAAGTTACTCTCGCTGGTTTCAATTTTTTTTTTCTCTATGATCGCATCTACTTGGAAATGTAGTATTCGTCGCGTCATGAGAAGTATCAATGTGTGCCGAATACTCCAAGAAAACATTTCAGTTGGCTAGAAATTTCTGTCATCTTAACTAACGGAGTTATTAATGAAAAACGTTCGATTAACAAATGTACATTATTTTCCAGCATGCAAATAGTTTCTTCAAATGTTCGTTCTTTCAGTCTTATGACGTCATAACTACCGGGAATATTTAATGTCATTCATGGACTAAAAAAAAAAAAAAAAAAAAAAACAGTCAATGTTACTAATGGTATCAAAGAAATTTTTTTTTTCTGCAAATAAATAAAAATCTTAAATATTTTCAATGAAATAATCAATTTAGAATTGTAATTTTTCCTCTACAATTTTTTTTTTTTTTTATTTCCTCATTTTAGAAATTTAATTTTTTTACTAAAATTTCTTATGTTTATATATATATATATATATTGTGAAAATGAAATAATGTCATGTCTGTATAATTTACCGCATTTCTTTTTGTCTTTAAAGTATTTTTGCCTTTATTATTTAAAAACATATTTAAAAATATTTCGAATATATTTTACCTAAAAAAATATTTTAGAGTTAAATTCAAATTATAAATGACATCATCTTTTAATTTCACTTTGAGGATTATTCACCATTACTGAATTAGAAATTTCTATGATACATTGCATATTTTTAATTATGCCAGGTAAATAATTCCTCACCTAAAAATCTTATAGAGAACCGAGTACGTTTTTTTTTTCTTTTAAGAAATTGTTAGGCGAGAAATAAAAATTGAAACTGTAGTCCTTAATAAATAAATAAATAAATAAATAAATAAATAATAAAATAAAATAATAAATAATAATAATAGTAACAATAATTATAACCATAATAATAATAAATTTTTTTTTTCTTTTCGAATATTTTCGAATGTGAAAAATTATTACCTAGCTGTACATCAGAAACATATATAGAATATTATATTCTGCCCTAAATTAACTAAAAAATTCAGTAGTTATAGTGATTTAAATTTCTCGCAAAATAATGACATAAATTTAAATTTCGCGAATGGGGTTTATATACTAAAGGCGAACACAAACTGCTCAAGACATTACAAATTTCTTTCTATTCTAAAAATAAATAATTAATTAATTAATAAAAAAAAATACTGTTTTTAGCATAATATTTCATTTATAAATGTGCGGTATTAAATATTACGTATTTCAATTTGACATTGAATATGTGGATTTCTATCACATTTATGTACTTTTAATATTCTCGGCAATGTGAATAGGCGGGCAGAGTTCTGCAGGGGCTAATAATTGAAGTGAGTCGAGAGGTGGCGAAGCCTTCCATGGAAATTGGTGAGCGGAGCGAGAAGAGGGGAGAGACACATGGTTTATTAAAATATAATTAGTACGTAAAATTTTAATATTAACCGAAAATTATAATTTGTTATTTTAACTTAACGATTATTATGTACTTTACATTATGTAATTTATATATTTAGTATATTTAATTTTTGTACTATATTTAATATTATCTAATGATATTATTAAATATAATGTATTTGAATTTAACTTTGAATGTAGGGATTTTTTTATATTTTTTTAATATTTTTTTAATTTTTTCTTAAACAAGCAATTATACCAAAACTTTCATCGCCAAATAGTGGCGAAAAAGTCGCCAAGGGGGCCATATACTAAAGCTGTAAAACAAAATTGTCTGTATATTAGGAATGTGTTTCAATTTTGGGGGGAAAAATCACGTTTAGTATAATATTTCGTTTACAAAAAAATGTGGTATTGAATATTATCTATTTCAATTCGACATTGAATATGGGGATTTCTATAACATTTTCCTGTTTTTGTCTTGACTATTAATATTTCCATTCAGTGAAAAGCAAAGCAGCGAATAGGCGGACAGAGCCCCACAGGGGTTATTAAGTAAAGCGAGTCGGGAGGAGGCGAAGCCTTCCTCGAGCGTTGGTAAGCGGAGACGGCAGCTCCCTAATATTGACGAATAAGTCTAATATTGACAGATAATTATAAAACTTCACTTTAACTTAAATATTCTTATGTATTTATTGAATAACACAAATAAATTTTATTAAATATTTTTTCAATATTTATTAAATGTCAATATTTATATTGATTAATACATTACACATAAATGTTTTAGCTGTTATATAATTCTAAAAAGAACGTTTTAATATACAATAGTATATATATAACACTTATGTAGTTTGATATTTAAAATTTACAAGGTTTAAAGTTTATTGAATACTCCATAATTTCTACAGTTTTTCACACTTGAACTAATCATTACTATAAATAGGTTAGTATGTTTATTTAATTATAGTTTACACCGTACTTATAGTTACCAATACTATAACATTGAATGTAATATGTAAGTTTAAATATTACGCCCTATTTAACTCTACATATTTCAATGAGCAATCTTCTCATTGCAATTTACTCCTACACTAACTTTTAACTACTATTATTACAATTATTACTACCATTACATACAATATTATATATATATATATATATATATATATATAACCTAACAGCGTATTTTATCCAAATGACATCCTCAGGATGTCATATGGAGGAAAAGGATGTCTGCGGATAACCAATGGACATCTGTAGGATGAATTGTGGACAAGAGCATTGTTAGGGTATATGTATATATATATATATATATATATATATATATATATATATATATATAATCAAATATTTTTATTGGCAGTTTTTAAATGCTTTTAAAATTTTAGAATAATCTGTATAACTTTTAGTATAATCTGTATAACTGTATAACTGAATAACTTTTTTTTTTGTAAATAAGTAAAAAGAATATGATCCTCTACTTAAATATCATATTTTATAGTTTTTCTGTTAAATTAAATTTTCATATTTTGTCATCTTCATTCATATCACTAAATATAACGTACAATAAAAGTAAAAGTTATCATTTTCCACACAACTAAGATTACCAATCATGAAATAACTTCTATTTTTTTTCCTTCATATGCACAACCTACTGTTTGTAATTTTTGAACTGACGATAATATATCAAAGACAAATTACCTACGTTACATTGGTTTTGTTTTTCTATTCATCTTCAAGTATAAATTCCTTTCCCGATTTATACATTTTGTGTAGGATAGGTTTTGAAAATTGAATCTGAAGGGGCTTCGGCGGAATGAAGAAAAATATTGAAAAGGAGAAATCCAGAAATATGATAGTTCTATTTCATCTTTTGGACGACTTACATTTTGAAATTTAAATTAGATTTCAAAAGAGAATGAATTCTTTAAAAAGCGGAGAAATAACTTTGTTCCACTTCCTGTTTTCGAGAAAGCTTCATTTTTTTTTTTTTTACTTTATTCTCTGTAGTTAAAGTTGAAAATACTTTGATATTTAATAAAAATGTGGAATAAACTACAGTCATATGTTTATTTTAAGTTATTGCCAATCATATTAATGCACTTTGTATTACTGTGTTTCGTGTTTGACGTTTTGAGATGAAGGCCAAATTACTACACGAGACTACTACTAAAAAAAAAAAAAAAAAAAAAAAAAAAAAAAATATAGGCCAGGTGTCTATTATCTGATCCGACTACATCTCAATTCCGACTGTCAAAGTTGTTATTTTGATCACATGACGTGACATTCCGACCTTTTGCTATTCTCCCCTCTCAGTCATAGAAATTTGCCTTGAAGATCCGGTTTGATTTAGTCCTTATCGTAACGACTCCCTCATTCAGTCGTTATAATTATGACTCGTCCCTATTTTCTTCAATTATCGTGAATGATTTTTTGGGGAAGATCAGTTTATCAATATATAAATTGCCATTGTGAGATTAGTTTATCCTCTCTCTTCCCAATATTATTTTTGAAAAAAGCAGACCAGTATAATTAAAGAAAATTTAAATAATCTATAATATTATATAAAGAGGAAAAAATTGTATGTTTGTGGAGGGTAAACTCTAAAACTACTGAACCGATTTAAAATCTTCTTTCACTGACCAAAAGCTACACTATCCCTGATTGTTATAAGCTATATTTAATTTTGATAAAATAAATTTTAGTTTAAAATCTGAGCATTTTAATTAAAATCCCCATAAGACCGTAAGAGAAATGGAAATAATGAAATATTAAAAAAAATTAGCTGCTGCCAACATAAAACAAAAATGTACATGTTCATTTTGTTATTAAAATATCTTAACATGAAAAAATAATATTAATATAGTTTAAAAAAATTAAAGAACACGCTTTTATAGAAATGTGAACTAAAAAGCACAAAATATCTATCTTAGTATTAAAATGCAGGGTAAGAGAAAATCGTGTGAGTGACACACCATAATATTTACATATATTTTAATCAATAATTAAAAAAAATTAGAATTAAGCAAAAACCATTTTTAAAAAATCTCCCCTGACGGGGATCGAACGCTAGACCTTTAGGTTCGTAGCGCGGAGCTATACCTCAACGCCACGTCGTTCACGCAGGTAAAGTCTTTTTTTACAATATAGATTTTTTGTTTGCTCCCAGAGCGGTTACAAACATACATACATACATACAGGTGAAGCTAATAAAAGCGTGTTAAAAAAAGAAATATATTTGCACTTCATATAAAGCTTTGTGAAATGTTAAACTTACACGTTAAATCTGACGTCGTAATACGCAAACGAAGTGATGACGTCACTGGACGTTCGTGGATGCAAGAAAAATATTTCCTATCTTAAACGCCCATTGGATTTTTTGTAAAAAAATTATTAAACATCAAGGAATATTATTTCCCGATTTCAATCTCCATATTTGGGTATAGATATTTATTAGTTATCATGTGCATGCATTAGATTAAGTTGTTTTTGCTGTAAAATTGATAAAATTTGAATTTTTAATTTCAAAACTCTAGAAAAAAAAATGGCAAACTTCCATATTTGATTGAAAACATAAACATTTCATTTCAAATGATGATATTTACTCTATAAATATCCAACCAATATACTAATTAAAAGAAAAATGGTAAATATTCCATCATGATTTGAAGTCAAATTTCTCTTTAAATTTCTAAATAAAGTATTTGATATAAGATACTAATATGTTGCAGCGGAATAGATTTGATATCTGTCATTTTTGGCAGAAAACAAAATATTGCCAAATTATCTGGCGAACATAATTTTATTCCTTTCAAAAATCATGGTTATTTTAACATCTTATATTAAGAGAGTAATGAATAATATGAAACAATATTTCGTACAATTACATATTACGAAAATATACATCTGACATACATATTTTCGTATTACGTTTTTGATCGCCAAATACAAAAACGCCAAGGACAACAGAGTTTTGAAATTTAAATTTAAAATTTTGTCAATTTGACAGCAAAATAACTCAATCTAACACATGCACATGCTAACTAATACTTATCTATATCGAAATATGAGGATTAAAATCGGGAAATAATTTTAATCGATTTTTAGTAATTTTTTACAAAAAATCCAATGGGCGATTAACATAGGAAATCATTTTCTTGCATCCACGGAAGGAGCCTTATCCACGGACGGTCAGTGACGTCACACTTCGCTTGCATATAGTTTTAAAAATATTTATTTTTCTAATGATGTAATTTATTTAATACTTAGAATTAATATTTAAATAGATGTGTGTAAACAAAATTGGATTTAAAAAAATAAATAAATAACCTGAAGCATTAAATGTTTTTTCAACATTAAATACTAAAAAGTATAATTTATAAAAAAGTATATACACCTTATTAAAATACGCAAGCGAAGTGATGACGTCACTGACCGTCCGTGGGGCCAAGAAAAAGATTTCCTATGTTTATCGTCCATTGGACTTTTCGTAAAAAAATATTAAAAATCGAGGAAATTTATTTCCCAATTTTAATCCCTAAATTTAGGTATAGATATGTTTTAGTTATTTAGGGCATGTGTTAGATTAAATTATATTGTTGTCAAATTGACAAACTTTTAATTTTAAATTTCAAAACTGTAGAAAAAAAATAGCAAAATATTAGAACAATAAAGATCTAACTAATATACTGATTAAAATGAAAATGGTAAATATTCTATTATAATTTGAAGTCAAATTTGTTTCTAAATGTCTAAATAAAGTATCTGATATAGAATACTAATATGTTACAGCGGAATAGATTTGATATATCAACCTTGGCGGGGAAAGATGATCTCCAAATTATCTAGCGAATATACTTAATTATTTTTAAAAATCATGGTTATTTTAACAGCGTATATTAAGAGAGCAATCAATAATATGAAACAATATTTCGTACAATACATATTGCAAAAATATACATCTGGTATGTATATTTTAGTATTACGTTTTTGATTGCCAAACACAAAACAAGTAACTCGGATGCCAAAGACGTCCGTGTTTCGAAATTTAAAATTAAAATTTTATCAATTTGACAGCAAAATAACTTAATCTAACGCATTCACACAATAACTAATACATGTCTATAAAACTTAAATACGGGGATTAAAATCGGGAAAAAATTTCCTTGATTTTTAATATTTTTTACAAAAATTCCAAAGGACGTTTAACGTGGGAAAACATTTTCTTGGCCCCCAAGATGGTTAGTGACGTCACACTTTGCTTGCGTATAACCATGATTTTTGAAGGGAAATTAATATTGCTCGAGATAAGTAAGCGATCCTTTTTTTCTCCAAAGACGAGATATCAAATCTGGGGTGCTACAACGAAACTACCGAGACTGTCTCACTCCCGGCAATTTTTGGCTGTGACATCATGTTCCGAGAGTGTCAAAAAATGTGCTACAACGAAGCTCACGGAAGCTCTCTCTTGGTTTTCGGTCTCGGAAACTCCTGCCGAGATTTATCGAAAAAATATCACCAAGCGCAGAGCTTGTGGGAACGAGTTTTCGGCACCGAAATATATGTAATGTGTCCGCCATTTTAAAAAAATAAAAAATGATGAATTAAAAAGTAAAAAACGTGTACATATGTTATATTTTTTAGAAAGAACTTTCAAAACTATTAATTTTTTGTGTGAACGCTATATTCGTATAATTATTACTTTTAAAGATATTCGATTAGAAAGTTCACGAGTGACAAGAGATGTATCCCATTTGTCAAGTACACTATTAACAGAAACAATCAAATATTGAAGACTAAAGAATAACTTTCTAAATTTAATTAGTTTTTAAGTCCTCAGAGCTATGAATTGGAAGCTAAATTATGTAAATTCATCATTCATAATGAAATACGATGCTAATTTAATGACAGTATATTATAATACATTAGTTAGAGCGTATTATGTCATCAGTAGTTCAATCGTAGCGTATATGATTGCAGACCCAAAGTGCTCGGGTTCGATTCGCGGACGATTCGTTTTTTTATCTTTTTTTTTTTTTTATTTTTTTTATTTATTATATATAATAATAATAAAAAGGGGGGGGGGAATTTATTTTAAATATATATATATATATATATATATATATATATATATATATATATTCTATAAGAAGAATACTTTAAATATTAGGATTTTCCTAATATATGTATATTACTAACAAGGAGAGTATGAATACTTAATTTATTAATTATAAAATAAATAAATATGTATGTATATAATTCAATTGCAAAGAAATAATTTAAAAATAAACTGCTTGATCGTTTTATTTTACTGCTGATTGTTATCATTACTAATCAGAAATAAATAAATTATTAAAATACATACACACACACATATGTATTTCGAGTTGATGCTAAATTATTTTCTGGTAAATTATTAATTAAATTTAACCACCCTCCCCTAGCAAAAATAAAAATTAAAAATTCCAGTCTAAATAAATTATTTTATAAATGCTTGATTATTCTTCTGTTTTTAAATAAAAAATCATTATTAATCAAAGATTAAACTTTTAACAACCTTAAAAATTTTTCTTCTATATAAATAATTTATTATTTAATAATTTATTTTTTATTCCTTGCTGAATATTTGTGTAATTCCTGATTTAATTTAGTAATTATTTTCTATTTCATAATTAAATAAATTTACCTTTTTTCTTTTCTTTCTTTTTTTTTTTTTTTTAGTTAAATAAAAAGTATTTACAAAATAAATTAAATGTTTTAAAAGTAAACATTTAAATTTCGATGACAAATTATTTATTTTAAGCAAATATTCTACGTTTTTTATGACTTTTTATTTATTTATTTTTTTATTTTTTTTTAAGGCAAACAAATATTTAAAATAATTTTTTCTTTTCTTTCTTTCTTTTTTTTTTCTTTTTTAAGAAGAGTACTGCAAATATGCAAATATTAAAATTTTCCTAATATATATATATATTACTAACAAGGGAAGTATGAATATTTAAGTTATTAATTATAAAATAAATAAATATTTATATAAATATAGATTTTAATTGCTAAACAACAATTTAAAAATAAAGTGCTTGATAATTTTATTTTACTTCTCATTGTAATCATTACTAATGAGAAATAAATAAATTACTTTAATTAAACAAATTATTTTCCATTTTTATTCTTTGTTGACGAGTGCATAGATCTTAATTTGTTTTAATAATTAATTTCTCGTAAATGATTAATTAAATTCAACACAAACACAAAAAGAAAAAAAAAGTTTCTTTTCAGGTGAAATAAAATAGTCAATATTTTTATTTTATTTTTCTGAATATATATATATATATATTTAAACATAGTATGCCCTAAAAATATATCCTTTGAATATATATGTAACACTTCCTGATTTTCTTTCTTTCTTTCTATTTTATTTTATTTTATTTTAATTTTTTATTTGAGTATCACTAACAAGGGGAATATGAATAATTAATTTAATAATTAGAAAAAATAACTATTTTTTTTTTAATATAATAAAATATTTAAAAAATGAAATGCTTTCACTTCAATAATATTTCTACTTCTATAGTCATTATTAATCAAAAAGTAAATTGCAATTTTTAACTTCAAAAATACAATTTCTTAAATTTCTTTATAATATTTTGCTAAATTATTATAAAGAAAATATTATAAACACACACACACATATATATTTCGAGTTGATGCTAAATTATTTTATATTAAATTATGAATTAAATTTAACCACCCACCCCTACAAAAAATAAAAATTAAAAATTCCAGTCGAAATAAATTATTTTACAAATGCTTGATCATTCTTTTGCTTTTAAATAAAAAATCATTATTAATCAAAGATTAAATTCTTAACCTTAAAGATTTATCTTCTATGTAAATAAATGTATTACTAACTTACATTTTATTCCTTGGCACTGAATATCTGTGTAATCCCTGATTTAATTTAGTAATTATTTTCTATTTCATAATTCATTAAATTTAACTCAACTTCTTTTATTTTTTATTTATTTATTTTTTCAGTTAAATAAAAATAATAATTATTTGGATTTTGATGACAAATTATTTATTTTAAGCAAACATTCTAAAAGGAAAAAAAAAAAAAAAAGGATTAAACGAGGATCGAACCGGGGAACTTCCAGACAGCAGAATGTTACTCTGCCACAGCGCTACTGGCTACCTGCAGAGAGTTCTCCCTCAGTCTTAAATTATATTTTACAGCTCTTAAATAGAATCTTCACAATTCTTTCATTATAAACTATGAATTTTACATGGTTTAGCTTAGAATTTATAGCTCTAAATACTCCAAAATTGATTATTTTTCAGAAAATTATTCTTTAGCCTTTAATTTTAGACTGTTTCTTTCGCTTAAAACTGCAGTTGACAAAGCGATGTTCCTCTTGTCACTCGTGAACTTTCTAATCGAATATCTTTAAAAGTAATGATTATACGAATATAGTGTTCACACAAAAAATTAATAGTTTTGAAAGTTCTTTTCAAAAAGTATAACTTTGGTGCATATTTTTTGCTTTTTTGTTTCATCAGTTCTTATTTAAAAATGGCTGACAACGTTGGATATATTCGCTTTTGACCACCTACTCGCTGTGATTGGTCAAAAGTATCCGGTACCGATAAAGTTTTATATCTCCGCACTGGGCTTCCGTTACCGGCTTCCAATACGTTCGTTGTAGGGCAAAGTATGAGTCTCGAAAACGTGAGTGCCGGGATCTTGGAAATTCGGTACCGGGAAGTTTCCGCCACGGAAACTTCTCGGCATGTTCGTTGTAGGGGTCCTGTTCCGAAAACTTCATAAGAGCCGTCAAGCAAGTGAATATTGCTGGTGCAGTGAAAATCATTTATTTAATATTTCCTTCTCGAGTATTTCTAAAAATTAATAATTCAAAAATAATTTTCCAGAAATGTAAGCAGTTCTGTTTCTTTTTTCTATTAATTATAATAATTTATTTAAAAGTATTTGTCTACATTCTAAGTGCTAACACTTAAACGTAATCCTACTTTTTAAGTTATATGACTGTCACGCAGTTTAGCGCATTTGGTGATTTACACACATGGTTAAACCAGTGAATATTTAGGGGCTAAGGCCGCAATTAACATTAAACGTTTGGACCAGTGTGTTTCACTGATGAACCAATGAATTAAAAATCTCTTATAGGCTAACTCTTTGAATCATGTTCCATTAAGGAATCAAGGAGACTTTGCTCATTCAATTTTATTACCTGCTTCGCCAGTCACTATATTTAAATGTTTTTTTTTTTTAAATTGAATAATTGAGAAGTTTAAATTTATTTGGTGATTATTTTCATCAACAAAAAGTTATGACAAGTAGCGCAATATATATAGCGCATACAGCAATTAGTGATATGCAGATCACATTTAATTATTTGAGTTTCATTATGTTGATTAGAAACATGTTTAATCTGTCTACACTGTCCCTAAGTGCTAAAGGCTATAATAAATTTTGGTAAAATAAATTTTTAATTTAAATTTTCAATATTTTAATTGAAAAAAAAATGCATAGATTTGATATCGGTTGTCCTTGGCGACTTTTGTATTTGGCGATCGAAAACGTAATATAAAAATCTGTATACTTTCGTTTGATGTATATTTTCGTATTAAATATCAGATCTATATTTTTGTAGTATATATTGTATTAATATTGTTTCAAATTATTGATTGCTCCCTTAATATACATTATTAAAATAACCATCAAGTTTGAAAGAAATTAAATGTATTCGCGAGGTAACCTGGCAATCATTTTTTTTCCTTTCTTTCGCCAAGGATGATAGATATCACGCCCTTTCCGAAAACATTTTAATAATCATCAAATAATTGAATACTTAAAAAAAAAAAAAAAAAAAAAAAAAAAAAAAAAAGGCTGGCAAAATACAATGGTAAAATCATTCTTTTCAATATTTCGCTCTCGCGTGTTTCTATAAATGAGTATTTCAAAATTAATTTCTTGAAAATGTACGAGCCCTACATCCTTCTCTAATGGTTATAATTTATTTCAAATTTCTCAATTATAATTTGTTCACCATTTTAAGTGTTAACACTAATAAATATTTAAAAATGTACGTTCAACATTCAACAGAAGAAAATTAAAGCCAGAGTTGCATTTTTTTTTTTTTTTTCACTATTTACTTTTAAATTCTGTTTAATATATATTTTTAAAAGAAACTAATCGGAGCAGATTTGATAATGTCCCTGCCGAAAAAAAAAAAAAAAAGGTCGCCATGTTAACTGGCAAACATATTTAATTCTTATCAAAATCATGGTTATTTAATATAACGTCCATTAAGACAGCAATCGATAATATGAAACAATATTTCGTACAATATGTATTATAAAAATATACATTTGGAATGTATATATTATAGTATTACTTTTTTAATCTCCAAATAAAATACCGCCAAATACGACAGATATCTAATATAAGCCAAACAATCGCTAAAATGCATATTATTTCTCGCCGCTTATTTTCAGTTATGTGACATTCACGTAATTTGGCGCATTTGGCCATTCACACACATGGTTAAACCATTGAACATTTGGTGGCTGCGACCGCAATTAACATTGAATGTTTGAACCAGCGGTAGTTACTGATTAACCAGTGAATTAAAAATGGCTGACAAGCTCACTCATCAATGAGACTTTACTTATTAAATTTTATTAGCCGCTTCGCTCCGCTATTCCAACGATTTAACTGAATAATTGAAAGTTTAAATTTATTTAGCGAGCATTATCAGCAATTAACAATTATGGCAAGAAGCGCAATATACTGCCGCTAAGGAAATGCAAATTACATTTGATTATTCTAGTTTCATTATATTGATTAGAAACGCGGTTCATTTAAAATAAATATGTATTCGCATATTGGAAATCTGCTTTTGTATAGGACTTCCTTGGCGATATTTAAAATTTGGTACCGCGATAGCTAGGACGTATCACGACAAGGTCTTTATGCTATTGCAATAAACTTTTAAATCCCTCTCCAAAATCACAAAAAAATATTAATGATCGCTATGGAGAACCATTACTAAAACAGTAACCATATTGCTTTGCGGACGTTAAATTTGAGAAAATAAAAAACACATCAGCTATTTATTTAATAAAAATTAATATTTTAAGTACAAATAAATAATAATAATTAAAGCTATTATGACCTGAGTTTTATATTTAAAAAATAATAAAAAATAAATCATATTATAGGTTTCATTTTTCAATACTTTTTATTCGCATGAGTAAAGAAATGTTTCTTTTTATGCAAAAAATGAATGAATAAATAAATAAACATTAAGTAAAAATTGTCAACATTTAATTTTATTATCATCAGCTTGAATATTTAATTTAAATAAATAATATTAAAAAAAAAAAAAATGAGAAAATTGCATGAAACGTAATTTTAAATTCTAATACGAATATAGAAAATATATGTTGCAAATATGCACGTATTTCGTTTTATAGAAAATAATTTCTAAACTAAACGTGCCATAGTACGTCTGTACTGTACGCCACTGTACGTCAAACACAGACAGGCATATTATTTTTTCTATTAATATAGATACCTTTTCGAAATTTGAAATTTAGTACTGAAATAGCTCAAACGTTCCTCGCCAGTGGCTTTACTTACGAAATAGAGATAGTCATCTTAATACATCGCAAAAATGGCAAAAAAAAAAAAAAAAAAAAAAAAAAAAAAGATATAAATAGTAATTAAAATAAACTTGAGAATTAATATATAAATAAGTAAAATGTCGCCATGGAGATCCTTTAGCAATGCTGTATCTTATCTATTTACCTACATATTAATTTTTAATTCGTATAATTTAAATTTTTCTATCTTTCGAAGTTTCTTCTCTTTAGGAAATTTTCTTAAGTATATTCCTAAAAGAAAGTCACAAGTTTATAAACAGTTATTAATTTTCCCTCGCAAACACGTAAACTGATATATTTGTTGATTTCTTTCTATATCAATCCATTTTTAGCTAATATATGTTCATCCGTGCGAAGCCGGATGGGTCTGCTAGTAATAATATAAACGAATAAGCTTTTCAAAATTAAAAAATTAACTGAACAGAATGCTACATTTTAATCCTGACTGAAGTCATAACATGAAAATATGATTTTCCAACTGTGCAATGTAGATATATGCTTATATATAATTATAATAGTTTTAACTAATAGTTTAATAGTTTAAAAAAAAAAATAAATCGCCATTTATAGTACAAATTGAGCATTATCGGAAAATCAGAAAAAAATTTCCTTTTTAAATGATTATTGTTTAAAAAATGTGTACTTTATTCCTTTGTAAATGTGTACTTTATTACTCAATTTCTTTTTTTCCTTTGTTCTAATAGCTTTTAAACTGTATTTACATTATTTTGTAAAAGTATTTTTGCTGAAAAGTTCTTGAATTTTACTGTTTTTCATAATGTTACTTTAAAAAAATGCAAATGTTTTATTCAATTTCTTTTAATGATTTTTATTTCATATTAAGGATAAATATTTTTCAATTCTACAATTATGTACCAGTATTCTGTATTTTGTTGGTTTAAAAAGAGTTATTTCCCGCGTATTCAACATAATAAAAAAAAACATAAAACCTTTCAAACAAATACCCATTATATTCAGTTAGAATTTATTTATTAAACATAGATATTGGTTCAAGTTAACAACCTTTCAGATTTTTTAACAAAGTTGATTTGTTTAATTTTTCCTCTCTCTCTGAATATATATATATATATATATATATATATTAAGTAGTAAAAGACGAGAAACAAACGATTTTAGACACATATTAAACATTTTCGGAAAATCAGAAAAACTCTTCTTTAAAAATGATCATTGTTTAAAAAATATGTAATTTATTCATTCCATTTTTTTTTCTTTCGAAGTAACAGTTAAACTGAAGTTACATATAGTTTATTTACTCACTGTTTATATAACTTTATTGGTTTTCAGAATGTTATAAAAAAAAATTAAAATGTTTAATGCAATTTTTTAATGCTTTTTATTACTTATTATTTAAGACTAAATATTTTTCGAACTATAATAATTACCTATATTAGTCTATATGTTGTTTATGTAAAAAATATTTTCCTTGTGTATTCAATATATTGGAATATCTTTGTATTCTTAATCCTATGAAAAATATATTACTTTTTAAATAAAATGTATAAAATTTTCTAAGAAAAAACGCAGTATGCATTTATAATATATTTATTAAGCACAGATAGAGAGCGGTTCGAATTGACAAATTTTCAGATTTTTTTACAAAGTCAGTTTTGGAGTAAAGAAGCTCCGAATAGGAGGTGTTTAAATAATAATAATATTAATTCTAAAAGTGCATTTATGCTACGCATAAAATGAAATTTCATATAAAGTTAAAATAAAAAATAAATCAGATTTCTATCATGTTTAGCTTCAATATATAATATAAATAAATAAATAATAATAATAAACTAAATTTAAATTAAGTTTACCAGCTATTTGTGAATAAAATAAAATGATTAAATCAGATAAATAGTTTTATAATAGTGTTGATTTGAATATAAGGAGTTTGAAAAATTAATTTAATTTTGCATCAAAAACATTTTCTTATATTTTAGTCGAATTGTGGACAAAACATTTAATTTCTACCTCTTACTTCCATGTTGAATTTTATTTATTATTTAACAGACACCTTAATATATTGTAGTTTTTCATTTTTTTTTAATAAATTAAGCGAAAATTTATATTATGAAACAAGTAGGTTAACACAAATAATAAAAATATATATAATAATAATTGCATTATATATAGATTTGAGTTCAATTACATTTTCTAATAAGTAATCTTACTTCTGCAGATGAAAACATTTTTTAAATAAACAAAGTTATCAAAATAATTTAAACCGCCAAAAGAAAAAAAAATAAATATGAGAGAGAGAGAGAGAGAGAGAGAGAGAGAGAGAGAGAGAGAGAGAGAGAGAGAAAGAAAAGAAAGAAAGAAAAAGTCATATTGAAAAAAGGAGTTTGTGGTACTTTAGTTTATTTTTCTCCTATTAAATTTGTGCACTCTAACAGCTTTATTCCCTCATAATAGTAAAGATAAAATTTTAACATATAATAATTCTTGTAATGAATTTTTTTATCCAGTACTGGTAATAAAGGAACGCATACTCTGAACAATGATTTTTTTTAGAATGCGCATTTCTGGATGTGCGATCCTCATATTGCCTTGCAATGTTGTTTTTCTTACACGACGTCTATTCACAGGTGTAGCGTCTACTTCAACACTCCATTGGCTGAAATCACTGACATCTTTAGCCTCGGAAGAAGACTGCTTCGATTACTACCTTAGATAACAACCTCACGGGGAGAATCGCTCTTTAGCAGTGGGAGGAAAGAAATTCGGTAAAAGTTGAATTTAACGGCTGCCGTAGTTTAAAGAACGGTCGCTATGGCAGTCGGATCGGAGAACAGATGCCCTGGTGCGGTGTACCTTTCTAAGGGATTCTAGCACATATTCACGGGATTTTCGGAGAAAACCACGAAATATTCCTAACGGCTAAGTCGGCGATTGTGACCTGGGAAAGCGGCACTTCCTGTCTACCAGATTTGAGCGCAGAATCGTTCGGCCACTGGTAAGACATTTTAAGTATTTAGCTGCAATTTACATAATCATTTCTTTATATATAAAACGGGTAAAGACATTTTCTACAGAATGAAGAGAATGGAAATTCAATTTAGGTAATGTTATTAAATTGTTAAACTATGCAGGTTCGTTCAGAGGTCCCAGTAGAATAGATGCATATAGATTGAGCACACCTGTTTATTACACCTGATTTAGTACACCTGTAAAGGCATCTTAGAAAAATTGTGCGATATATCGTGATAAAAGTTGCCAGAAACTTTTAAATGTTTTAGAATTTTTTTATTTATTGATTATTTATTGATTTTATTTTTTTAATCTAATATTGCAAATTGTCGTTAAATAGGTAAAGTTTTTCTTTTTCTTTCTTTTTTCTTTTCTTTTCTTATTTTTCTTATTTTTTTTTCCTTCATATCGTTGTAAAAAAATAAGAAACTAACCAAAATAAAATTAATACATACGAAATACAACATCATGTAAAAGTTTACTTCTATTTGTTAGTAGCTTTATTTATATACCCAGTTATAAACTCATACATCCACATCACATCTACATCCAAATCGATGTTTATGTTGGAGAGAAATTGTTAATTTAAGACATTCTCCAAACTGTATCATACATTGCATTCTCTACATCGAAATTACACCCAAGTTCTTTTAATATTTTTAATGGGTCATAAAATTTATCTTTTATTAAGAAGATAATTTCAAATTAAACTAAGTTTTCCAAAGTAAATAATTCCTTAATCAATAGATAGACAAAGAATTTCGTTAATAATGTATTTTATTAAATATTTTGGTCTCTTATACAAAACTAATATTTTATTTAATTCAAGTTTAATTTCATTCAAAACCACTTTAGGTAGCACTCAGACATGAATGAATCATAGAAAAAAAATGGGAATATTTACACAATAAATATTTTCTCTTTTTTTAGACTATAAAATTTTGACTCACCCAGATGCGCATTATAGCAGTTAACCAAGCTTAGATGATTGTATGAGACTCCTCCATATCCTCCAGCTTTATAATTACACACAATCAACAAAAAAAGGCATTAATTTTCGTAATTTGAAGGCACCTAGATTCCGGGATTTGAAGTCACATCTGGATCCAGGAAGAGGGATTGCCACTATATACTCCATCAGATAAATTATTTCCCTAGAAGAAACATGGGTGTTTTGGCAAATTCATCTGGCTTCTCATGTCTTTAGTATTTATAATTAAATACTATCAAAAGCAGCTGATGCGGGAGGAAGCAGGATTTGTGTATTTTGAGAACCACCGAAATAATCCATCACTGTCTCCCCGAAAAAGTAGTTGACCAAGGACCAATTCTAGCACTTCTAAAAAATGCTCTTCGAAAGTCGTGGGCTGGAGAGAGAGTGTGTGGGTGGCTTAGAGTTCCCCTAGCCTGGAGTTTTTTTTTCGGATCCTCTATTCAAGTTTTATGACTCCTATAAACTATTGTGTTTCCTTTTTTGTTCTATAATGTCAACTGGGCAGCCAGTTAGTCTAAAAGATCCTTATCTCATTTCTTTCGCTTCTCCTCCAATTTTACAAGCAGCACTTATAAATTTATCTTATTCTTATTTAAAAGCAAAAAACTTTTTTTATCCAAATATTTACATACAGATTAATAATTACTTTCCATTATTCTACCACAAAAAAAAAAAAATATATATATATATATATATATATACATAAATAGCTACATACTTAAATGAAAAATCATTTATGTATCTATATACATATCTAAATGTGTAATTTGAATTACAGCAGATTAATGCTGTTTTAAAAGCTGCAGTTGTATAAAATAATATAAACACATTAGTCTGTCTCGCAATAGCGTCGTCAAAAAATCCCCCGGTTGACTTGCAAATTGGTACGCAGGTTCATCAATCACACGCAGTTAACTGTGTAGTTTTGGATGTGTATTCTGCTTCTAGTTCGTGTACAGGGGCATACATTTTTAATTATTGTGATCACTGTTATTTTTGACTAAATTTTTTATGGAGCAGTTTTAATATATTATAAGAATATCTTATTGTGAACCTCTCGTGAGTTCTTTACAATGCAAATTCGTTTTTATTTTTATTTTTATTTATTTTTTAGCTATATTTTAAACAAATAACACATTTAATTATTTTTTGACAGGTCAATATGCCAATAAATCACTATTATGTATGTGTGTAAAACTCTGACTTCATAGTTAGGGGATTATAAATATAAATATTTTTTTAGCAACTGAATACAATATCTTTATTGAATTTTCTGGTACACACAAATATAATGACTTAAAAATGAAACCTAACTGTATGAAAAATTCTGAATAAACAACTTTATCTAAATTATATTATAATTAAAGCACATATGTTAAAATATTTTTTTTTCATATTTTTTTTCAGGCACTCTCTGTCAGTCCAATGAAATTTTCAAATTTCGACATAAAGATTAATCATCATGACAAACGATTGCAACATAGTATTAAGTTTTGAACCAACTGTTGTTGAATTTTTATCTTCCTATTGATTATCATCCACTGTTATAATTTTTTTTAAAAAAAGTAGATTAATGGGTTTCTGAAAAGGGTAAATTAGGGACCAATCAGGAAAATAATCGATTACCATACTAGCAAATATTATTTATGTTTTTAAAAGAAATTTCATGAAATACGTATACATAAGCAATATAACAATATTTTAAGCAATTAAAAAAAAAAAAAAAAAAAAAAAAAAAGGAAATTTTTTCTTATATTGCAGCTGTTTACAAAGTTTATCAATATATGTTTAAGAATGCAATTAAAAAATTAAACATCACAGTTATTTTAAAAGATAACTTTTGTTTATAGGGATAAAAGTTATCCAAGGTTACATAAAAGTTTTAAACTTTAAATAGAATTTTTAGAAGTTATCAGAACTGAGATCAATATACGTTAAACGAAATTTCACAAAAGTTCAGATAGTAAAACTATTATAAGGTGATATAAAAGCAGAAAGTCAACAAAAAACGAAAGTTGTATTTTAAATTAATTGTACATATTTTAAAATTGCATATAAAAGTAGTAAATTTATTGGTAAATAATTTTATCTATGATTTTTAACTTAATAGTTTATTTCGTATTATTTAAGAGTTTAAAAAATAATTTTACGATCTTCTTAAAAATTAGGGACAACATATATATAAAATAATCGAAGCCATATAAAAATTTAATCCCAAAATCAATAAACATTTCAGTATTCTTGATGACAATTCCATTTAAGGTTTGTTGTTCCATTTTTGGCGACATTTAAGTGCTGGTAAGTGGCCCTACTAGCTGAAACGGGTTCTATGTTTATAATGGGAGGTGGTTTTCAATTTTCCATTTTCTAATGACTTTTTCAGTTTGTCCATGTAAGTATTTATATATTCTTGTATTTTATATTGATGTATTATATTTTGTGCTTGATTTCTGAATTTGATTGTTTTTTATGCTTTGCACTAACTAAAATTCGTTTTCTGTATGGTCTTGCTTCCATCTGTGAGAAGTTGGGGGCTAGAAACGCGTTTTTTGGTTAAAATACCAGAGTTTCGTCAGAAACTTCTCATATTCCTTTCCCTACATGGAGGAGCTCCCCTGATGAAGGCCCTCATGTGTTTTGGGATTAAATTTTTATATGGCTTCGATTATTTTGCTTATTTATTATAGTTTTATATTTCCTTTTGCTGCATTTGCGCATTGGTTTATATAAACTTTGTTATTTTTCTATTTATGTAATAATTTAAGTTTTACTCCCTCCTGTATTTAAATTTTATCATATATATATTAATTTAAATATAAAGTAAATATTTATATATAAAATTTAAACAATTTCACATTTCAAGATGTTGAGAAGCATGAAACTAAAACTATTTCTATTTTTGAATGTATATTTCAAATTGTGAAGAGTTTGTAAATTAAACCTTTTTTCCTTTTTTTCATTTTTTTTTTAAATATGCAAATGCCTGCGTATAATTTTCTAAAAAAAATCGTGCGAAATAGTGGACTGGCATTTAACATGTATTCGAGAAGGAAAAAAGAAATAGAGAAAACATTAAAGAAATTAACATACTACATTAGGCACAAAATAACGCAATCACATTGTAAAATTATGAAATATCTGACGAAATGTAAGGTTTTTTCTTTTTCTTTTTTTTTATTAACAAAATTCCACTTGCATAATTTATTAAGCATATACATTGTTTTACTTAAATTATATTTCCAAATAAATGCCATTAAATTCAAAACTTATCTACAAAAGAATGAATTGATTTCTAGTCCCTCTCAATTAAAAGTTCGATTTTGGCATTATTGTTCATTAATTGTTTATTTTAATTCAATAAGTGTTAATTTAATGCATTTTGATTAAAAATAAATATAGATAAACTTCGTTATCTATTTTATACGGCTTAATATTTCGCATACATGTGGATGATAATGTGTTCATCTCAATTTTTAAACCCGTTCTTTACCATCATGAGTAAACGCGGGTTGGATATTTTTTTGTTATAATTATTACCACGAGTTCTCTAGGGCGAGATTTTTTCCCTTGTCCTGGAGAAACATCATGAGTAAGTTTATCATAGTCGTTTCTAGATCCAATATATGGTGCTGCTTGTCTTCTTTAACCGTTTTGAATGCTTGTTGGAAAATTAATATATATTGAAAAAGCTTTAATTATTATAGAATTATTATTTAATTATTATTGTTGAAAGGGTGTTATAGTATTGAGATTAAATAGGTAAGGTTGAGGGACAGAAAATCATACTTTTTATTTATAATAGCAATGAACAGCATTTATTAAGCCTTTGTATGAGTAGAATATTGTCTATCGTATTCATTACTGTGAAAACGCGTTTTTTTTTCAATTTCTATTATCGAAATATTGTATGCATAGTATACATTTACTTTCTTTTTTCCATAAATGTATTATTTTTCGGTCGAATTTGCGAAATTTAGACTTTGCTATATTTACAAGTCTCTGATTGCTATCTCTTGCTATATTTACAAGTCTCTGATAATGAAAATCAAGTTTTTATCAGTGTGTCCTTGTTTCTGTCCATCTGTGAGCCTTTTATCAGTAAAATTCAAGAACAAACTTAAATAAAAAGTCCAAGCTCAATATTCTCAACCTTAAAAATGCTCAATACAACAGAAAATGCAGCATTTAAATTCTAACTGCAGCCCTTAATGTACCTGAACGTTTTAGTATAACCCTGCAAATCTAAATGTTAAACATACCATACTCTATACAAAACATTATTTTAGCATATTAACAATAAATGCCAATTTCTTTAAGATATTAGAGTAGAAATGTATTTGTTGTGTTGTTGCTGTAGCCTTGTGCCGCTCGGAAATTCCGAGCCCCTGTAGTGGAACTACCGGACTTATTTTAAGGCATGAGGGTTGCGTCTTCCATTATTAGGAGCGCCTCATAGGGAGGAAGTACTTGAATTTTGATCCGGATCAGGGCGAGTTAAACCCATGTACCGGTACCCCCAGAGGTATAATTTTTGATGGGAACTTGGTGGACTTTGTGACCACGACGGAATTTAACGTGCACCAGTCGCCATTATCGTACACGACGGTCTTCGGCCGGCTCGAGGACCGAACCCGCAATCTTTCGATCACGAACTCGCTGCTCTTACCAACCAGGCTACCGCGGCCCTAGAAGAAATGAATTTATGTATTTAAATGTGATTTATAAAATTATCTCCTATAAAACGGAGTGCATTGGCATTTTTTAAGTTTCCCTGTACACAATCAGATTCTACAGGATTCTTCTTTTAGTGCCACTTTAAGTAAAGAACATCCCATAGAGAATGTAAATAACATATATAAATAAAAAAAAAATCTGAAAATATTTACGGACGCTGGGGTGGATATACGGACAGATAGACAGATTGACAGTCGGACAGGAAGATACACAGAAATCATAGTCGCACTTAAAAATTGTTAGGAAATCTTAAAAACCCGTAATGTAAACGAAAATGTAATTCCAGCAAATGTTCAATAAATGCCTTCTTTGAAATTGAATTTTTTGTGTGGCCCTGTATATCTGATGCTAATCCCAAAATAAAGCATTCTTTTGTGCGTATAAATAACATAGTTCGATTTTATTAAGAATTCTTTAAGGTAAAGTTATCAAAATTATGTTTATAGAAATATCTTTCATGGATTTCAATGCTTTGAAGTACATTTGAGTGTCCCTGTAAACAAACCTTTGGTGGTATTTATTCCATTTCCTATAGAAAACATACGATTATGAACTTGAATAATATATTTCAATTTCATAAAGATTTGCGTAAAGTAATTATAATAGGCTTTTTAAAAATACCTCTCATAGAACATAGTGCTTTGGATTATTTTGGGTGTCCCTGTACACAAACCAGTGGAGGAATTTTTCCGTTTTCACTAGCGAACATCCGATAATGAACTTGAATAACATATACTAGTTTTAAGAAATTCTATAAATATTTACGGGAGTTAGAGTTCAGACACACAGACGGACACACAGACAGACAAGCAGGCAGGTAGAGAAACCTAAGTCATTAACGCATTTCAACCTTGTTGAAAGTGTTAAAATGTCTCTTGTCGTACTAAATTAAATTCTGATTTGTACATATTTTTTTCGCATGTTATTTTGAAAAATAAAATAAAATAAATAAATAAATATATAAATAAAAGTTTAGTTTCATTTTATTTTATTTTACTTTTTTTCTATAAGCTACAAAATCCATTATTTTAAGATAGCTATAAAATTTTCAGATAACTAAAACTAAGCACTGCATATTTTCTTCATTTTATAGGTTAGTGCTTCTTTCTTTTATGTTCAAATTTTAACATTTTTCCATTTTTAGCTGAAGTGCCTTAGTTTAGAGCCTGTTAAAGCTGGCAAATATTGCAGTCATTAATTTTAAAATTAAATTTTAATTTTAAAATAAATAAGATCGTGATTCTATTCTGAATAATTTGTAAACTTTTTTTAAGATATGGTAGATTATAATCGTGTGAGAAAAAGTGAAAACTTGAATTCCAAAATTAAAAATTTTTTTAGTTATACAAAATAAGAATTTATATATATATTATTATATATATATTATTATATTTATATATATTTTATTATCTTTATTATCTTTATCTTAAATTAATTTTAATATCTTTAAAATATATTCACGTAATATTTCACTATAGTTATCTTTACAATAATAATAATAATAACAGTAATATGAAATGCATTATTATCTAAAATAATTGTTTGCCTTCCTACACATACATCTGAGTGAGAAAGGACCAGAAATAAACACATTTGAAATGTTTTTGAAACGAAATGGGAAATTTCAGTTCTCTTCCTTCTCGCACATTAGAAGGAAATAAAATCAATTTTTCAATAAACTTCAGAATTTTAAAGTTTGTTTCTGCTAAAACTTTGCGCGAAAATTGTTCTTTCTTTTCACAAAAGAATTCTAAGGTTTTTTGAAAGGAAATAAGATTCAATTGCTTCTCAAGATTTGTTATCCAGTGGTTCTGCCCATAAAATAACAGAAGTTTCTCTTCTGATATTGATATGACAGCTTATGTTTATATATATATATATATATATATATACAGAAAAAGAGAGACATAAATATTATTATGTATTTTTTTAATAAGCAGAAAAATTTTGCTAATCTATATTTTAAATATTTTTACGAAAAATAAAATTAATATATTATGTTAAATTTATAAATATAAGGAGACTCAAAATGTTTTATAGATTTCACGTATTTTAAATTTTTATTTAAATTTGAATATTTTTTTTAAATATCCATACATGAATTTAAATGTCACTTTTGTTGTATAAAATGCCATTATTTTATGTTGAAGTTTTAAATCGCTGAAGAAAGAGATGTATCTATATTACTTTAATGAAAATATTTTCGATCGTTTTTAAGATGTATGTTAATTTAAAGTTAAATTTTATTTCCATTCGATTTAATTAAGTTTTTCTTTTCTTTTTTCCACATAGACATTATATTATTATTTTTGTGGTTAAATTTATCTTATAATCATCATTATAATAATAATAAACAATTTTGTATTATAAAATTCATGGATGCCCATATATTTACATCAAAAGTCGATAAAACACGCGTTGTTATATACTTTTCATAAAATTGTATTTAATTTTCTCTACATTTGTAGAAATTTTCATTTTTAATTTAATTAAATTTGGATTATATTTTACGAGAAAAAAAAAAGCAAATAGTTTTTTTTTTTCTTTTTTTCGTTTTTGAATTAATAAAAAATTATTTATTTAATACATAAGAGAATGAAAATTTAACAACATACAAATAATCTAAGAATGAGCAGTCCCTTAAATTGAATTAAAATAATATTTACTACTAAGTGAAGAAGATTTTTAGTAAAGAAAGTTTATAACTAATAAAAGGTTATAACGCTATCTATTTCATTGTTTTGGTAACTAATTAAATGATACGAGTGTGAAGGATCTGATTTAAGAAATGGTAATATATATATATATATATATATATATATATATATATATATATATATATTATATTCGTACATATCTATCTATCTATCTATCTATCTATAATAACTGTGCGTTTAACTGATATCTGATTGTTAACTTTTACATTTGTCTCGTGTATTCTAACTTTGAGTTGCATCCGTTTCAATTATAATTTTTTAAGTATTTTTTTTATTATTATTTGTAGTGGTGATTCTATTTTGATCTACAATTTTAAATGGTTTTGGATTATCATTTTTAGGTAATAGTTTTATTTTGATATTCGTTTTTTTCTGGTTTCACTATGGGGGTTTCGGGCCTGTGAACAAAGAAATTCTTAGCTCTTGCTTTCTTTGTGACAGAAAAACATCTATTTTTTAGCATATTTGATTTCTACCAGGCCCTTGAAAACATTAGAATGCAAGTAATGCTTTTTTTTTTTTTTTTCATTCCAATTTCCAATAATTCATTTCGATTTTTCTTTAATTCTTTTTTGGTTTGATTTGGGTAGTCTTCGCTTATGATCCGAATAATTGTTTTAATACTGAAGTTAAATCATCTTTAAATTTCAAATTTTTGCACTGATAATATTGTATTATTCTATCTATATATATATATATACTAGAAGACGTTCCCCGCATCACTGGTCACTATATTCAAATTAATTCTCAAAATTACATATAACTCATTAATTTAAATTTCTAATAAAATAATAATAATAATAAAATGACTAATTGAAACCCATCAAAAACCTCAATCATTTTGCCCCCCCCTCCCCCCACCACTGACAAAGATGAGGAAATTTATGAAATTTTCTTTTGATTGTGTTTTGGGATAACGAAATTACATATCAAGAATCACATTCCTGAGATAATTTAAAGCAGAGTTACTATTGCAAAAGTGCTTTTTGCACACCCTTCAAAGGTAGGGAACGGGGTTATTTCGCAAAACCAATTTATAGTACTTGTTGGGCAGACATAGTTCACCCAGAGAATAAGAAAATTCTTCCCTGAGATAATTTTTAATGGAGTTACGCTTGCAAATCATTTTTTTTTTTTTTTTTTTTGTCCCCCCTCCATAGCAGGAATGTGTGAAATTTTACAAAATCCTTTTATAGACTGTATTAGCCGCACATAACCAATTAATACACCGAAAAATAAGCTTTCTGCGATAAATTAGAAGGGAGTTCCAAATGGTAACAGTATCTTGTTAGCATCAAAGAGGGAAGGTGGTACACTTCGCAAAATCCTTTTATAATGCGTGTTGGTGCACATAGCACACACAGATAACAAAAGATTGTCGTCCCGAGATAATTTGGGTAAGAGCTACGCTTGGAAAACAGTTTTTTGCCTTCCCCACCCCCGTAGGGTAAAAAAGAGAATTTCGCTAAAACCCGTCACAGTTGTGTTTCATGCGAATTTGCAACCAACACACCAAAATTCATGAATGCAGCTCCCATGGATACCCCAAGACAAACTTAACGTTTGAAGGGGGCTCTCAAATCTGTCTCATCATAAATGCCCCTCGCTATGCCCCCCCCTCCCCCCCCAAAAAAAAAACACAAAACACAAAACACAAAACATTCTAAATTGATTTTTGTAAATACCCTTCAGTAGACTCACAGCGAATTCCAACTTCTATGTGCCATTTTTGTAATGGTTCTGCTATAAAATACTCCCATAAAGAAATAAAAAAAACTCCCTTCTTTGCTTAACCCTGCGTTAGGCGCGCGGGTGACATATATCACCGATGACATTTCGAATGTGCGTATTTTATATTCCCTTTCTCTGTAACAGATGGTGGTTTTAGTACCTTTCATTAAAACCTTCATAATTCGTACTATACCATTACTCAAGGTCAGTATTCTGTTGCATGCGAAAACAAAGCAATCAAAATGTTCTGGTGGACACCTGCACCCGCGCGACTAATCACGAAACTAAAACTGAAAGGTAGGTGTTCTTTTTATTTGTTATTTCTCCTTCTTTTGTGATACTTTTTGGTTTTAATCTGTTAAATTATCCTAAAAAGAAATACATGCGATTAAAGAATTGGTAAATAGTTAATATGTTTGCATATTTGTTTATGCTCTCATAACACATTGAAATAAACAACTTTCGCAAAAAATTGCATTTTAATTTTTCTTTTTTCTTTTTTTTTTTTTTTTTTTTCTTTTTCTCTTACTTTTTCTATATTTTTCTTTTATATTTATTTATTTAATGAAAAGAGCGAGTAAATCGAAGATGCTACACTAGTTTCAAACTGCACTAAAAAAAAAAAAAAAAAAAAAAAAAAAAAAATGTCCAACTTCTGTCAACTATGCATCATTCAGATACAATTGATCAAACTACAGGAGATGAAAGGAAACCAAAGAGTATCACTTTTTACAATATGACAAGAAGTGGTGTCGATACTTTGGATAAGCTGTGTAGAAAAAATGATGTCTCAGGGAATACACGACGATCGGCAATAGTTTTTATAATCTTTTGAATGTCAGTGCAATCAATGCAAGTGATCTTTAAAAGCAAAAGCCTAAATAAGAAAGTTTCTAGAATAGACTTTTTAGAAACAGTTTGTTGGAAACTTATTAAACCACAAATAGAACGCCTATCACAACCACTTGTCTTGCCCGAGAGCTAAAGAGTCGGGCAAATGTTTTTCTTCAAAAGATACCTCAAAAACCAGAATGATCAAACCCTCATGGTAATCGTGGTCGATGTTATAAATGTGGAAAGCAAAGAGATAAAACGACACAAAAATGGTGTTCAAAATATTTAAATTGGACATATGGTGAACATTTGAACGAAGTGTGTGTAAATCGTTTTGCAATTTAAGTCTTTTATGTATTGCTTCCCGTTTCATAATTGTATTCTCTAAAATTTGTGTAACATTTAAATATAAATTTTGAATGCCTATATTGTTGTTTTAGAAAGCTATCTTATTATTATTTTTTTTTTTTTTTTTTTTTTATTTATTTATTTATTTTTTTTTAAGTAGAAAAGCAGTATATTGTAAATGGGTGACATATGTCACCCGCGCGACTAAACGCGTAACAAAGTTCCGCGCGACTAACGCAAGGTAAAATTAAAAGATTTGAAGATCGACAAATTTATTTTCATTTATTTATTTATTTTGTATTTAAATTTAGTCACCTCATGGTAATTTTCTTCATCTTAAAGCAATTTAAAGCTTAGTTGCGCTTTCAAACGGTTTCTTGCCGTCAGCACCCAGAGGAAAGGGGAATTTTCCAAATCCGAGCCTTAGTTTGTGTCAGGGTTTTAGAACCGAGTTTCACATCAAAAATTTTTATACAGCCCCCATAGTATCCCACAGAAGTGTTGAATGTATTAAGTTAATATTTTCCAAGTATATTTCATCAGAAAAAAATTTATTGAAGGTAACTCGCATCAGCATACACTACACGTGAAATTTAATTTTGACCCGCTGCCCACTAAAAAAGAGAAATTGAGTTTATACTAATTTTTTTGCTACATAAAATAAAATTTTAATCCAAAAATTAATACATTATGTCATTAGTTATATAAAAAAAAATAAAAAATAAAGATATATATATATATATATATATATATATATAAACTACACATTTATAAAATCACATATCATAAAAATTTTAAGACATAAACAACACACATAAAAAAAAAAAAAAAAAAAAAAAAAAAAAAAAAAACTCTGAATTTAAATACAGTTTTTTAAGAATATCGTATATATCTAAGTTAAACTGAAATATATATATATATATAAAGGAATTAGTTAGAAAAAAAAAAAAAAGCAATACAAATTTAAAGATATTTGTTAAAAAAATAATGTTTTAAAAGAAATGGGAAAAATCCGTTAAAAATAATTGGATTTAAAATACATATATTTGTTCATTAGCGCTTTGATTTTTTTTCTCTTTTGTTGCATTTAAAATAATTCAGATTTAATAAGCAATTAGGTGATTACAAAAGTCCTATGATTACCTCTTATTTTACAAATTAGTTCATTAAAACATACGAAAAAAAAATAATTAATCAAAATTATAAAAAAGAATATTTTCTAAAAGAAAGGTCATTTCTTTCATTCTAAAGATAGTTTAATTATCTTCTTATTTAGCCAAGAAAAAAAAAAAAGAATATGCATTTTTGAATTATTTATAAAAGTTTAAAAACCCAAAACCAACGTAAATAATTTAAATGTGAGAAAGCTTTCATTCATTTACAATGAATAAAATTAATTGGCAGATTTATATATCATCCTAATATAACACCTTTTCTTCTGTAAAGTTTTTCATAAAGTCCAATGCACAGTTTTATTTTTGAGTGGATTTTAAAATCTGGTCATGATTTTTTTCAATGGTTTTACACTAACCTTTATATATATATATGTAACTTAATGACGTAAAAAGGAATTTTATTGTTATAATATTGTATTTATATATATAATTTTGAATATAAGGCAAAAAAAAAAAAAAAAAAAAAAAAATAGGCATAATAATCTGAAATAAGTGAGCGTGATTAACAAAAAGGCCTTAAAAATGTTTAAAAATATAAAAAGAACAAAATAAAATGAACATCTGTCTGCTTCATTTATAGGTGTTTCTTTCCTTACACACACAAACATATAAATATAACTTATAAATGAGCAATTTAAACTGTTCAAAAAAACTAAAGATTGTTGCTATTAACATTTTCCTTCAAAAGGTTCCATCAAAAAAAGTCTCATGTGTTGAAATTTGTAAAAAAAAAAAAAGAGTCAAATTAAATCAATGTATTTCACTTGGAGACACAACAATCACTCTATCACTGAAATATTCTTTAAAAAGTTGAAAACAGAACAATACCTGGCACCACATATTCCTCAGTCCATGCGCGTATAATCGGAATATTTGTATGCAACATGAAAATTTAACGAACATGAATAATTTAAAACCGATTTTAGGAATTTGGCGCCAAATGTGGGAAAGAGGAGGTACAGCGTAGTTTGGTGTAATCCTTCATCTATGTATAGAGAAGAGTGCATTTGCTCACGGACTCAATATAGCCATGGCAATTTTATGGGAATTGTGTTACGATTTTTGGTTTATAAGTTGAATTTGGGACCCTGACCGCCACTAAGCCTGGGTTTTGCAACGTTTTTCTTTTCCTCCTAAAGGAAATTTGGAAAAAAAAAATTGTGGGTATAATTCGGCTCGACATTACTTCGCGATGAAATATTTTCACGTGTGGATTCTTCACGTGATGGGAAAGAAGAAAGTCATGTTTTCAAATACAAATCTGCCTGAAATTATCCTATTATTGTAAGAGTTGGTTATATTTACGCAACTTGCAATTTTAGAGTATTTTTAAAAATTCTAAACTTCACGCGTGAGTAAAGAGTACCCAAATTCAAGTGTAATTTTGTTCTAAATAACCGCACAAAGACAATATTTTTCATGTCGGCTGGTGTTCGGATGTGTGAATTTATTTCATGTACTTCCGTGTCTGTAAAACTATTATAAACACGCAGTGAAGTGTTCATGTCGACATGCAGCTGTAGTTCCTACTAAAAATGGTCCATAGAGATCAATACAAAAACCTATGGACATCAATATAGTTCTATTGGTATGAATTGACTTCTATGGATATCCCTATCGCTATCAATAGCTATTGATATCTGTAACCTATTGATTATATCCTCAACTGATATCAATACACCTTTACTGACATCATTAGAAATATGATCAGTAGGCTATTGATATCAATAGATTTCTATGGATTTCCCTACCGCTATCAATAGAGGCTATTGACGTCTGTAACCTATTGATTATATCCTCAATCGATATCAAAAGAATTCGATCGGTAGGCTATTGATCCCAATTGGTATCAGTAGAAAAAATGATAGCTGCAAATTTTTTTCATTTCTTCGTTCAGTCCCGAAAAAAAAAAGTTTAAAATGTTTAAAAATCTGTATCTCCCGTTTCAAAGCATGCAGAATCACGTGCTACGCATTGTTTTAAACGCAATAAAGTATTCCTCAAAAAAAAAAAAAAAAAAAAAAAAAAAAAAAAAATCATGCTCCTCAGCCCCCTCCCCCCTCTTGGGGGGGGGGGAATGGAAAATCAGGCTCAGTAACACAAAATTTATATTTCGGCTTCTTTCCACGATAACAAATAAAAAAAAGAAGTTTCATTAAGATTTTTCAATAACTAAGCCTCTTTATGTATTTTTAAACACAATTTTACCCTGTGTGTGGTATAACGTTAACAAAACTGCAATATTCGAATAAAATGCGAAGTTTTGATCGAAATTTTTAAATATTCCATTTTTTTATTGACATTTTATTATAAAACAAAATAAAAAAAATTCAAGAAGATTGAAAGAAAATTGGATTTGGCGCATATGCATTGGTTTTGCAAAATTGATTATTTTTTCCCAAGTCCAGAAAAAACTAGTATGTTGTGTGGCCACCACAAAACTTTCTTCTATATTTTCCTATACAAAGTCACTCAGTAACAATATTAAATAATAATAATAATAATAATTACGATTTTTTTAAAGGTTTTTTTTTCCCGTTAAAAGAAAAAAAAAATCGAAAACTTTGTTTTAAATTATCACAGATTTATAGTTGAACCATTCGTTTTAAAGGTATTGACGAGACCTTTCGAAAGATACCTATCTTGGAAGTGTACCCCACTAGGGGGGGGGGAAGCGATGTTCCCACATGCACCGAATTTTTTTCCTAGTGAACTACTACTACTATGAATAATTCATATTAATTTTACAATCACAATTTAAAAACTAGTATGTTGTGGCCACCACAAGACTTTCTTCTATATTTTCCTATACATATTCAATCAGTAACAAAAAAAAAAAAAAAAAAAAAAGTAAGATTTTTTTTTTTTTTTTTTTTTTGTTAAAAGCAATACATATTCAATCAGTAACAATATTAAAATATATATATACGATTTTTTTTCCAAGGGTTTATTTTTTTTTATTTATTTATTTTTTTTTTTTTTTTTGTTAAAAGTAAAAAAAACGATATCTTTGTTTTAAATTATCACAGATTTATAGTTCAACCATTCATTTTAAAGGTATTGACGAGATCTTTCGAAAGACACCCATCTTCAAAATTTACCCCCCCCCCCAGGGCACATGCACAGAAATTTTTTCCTAGTTAACTATTACTATTATCAATAACTCATATTAATTTTACAATCACAAGTTAAAAATAACTCTCATTATGTACATTTATACGAAATTTTGTCCTATACTGCCATGTTAAAAATTTAGAAAACATGAGATCACAGCGCCACCTGTTGAGCGATTGATCCCCAAATGTAATCAGCACCAGTTTATGTCAGGGGCCAACTAAATAACAAGTTTGGTTAAATTTCGTGAAAAAAAAATACGATTTTTTTCTAAGTTTTTTTTCGTTAAAAGTAAAAAAAATCGATAACTTTGTTTTAAATTATCACAGAATTATGGTTCAACCATTCGTTTTAAAGGTATTGACGAGACCTTTCGAAAGACACCCATCTTGAAACTTTGCCCCCCCGTGAGGGTACTTCCCCCCAGTGGGGGGGGGACCGATGCCCCCACATGCACAAATTTTTTTTCCTAGTTAACTACTACCATTATCAACGAGATGTTATGAAAGATACCCATTGTGAAAATTTACCCCCCAGGGGGGGGGAAGCGATGCCCCCCATGCACAATTTTTTTTTCCTAGTTAAATACTACTATTATCAATAATTCATATTAATTTTACAATCACAAGTTTAAAATAACTCTTTTTATGCACATTTATACGAAATTTTGTCAGGGTGTTGCTGCCATGTTAAAAATTTGCATAAAATGCGATCACAGCGCCACCTGTTGAGCTTTTGATCCCCAAATGTAATCACCACCAGTTTATGTCGGGGACCAATTAAATACATTTATTTCTGAAGCTGCATGCTCGAATAACGGTGCCGCAGGCATCGAAGAGCCTGACTTTGCTTGGAGTGGAAATTTTTATATTAAAAAGATTTATGAAATTTGAGAATTCATTTAAATATAGTGAACAAACGAATGAAGCAAAGCCTGTTATTGTAAGGGTGTTAGTGTTTTTCTCTGTAAATATACATGTGTGTGTGTGTATTTGTGTTTGAATACATATTATATATAATACTAGGGGGCTCTGCCCCCTGCTCACTTCGCTCACCAAACCCTAGGGAGGCTTCTCCTCTCCTCCGACTCACTTTACTTACTAACACATGCAGAGCTTTGAACGCCTATTTGCTGTTTTCTTTCACTGAAAAGGAATATTAATAGTGCATATTACAAGACAAAAGCAGAAAATTATTATGTAAATCCTCATATTCAATGGCAAATTGAAATATATACTATTTCTATATATATAATTTTAATAGAAAGAAAATCATAATATCTAGACCATTTTGCATTATAGCTTTAGTATATGACCCTTTTTATTTATTTTTTGCAACCTTGGATCCGGACCGCGGTACCCCTTCGTAATTGGAAGATTGCTTGTTCGGTTCTCGAGCCGGCCAAAGACCGTCGTGTACACTAATGGTGGCTAGTGCACGTAAAATATTTCGTGGCCGCAATATCCTCCATGTTCCCAACAAAATATACCTCTGGGGCCGCTGAAGCAGGGGACCATCCCCTTCGTGTAGGACCAGAATTGTGGTGGCATGTGTGTGAGTGTTCACACATATGTCCTTTTAAAGTTAATTTATTTATTCAAATTTTATAAATAACCAAAAAGATTAATATAGATTAATAAAAAAAAATCTTTTTAACTTTATATAATGCAAGTAATTAATTAAATAGAATTTCCTGTTTTCTTTTCAAATCAAAAATATTTCATTAAATAGCGTTTCTTTGTCTTTCAATAATTACAATCACATTGTTCTCTGAATAAAATAAAGCAATTTTTATATCGGAGTTTTTGAGAAGTAATTTTGTTTATACTTCTTCCCCGAAAGATTTAAATCATTTTAGCTATAATTATATTTTTGTTCTTTTTCTCAATAATTAACAAGATGTAGCTGATTTATTAAAATGACTTTTATCATAATGCTATTAATAAAGGACCTGTTCAAGTAATTTTTTCATTTGCTTTGCCTGCATAGTACTTTTCCTTCAGCATTTTTAAGCAGTTTGTCACGGTCAATCAATAATGGATCTGGGTGTGATTTTTCAATATCACAGCATGTCTCCGGAACATCTGTAGGGGTGCGTCCCAGACCGTCACCAATTATCCATAGCGCAGTAGAGGCGCGATGTCAAACACAACCTACCTAATTATCTATCTGCCTACAACTATGGATAATATTTTAATTTTTCCGTGTAAAAAATTAATTTTCTAAAATTAGAGAAAAAAAAGTTGATATTTATTTTCTTTCTTTTTTACATCCATGGTTTCGGGCCGCTGTACCCTAGTCTCTAAAGCGCCGAGCACGTAATTGGAAGATTGCTACAAATTGGAGTATCGCTCCCATTCCGGCGATCTCCTATGGGAGAAAGGACTGCGTTAGCCCAGTAGGTAGAGCGCTAGCCTCGTAATTGGTAGATTGCGGGTTCGATACTTGAGCCGGCCAAAGACCGTCGTGTACACTAACCGTGACTGGTGCACATAAAATCTGTCGTGACCGCAAAGTCCTCTATGTTCCCACCCACACTATACCTCTGGGTATCACCAAAGCGGGGGGGGGGATCCCTTCCGGGAAGGATCAAAATTGTGATGGCATGTGACCGAAACATCTCTAGGGGTGCGTCACAGACCGTCGCCAATTACCCATAGCACAGTACTGCTGCGACGTTAAATCGAATCTACCTACCTACCTACGCACAACCATGGATCATGTATTAATTTTCCCGTGTAAAATGACTTCATGACAGAAGAACAACGTCACTCGCAGAAACTTTCTTTAAAATGGCAAATTGAGTACATTCATAAACTTATCGTTTTTAGTTAATAACTTCTTTAATTAAAAGGATAGAAATTTCTCAGCATATGAAATATCTCCTTGGAGTATTTGGAACCCATTGATACCTCTCATGATGCGAAGGACCCTGCCCTCCGCTAGAAGATGCTGTCGCAGACAAAAAAATTTTACGCCAGTGACAGGAACTTTTTTTTAATATATAGAGATATTATTTTATTATATATTAATATTATACAAATCTAAAACATTGCGATAAAGAAATTTTAGTTTCGATATACCTTGCGTTTTAATGTTTAAATATTTACACTAATTATCAACTTTTAAAAGTTTAAATTTCATTTTGAATAAAGTTTCCATATATCATTAAAGGTATATAATTTCTCTTTCACTAATTTTCTAAATTTGCCAATAGAAAAATGGATGGCATACTACTTTTTTTATATTTAGGAAAAAAAAAATAAACATAAAGTAAATTCATATATATATATATGTGTGTGATATTTATTATTAAATACATTACTAATATAACATTTTAATAAACGTTTTGTGCTTTAAAAGACAAATATTTACACTGACGTTGAAATTAGCTTTCACGGTCAGTTAAAGGCAAGCACATTTCGAGCGGGGGATTAGAATGTCTGATATGTATACTCAGATGCAGCTTCCCTTTGATATGACATTTAATCATAAGTTACACAGAGCGCTGCAATATGGGCATTCCAAGGATATTGTGTGCATCTGCGTATGTTAGAATCGTGAGTAATCAATAAGCGACTGCACTTTATATACGTTTGCTAAATGAGAATTTCCTTATACGTTTGTTATAAATTTACATATATTTTTCAAATAATCGTATAAAATATACTATTGTTTATATTTTTACTTTCTCTTACCCACAGGGTAGAGAAAGTATTGTTTTAAGGTAAAATTATCAAACGTGAGTTTTTGTTATATTTACATGTTCTGAGGTCCCCTGAATACGAAAATCATGTTTTTAGCGAATGGTCTGTGTGTCTGTCTGTGTGTGTGTTATCAGCATATCTCAAGAACAAATAGTAGCAAAAATTAGAAACTCGGTATGCTAAATATGTATCATATAGGGATGCTACACTAAGCTTTTCGTTGAGATGAAGCAAATCGTTCGTGTACAGGGATATTCAAAAGTATTCAAATACATTACGTCTATGGGGGAATTGCAGGTAAGTAGAGTTTAACATCTATAGACTGCACTAAACGAAATGAAAGGAATATATATTTTTTGCAATAGAGATAGTCAACTGGGAAAAATTTTGTATATGTAGGAGCTTCGCCCGCCAACCCTGGGGGGGGGGGGGGGTAAGTCCCCCCTCGAGGGTAGTAAATTTTCATGATGGGTATCTTTCAAAAGAGCTCACCAGTACCTTTAAAATAAATGATTGAACCATCGATCTGCAATAACTTAATATAAAGTTAAGGATTTTTTTTTTTCATTTTTATCGGGAAAAAAAAAGAAAAATTCTTTTAAATGTAATATTTAGAATAAATTCAACTTTTTTTGGATATTTAGAGTTATACTATTTCTCTAATATGAAAATCGTTTGCATTATCATGGAATATATATATATATATATATATATTTAAATAATTTTAATAAATTATTTTTACTGAATGAATTTGTATAGGAAAATATAGAAGAAAGTCGTGTGGTGGCCACAACACGCTAGTTATTTGTTGTTAGTGGATGTGTTTTACTAATAATATTTTACCATTTCCCGGAAAACTGTTCGAGAATTTAAATGAAATCATCATAGAGATATGGTAAATAATGTATGTTTAAAGCTAAATATTCATTGCTTGTTTTTTGTATGTTTACACGTTTTGAGGCTTCCTGATTTCCGTAGTCAAGTTTTTAAAGTTTGATCTTTGTCTCTGTCTCTTAGAGTAACATAAAAACGAATAATTTTAGGAGATTCAAATGTTATATTTTGAAGTTAATATAAGTTTGTTGCTGGAAAAGTTAGATCAAGATTGATAAGTTTCAGTGAATGTTGCGAGTGAAAATTGTCTGTATAATTTTAAGTAAACTTTTAATTTTAATAACAGAATTAAATTCTATATAAAAGTAGGTGCGTTAATGGAAAGGAAGGTTGAAGGGGGTGGTACCCCCCGTTACACAGAACTAATTATCATATAAAACTCTTCCGAAGCCTAATTTGAATTGTTTAACACAGGTTTACATAACAGTACTCGTTATCTTACCTCTTAATCTCCAACCTGTGTTTATAAAATTAAATTTCAGGGTAAGAGATAGGTGTGTGTGTGTGACACATCAGATTATTTTAAATCAATTTCCTTTGTTGGTTTTTTTATTTAAACTCTTAGTACATTAAATATTTTTTTGGCAATTTATCTTTACTGTCAAATTTGACCAAGAAATAAATTATTTTTATAAAATTATATGAATTATTTGAATAACCTTTTAAAATAATCCTCAATAATCGCGCGAATGATGGCAAAAATACTAAAATTTAGACATATGAATTTTAAAATAGGCATTTTTTTTTTTTTTTTTTTTTTTTTTTTTTTACCTGCTCTAAAATGAATCCATTTATGTTGCGAAATTGTAATTTGTAAAAATTGTCTTTTTCTGGAAAACTATTTCGTTTTTAAAAGTTTTTAAATGCAAGTTTAACAAATGCTCATTACAGTACGCAATATTATAAACTCTATCAATTATATAAAAAAAGATTTTATAAACATAAATTAGCTATCGAATTAACTTTAGGACTTAATATCAAAAACGTATTATGAATATATCATGAAACCTTTGTTCATGTTATGCCATTGTAATTTTATAATTTCTGTTGTATGTGCAAATTCTTGGAATTTATTCATGCATCTCAATATATATATGTATATATATATATATATATATATATATATACAGGGTGATTGTATCTAAGCTTCTCATATAAACAGCATCCTACAGCGCAAACGGGTGAACGGAATAAAACGAAATTTGGTACATAGACTATACACGAGATGCGCTCACAGTATTTTTGAGGGAAAAAAGTTCTCACCAGATGGCGCTTTTTCCGAAAAAAAAATCTAACACAATAAACGACTAAAATGGAATACAAAACAATATTAACAATCCAGAACAAGAATTATGAGTAATGAAATGTAAAACCGTGAAAAGCTATCAGTTCTAAGAAAAAAAATGTCAAGATTTGCATGCTTGCGAAAAAGAGGAAGCTTTATGTAGAACAAGTTAAGGTATAAAACGTTTGCAGATGTTGCCATGTTTTATATCGATGTTTCCGGATGTAAGGATGGCGGTAGTCTTTAGTTGAATGCGTGTTATTGGTGAAGCTATTTCACGAAAATAAGGGGAATTCTTCTGCTGCAGTTCTTGAATTTTGACGTATAAAGAACCTACGGCGTTGACCAGTGTCTACTAAAGGTATCCGGGCCATGTTTAAGAGATTTGAAAGGAAGGGGAAATTACGATTTCAACCTGGAAGAAGCTGTAAACCTGTCACACCTTTACTCGTTGATGCCATCAAGACAAATGTTGCCGCACATTCACAGACATTTGAGTTTGAGCGCAGTAGCGCGCGTGCAGTTTCTCGACCTACAGCTATTCTTACTGCATTGTGGGGAAAGTGCTCAGAAACATAATGCACTACTTCCCATGCCAGATCAACCATACACAAGAGCTGCCTGATAGGGGCAAGTCCCAGCGTCTCTCATTCGCAGTCAGTTTTCTAAAGAAAATGACTGATGATCTGTCATGGCCTTGGAATAATCTGTGTAGTGACGAGGCTCATTTGTATCTCAATGTGACAGCCAATACACAAAATTGCCGCATTCGGGCTAACGAAAATTCGTGGATGCAGACTGAAATTCCCTTACATTCTCCAATGGTGACTTTCTAGTGTGGATTCTTGGTGTCATTCATACTTGGGCCATTTTTCTTTGAGGAAATAACTACACGTGGTCCTGTCACATGGTCCGTTACGGGCTGTCGGTACCACGACATGCTGCAGACGTTTGTTGTGCCGCAACTACAGCAAGGCGGGTCCTTACATCGACCACGTTTAATCAGTATTGTGCGCCCCACATATCCAAGAGTCCATGAAGGCGCTATTGCTCCAACACTTCACAGACGAACGTGTGAAGCGTTAGATTCGTTTATTTCGTAATCCATGGCCACCACGTTCGCCGGATCTATATCCGTGCGATTTCCGGTTATGGGGACACTTAAAAAGTGTGGTGTATCGTAGAGGAGTTGGGGTGTTGAATCACTTAAAGAACACAATAACGCTTCATGTGCAAAGCATCACAACTGATCAATTACGATCTGCTATTAAGTACGCTGTCCATTGACTTGAAATTTTAACCCGGCGGAACGGTCGCCATGAAATGTAACATGAGAACGGGTATTGGGTGTCAGCGCACCCCAAACATATTAAATAACATAAATACGAAAAAAAAATCTTTAGAATTCAATCTGTTAAGGAAATTCATGATAATTACACGCTTTCTCGTGAAAATAAATAACTGAAATGTTCAATTATCGTTAACTTATCGTCAATTATCGTAAAAATGACTTTGTCTGATACCGTACATGTTATAAATTAATTTTTTTTTTTTTTTTTTTTCTGCAATTTTTTAAAGAAACTTTTATCTATTCGAATAAATGTGGTAGCCTTACAAAAATGTATACAATTAGTTAGAAAGATACATGCTACAACCAAAATGTATTTCACGCATTACTTTTTACATGGTGATCCAAAACATTTTTACTTTTATTTAAGTTTTCTACTGGTCCCTATTTTCTCTTCAAGACAAAACACTTGCTGAAATATATGAGGTTTAACCCTACAAGGCTCAATTTTTTTTAATGCGCGACAAAAATATATGGGTTGTAATTAGTGATCAGAAGATAGGGAAAACGTATAAAAATAAAAATAAAACCATATTTTACGGAAAAATCAACTTTTTAGCTCAACGTACCGTATGTGGAACACACATTAAATAATGATTTACTAATTCGTTTACTATTGTAATAATAATAATAATAATAAAAAAAAAAAAAAAAAAAAAAAAAAAACTTATCTCTGCAAAATATTCACTTCGTTATAACGCACAGTATTTTTTTTTTCTTTTTCCGAGTCAAAACTGTTCAAAAACTATTCTTTTTTTATATTTTTGATTTCAGACTAACGTATCACTTTCATTCAAATTTTACACTATAACAAAATCCCGAACAACATCTTTAGGTAAAGATTCGTATTATTACATTGCTAAATATCAGTAGCTTCCATCAAGATGCCAAGAGATGTCGCTACTAATAGTTTTATAGCTATAGGAACGATTAAAGTCGGTGTTCCACATATGGAACTGGTGCCTTGTAGGATTAAAATGTGTTTTTTATACTCCCAAAGATTCAAGATAATTCCTAAATAATCTTAATACATATTTGACAAAACGTTCAAATTTGAAAGTGTCTAAATACTTATAAGTAGATTTTGTAGTACTTATAATTTTCCTAAATAGTGTATTTCATGTGGGTAAATTGGTGTAAATTTTATTTAAGATGTCGCAAAGTATATAATTAAAATATTTATCTTATAATAATATAACTTAACAAGAATAAAATAATATTCTGTTAAGAAATATTATTTTCATTTATTATCAGGGGGGGGAAATGCATAGACAAGTTGTTACGTAATAGTTTTGTCGTTTTTAAATGATCAGATAAATAATGTAATACATTAATATTCGTATGTTAATGTAATGCATTATGATGTGAATTATACAATTATTAAAAAAAAGAAATATTAAATAAAAGTTTGGAAAGTTAAACAGTTAACTTAAAATAGTATATGCATATTAATAATTGATATCTAAAGTTTATTAATCTGTTTACACAGAAGGAAGATTAAATGAAAAATTAAAATTATTAAAAATTCTTAACTATTATTTGACAGTTACGTTTCAAAAGGTATAGAATAGGTATTTGTTTTGAAAGACGTGAGTTTAATATCCACGCAAAATAAACATATTTTTAAATAAATATTAGACATTCCATAGCTTCTTTGCAAATACAGTTCTTAAAAATAAAGAAGTCATTTTATAATATGTACATAAGGGAAATGATTAAAATATTGTATTTAAACGTATATTATTACGAAGCTCAATCTCCATAAAATTGTTAAATTTAAAACTCTTTTTTCTAAATCTTATATTTAAAATGAAGGTTTTAACGTTTTATTTTAAATCTTAACAATCATATGAGCTAGTTAAGTATACAATTATAATATCTACATGCAAAATAAATATAAATATTTGATTTTAATGTTCTTAATAAACTGTGCATTATGTAATATAGATTCATAACTATTTGTTGAGATTTTGCTAAGATTTGTTAGGTTTTAAAACCATTTTCGCTGTCATAGTAAAGGATTATTTATTAAGTAAACACTAGGTGGAGAAACAAGAAATTTTGTCGCAGAAAAATATTGCTTATATCACGTTTTCAAATATTTCGTTTTATTTAACTATCTTCGCACACCGTAAAATTGAAGACAGAACAATCGGTTTCGAAATAAAGTGGAATTTCTTCTTCAGATGCAAAAAAAGAAAAAAACTTTTGCTACTGTCTTGAAAGCAAAAGAAAGAGTTGTTTTATTCTTTGAAAATGAAAATATAGAGACATATTTTAAACAATATATTCATACATATATACAGGATGGTTATAATAAACTTTCCCTATAAACATCATCCTACAACGCAAACGGGTGAACGGAATGCAACGGAATTTGGTATATAGGCTATACAAGAAATGTGCTAATCGAATAAAAGAAAAAAAAAAAAAAAAAAATCCAAAATGTCCAGAATAGGGCGCTTTTTTATGGAAAAACATTAAATTTAACACAATAAACGACAAAAACGGAATACAGAAACAATATTAACACTTATTGAGCAGTTTCTGATCACCTTGTCATCGAACCACATTAAGTAAAGGTATGAAAAAAAATAAGAGTACGCTGTTTGAGGGGGAAAAAATTCAGTTTGCAGAAACAAGAACAGATTAGGACGAAATTGCACAAGACAAGCAGGAGTTAATCCTGTAGAGGGCGATGAAGGGAAAGATGTGTCCACAATCATTCACCTGCAAAATTTCAAGTCAATGGACAGTGTGTTGAACAGCAGATTGTAACTGATCAGTTGTGATGCTTCGCACATGAAGCGTTATTGTGTTCTTTAAGTCATTCAACGTCCCAACACCTCTAAGATACACCAGACTTTTTAAGTGTCCCCGCAACCGGAAATCGCAGGGATATAGATCCGGCGAATGTGGTGGCTATGGATTACGAAATAAGTGACTAATAACAAGTTCGTCTGTGAAGTGTTGGAGCAATACCGCCTTTACGGACTCTTGGATATGTGGGGGCGCACTATCCTTCTTAAACCGGCAGGACGGGCACGGAGTATTTTGGCACCCCATGACCGGAAATATGCATCTGCTGTCTCTCTCTGTAAACAGAAGTGGTCGGGTTCTTCAATACCTGCCTCCAAGGTCATCCTCCGTGCGGAGAGTATGAAAACTGCGAATTCAGACTTTTTTTCATTCTTATAGAACACTCATAAATTGAAACTATACGTAAAAGCTGCAAAAAATCTAGAGTTTCTGACCTATGTACACCCATTATGAAAATTAATGTCTCAGTATTCTTACCAAAAGTAATGTATCATTTTTATTACACGAACTATTGTAAATAAAATAATTAAGTGCGCCACATAGGAAAAATTATGTTTTTCGAACAAGGAGGAAAAGGGCGAGTGCTTTATTTTATTTTATTTTTTTTTATTACAATAGTAAACGTATTAGTAAATCATTATTTAATGTGTGTTCCACATACGGTACGTTGAGCTAAAAAGGTGATTTTTCCGTAAAATATGGTTTTATTTTTATTTTTATAAGTTTTCTCTATCTTCTGATCACTAATTACAACCTATATATTTTTGTCGCGCATTAAAAAAAAAAATGAGCCTTGTAGGGTAAAACCTCATATATTTCAGCAAGTGTTTTGTCTTGAAGAGAAAATAGGGACCAGTAGAAAACTTAAATGAAAGTCAAAATGTTTTGGATAACCATGTAAAAAGTAATGCGTGAAATACATTTTGGTTGTAGCATGTATCTTTCTAACTAACTGTATAATTTTTTGTAAGGGTACCACATTTATTCGAAGAGATAAAAATTTCTGTAAAAATCACAATAATAATAATAATAATAATAATACCACATTTTAAATTATAACATGTACGGTATCAGACAAAGTCATTTTTAGGAAACTGTGTCCTACATTAGACGCAGTGTACCGTAATCAGAATGCAAAAATGTGAAAATTCTTAGAAAACGTGATCATTTTTACTAAATAATTTTTATCTACACATGCGCAAGCTTTGAAAAAATGTCATTTGCATATTTTAATAGTGAAAAATATTTAACGATTTATACGATAACCCTAAACAAATATCGTGTAAATTCGAAAAGTTATGAATGATAGAATGAATAGAATTTCAGTTTTCCTAAAAAAAGTGAAGATGAGAGGGGTTTTTATTAATATTTATTTACAGTCAGCAAACACTGTATTACCACACTGGTAGATGATTGAATAGAAATAAAAATGTGAGTAAAACTGGCAATGATTTAGCTTTTATTTTGAGTAAATGAAATTCTGTTCATTTTGTCTCTCATAACTCTTTGAGTTTACACGATATTCGTTTAGGTCTTTCATGTAAATAGTTCAATATATTTGACTATTGAATTATAGAAATGATTTTTTTTTTTTAAATATTGCGCATGCGTAGTTAAAAATTATTTACTATAAAAGTGTCCATATTTCTTAAGATATTTACCATTTTTGCATTCTGATTTTGTGTGTCTATTTCGCGAAGTTTCATAAAAATGGCTTTGCACTGGTATAATATCCTACGTGTTAGAAATAAAAAAAATTTGATTTTTTTTTTTTTAAATTTTTAAAAGAAAGCGTTATATTTTCACGAATATTTGCTGTAGATTAATAAAAAAATATACAGATAATTAGAAGAATTTTCATAATCACATACTATAGCCAAAATACGTTTACAGCATTACTTTTACAGGGTGATCCAATACGTTTAACACTTTTTTAAAAAAATTACAGGTCTTTTTTTCATATTCTTGACAAACTTTTTGTCGAAATATTTGCAGTTTAATATGTTTTAAAGAGCTTCCAAAGCTTGAAAATAATTCCTGCAGAATTTTTCTAGATATTTGTCAAAACGCCAAAATTTGAAAGTGTTTAAATACTTTATTGGTAGATAGTGTATAAATAAAACACTTTCTATTTTTTTTTTTTTTTTTTTTTAGCTGTGTGTTTTAAACTTATAAAGTGCAAAAAATTAACTAAGATCATTTATTGTACATTATAGTTTCAAAATAAAATATTAAAATTTAAATAAGTAAATACATGTATATATAAATTTTTGAGGAATGAGAAACATTATACCGGTTGTAATTTTTTTTTTAATGTGTAAACAGAATTAATATATATATATTAGGTAATGAATAATTAATAAAACAAAATTTTCCATAGAATGTCATGGCGTTAGTCTGCCAATTAACTCAGTAAAATGTCTGGTTAAGGGTAAATTTTACCTTTTTTTTTTTTTTTTTTTTTTGATATTTTTGTTCATTTTAATAAATGTTTGAAGATTATAAGGTGAATGTCTATATGCCGTTATAAAAAATAAATAATATTTTCGTAAGTTCTCTCTACGGCTCACATTGATTCATTACACAGGTCTACTAAGTCTTACTTTTCATTTTTTTTCTATCCATTTGTTGTCTATAATGTGCATTGGTCGCTAAATTTAGAAACACTTCTCATTTCGTCCTATCGCGTAAGTGTTTTCACAAAGTAAGAATGAACATCGGAAATTTCACACGAGAAAGAAATTCGAAAGTATGTATAATCTATATCACTTACAAACTTTGAATAAACACCATAAAATGCAATAAACTCGCAGCAATTGTTTCGGGTCGAAAAAATACACGACCCCTCATCAAGCGAATAAAGTAAGCACGAGTGCTGCAGTCAAAGCGGCAACGCACCAAAATCGTGCGTACCCATCGTGCGCCCATCGTGCGTTGCCGCTTTGACTGCTGCACTTGTGCTTACTTTATTCGCCTGATGAAGTGTCGTGTGTTTTTTCGACCCGAAATAATTGTTGCGAGTTTATTGCATTTTATGGTGTTTATTTAAAGTTTGTAAGTAATATTTTTTTAAAACGCCAGTTTTTTGGTTCTTTTTTATTAAGTATGTATAATCTATATTAAATAGGCTACTGTTTATACATTATCTTTTAAATCTGTTTCTTTACATCGAAGCTATTTTAGAGATTTTTCTCTTCTGCACTGCTTAATGGGCCTTAGGAGGGGGATTCTCTGTGCAGCATCTAATAGTAATCTGCTAATATGTTAACACTCCATCATACCTGATACATCGTCTCACTATACTTCTTTGATGTAATGATGGAATAGCTCTCCTTCTTATTCGCTCACATTATCCTGGTTTTAGGGGAAAAAACTTACATGGAAAAATTCAAAAGGTGTCATCTTCAAAAAGTATTGAAAAAAATATATGTGATTCTACTCTTCCTAAAACACCAGAAAATGAAAAAAAAAAAAAAATATATATATATATATATATCGGCTGAAATTAATTACAGCGACCACAAACAATTATCAAAATTAAGTATATTTGGCGATTTCACACTGCTGGGCGATTGATTTTGAGTACTGGGCGGAAAAGAAAAACATGGTTCTGTTCGTACACGGCAATCTCGGTGCTAGCAAACGTATCGCCTAACAGCGCTAAATCGCCAAATATGCTTAATTTTTATAATTTTTTGTGGCCGCTGTAATTAATTTCAGCCGATAATATTTTCATTTTCTGGTGTTTTATGATGAGTAGAATCACATATATTTTTTTTCAATACTTTTTGAAGATGACACCTTTTGAATGTTTCCTTGTTAGTAAACAATAAGTGGTATTAAAATGAGGAAACAATGGAGCTTTGAACTCTAAAAGTTCTACTTTTTGTCAAAACTGTACGCGATGATATATATTTTTTTTCTTTTTGTCAGCATCCAAAAATACATCAGAAAAACTCAAAAATTTAGAAATTGATTAAAACAAGGAAGATAATTGTTGCACAAAAAATGTTAAAATTTGTTTTTAATAGAAAAGAAATAAAGTTTAGAGTTTTAATGCTTTTGGAATTCAGTGGTCGATAGTCTACTTTTACGAGAGTTTTACACATACGCGTCTATATATAATAATTACAATTATGCGTAATTGCAAAAGTAGAAAACTGTAAAAACAGCTACTGATATATAATAGTAAAAATAATTCTTCGCTTTAAAGTTTCTCGTTTTGTTTTTAAATGGTAATATATACCTGGTAATATTTATAATTAATTCCTTTGTAATGTTGGAAACTACCTCTTTTTTCTAACTATTTTGCTTATAGAGAAATTATCTCTAATGTGCAATTACGATTAAATATGTAGAAAAAATGCTTTTTAAAATTAGTGATATCAAATGATAGCGAGAAATAACTTTACCGGGAAATAAACTATAAATGCTACCAAGTGTGATGATATCAAACAAAGTTTTTGTTTATTTTTGCAGAAATTTCTCTTGAGAAATTGCATTTAAAATACAAAACTATACATATAATGAAAAAAAAAGTTAAATATATATATATATATATACATATATCGTTCTTTATAGGTTTTGACAGTAAAAAGTTTACTTAATTTTTTTTTTTCATTTTTTATACAATGAAATAATTAGTTTCTTTTGAACATTAAAGAATCTTTACAGGTCAAAGTTTATATTTTATCAAAATCTTTGAAATTTTTTGTGAAGTTATATATATATATATATATATATATATATATATATATATATATATATATATATATATATACATATATATATATATATGTATGTATTAAAAAATGTAACGTCCTAAAACTGTTCCATTTATCACATTTAAATCAAAACTTCTTTTTCTATATATAAATGATAATCATAAAATAAGTTTAATTCCTTTTGAAATGTTTTCTTTTCCGAAATTTTTATATTGTTGAAGAAAAATAATAAAGAGTCTGGATATTTCAAGTAATTAAATTAACTTTTTTATTATATAATATTTTCCTTGTTACAGTCGAATAAATCTGTTGGAATAAAATTAACTTAAGAAAAAAGATATTTTTGCAATTTTCTTGCAATTGCAAGTAAGCCACAAATTACTGCTTGGATGACATTGCTTTATTTTAAACCTATTCTAGTTTCTTTTTTAGATAGCTGGCTTTGTATAAAATTTTTTGTTATTGAAATTTATAAACAACTTTATACAAAGAAAGAGCTATTATTATTATTATATATATTTTTTTTTTTTTTTTTTTTTTTTTTGATAGAAACAATTAAAAGCGTAAATGTGGTTGTTAAAAAATGGAATTTTTTTTGTTTTTTTTTAGAGGGAAAATACATTTTTACAGTTGAAAAAAAAATGTAAATCACAGTAGAAAAAGAAATGTAAATTAAAAGAAAAAGAAAAATACTTTGGAAATGAAAAAAAAAAAAAAAAAAATATATATATATATATATACATTAATAATTTGGAAATTATTTTAAAAGTTTTTATAAATCAAGAATATTTATTTTTAATTAATGTTTAATAAATGCTACAGCATTATTGCACTTAAAACAAATTAATATAAAATGTTATGATAAATTTAATTTACAAAATACATATTTTTTTTTTTTTTTTTTTTTTTGGTAATGCAAGTAAATAATTCACTGAATGTGCAACAATTTAAAAGGATTTAAAAGATAAAGTTTCATAGAAAGTTTAAAGAATTGAATCAACAAAATATCCTAAAAGCAGTACAACCTCCATATGTCACAGAGAGAGAAAATAAATACGTCAGAAAGACATATAGTAAACAAACGAAATATTTTAGACAAGTGGGGTAAGTGTAAGAAAATTTTGGTTTAGTTTGAAATCACTTTGCTCAGTTGTCATTATAATTGCATTTCTAAACATTTTAAGACATAAACTAAGACTAAGTAGTTAAAAAAAAAAAAAAATACGAACCTTTTATAATATAATAATATGCAACTTAAATAAAAATAATAATACCTCTCTTTTGTCCCTCGACCTGAAAAAGCCTTCTTAACCACCGTCTCTCGTAAAAAAAAAAAAACATTATTTCTACCTCTGTTCATGTTATCAATCCTCCTAAAAAAATGGCATTTTTCTATCCTTTTTTTGACTGTGCCCTGAATACTTTTTCCGATTCTGTTTTTATAAGCTTTGGAATAAAACATCTGAAAAGCATTGCGATTTCGAGAGGTTATAACCATCCATTTATAGATAAAGGTATTCAAACATTACAACTTTCTCGTCTAATACATGGAAGTTATGGTCGTGTCAATTTTGAAGTCAGGATGTATAGCACAGTTGTGAGAGTTACAGGGGGCATGTGGAATAGATCTGAGGGTTTTGTTTTGAACAACCTGTATTTTGTGTAGATTAGAATAAGAGCAAAATTGGTCTTAGTACAGTTTTATACAGTAAAAGATTATTACGAATATTCAACCCGCTACCATAATTGAGAGAAGCAAGGACGTTCTCAGCATTATAGTAATTCTGGATGATAGAGTTTATGAGTTTACTTAAGTTAGTCTATTAGCAAGCTATAGTCCGAGATTCTTCATCTCCCTTCGGAAATCAACAAAGAGCCATAGAGGGAGAGTCAAGCCAAGGCGATAGCCAAAAAGCATGGTTAGAGATTCAAACCCCTACTGCATTTTTTCAAATTTGTAAAAATTGTTTATGTTATATACCATTAATAAATCTCAATATTATGTACAAAAACATAAATCCTGTTTTTTTTTTCTCTTTTTAATACGGCTTCGAATGGGGGAGAGAAAATTCTTTTATTTTTTAAAAATACTGCCTTCGATGTTTTATGCATATACTAAATGAATCATGAAGAAAATAACTGTGAAATACTTTCTCTTTGAAAAATTGTAAACTTATTACGAATAACAAGGAAATAGATTATATAAAATTATAAAACACCTTTTAATGATAAAAAAAAAAAATAATAATAATAATTAAATAAAAAATCGAAATAATTTTTTGATACAAATTCAAAATATGAACTTTTACGATATATTTATTTTCTTCATAATACAAATAAAAAATAAATACAATTTTTATTATATATGTATCTATAAAGTATATAATACAAGTAATAAAATATTTTTTGCATTAAAAATAGTATCTAAATAATTTGTTGGCTGTATTTATAAAAGGATGGGGATTCAGAAATCTGAAACCATATTTCAAACTTTTCCTTCAAATCTAGGTTGCATTAGTTGTAATACGCGAAGTAATACAATCAAACATTTAAATCAATTTATATATATATATATATATATATATATATATATATAAAGCTAGAGCGGTTGGCATCAGTCTCATAGGCTTCAATTGATTAAAATCATATATTATTAATAAAGAATATTTCCCAAGTCGTTTTTAAGAAAGTATTCTTTGATTGAACTTTCGCATGAGCAAATTTTCAATTTTTACATTTAAAAGAGATTTCAGATCTTAAAATATACTGCAAGTAAAGATGTAGAAATTTCAGAATAAGACTAGACAGCAAATAAAAGACTCTTAAAAAAATAAAAAAAAGAAAGAAAGAAAAAAAAAAATCAGTATAAAATGATAATAAATGTCGGTTTCTTCAATTTTCTTTGGTCTAGAGTTAGCTGTATACATGTGTGTCGCGATTTCAGCTTCGGTTGTGCTTAAGCTGTGCCAGTCTAGATAGTATAAGGTCTTACGACATTAAAAGAATCATAATATACTATACATATATATATATATATATATATATATATATATATATATATATATATATATATATATATATATATATCGTTTAACAAAAATGTCTCTGACACATGTAATAAAAATTACTTAAACAAAATATTTCAACCTATAAAAATAAATAAATAAATGTCGTCTTTTTCAATTTCCTTTGATCTAGAGTTAGCTGTATATATGTGTGTCGCGATTTCAGCTTCGGTTGTGCTTAAGCTGTGTCAGTCTAGATAGTATAACGTCTTACGACATTAAAATAATCATAATATACTATATATATATATATATATATATATATATATATATGTCATTTAACAAAAATTTCTCAGACACATGTCGTAATAAAAATTACTCAAACAAAATATTTTAACCTATAAAAAAAAAAAAAAAAAAAAAATCTGCATAATATGATGTTAAATGTCAGTTTCTTCAATTTCCTTTGATCTAGAGTTAGCTGTATATATGTGTGTCGCGATTTCAGATTCGTTTGTGCTTAAGCTGTGTCAGTCTAGATAGTATAACGTCTTACGACATTAAAAGAATCATATTATACTATATATATATATATATATATATATATATACCGTTTAACGAAAATTTCTCAGACACATGTCGTAATAAAACTTACTCAAACAAAATATTTCAACCTGTTGAAAAAATAAATAAATAAATAAAAATTTATATAATCTGATCTAATGATTGGAAAATTAACACTTAAATTAGTAAAATGCTGTCAATCGTCCGCTTGAAAGATTGAACGAGTTGTTTTACACTTGTTAGGATGATTGTTTTAAGTGTTTTCAAATCTTGCCACTAATCCCCTCCAATGTTTTTTAAATCGGTTAATCTGAAGCAGAAATCTTTATTGTAGAGAACAAATATTCAAACAGACTCAAATCGAGAAAAATGCAGTGCTATTTTGGCCCGCCAATAATGTCAATTTCTTTTGCATTGAATAAATCCCTGATTATATTTGAAATATGCGGTGTAGTGCAGCTCGCATGACTCTTTACTCTCTACTTACGAACAACACTTTACTGTCGAGAACATCCAAATAAACAGGGAAATTTGCATTTCTGCAATACCGAGCATTAACATTTTTCCTTCAGGAACAATATGCAATCTTTTTACACACATTGCACAACTACCACCAGCATCAATGTCTTTGGCAGAGAATTTTGGAACAAATGTTGGGAGTACTTCATTTCTTATTTCACTTCTGAAGAATTTATTTTTTGTATTTATTTCCAGACAAGTTTCATTAATAAATAAGTTGAAGGAATGAAAATTTCTAAAATATTGCCATATCTTTACAGCAGGGTAATAAAAAGCATGTCTTTTACATATATGTATATTAGCGAGTAAACCAAAAATATTTTTTTTTTATTTATTAATATATAGATATATATTACCGCTTTGACCAGGAAAAATCTATAAAACATACATTTAAATTACAATCTAATATATATTTATACTTATATCTATATATCTATATAAATGTGTAAATAAAAATATACGTAGCTTCTTGAAATTAAACATCTTTGGGTTTCTATTTGAAATGTCTTTGAAATACCGTACAAAATTAACGTTGTTTGAAAATATTGATAAAAATAAAGTTTTTTTTTTTTTTTTTTTTTTTTTTTTCCACAGTTTAATTAACTTTCCTGTAATACATGAAACATGATTTAAAATTAAAAAGAAAAATATTCATTAGCGAAAACTTTGATAATTAGTTTTAATTGATGACGAGCACATTATATAATAATAGAGTGATAAAATTTCATTGAAGAAAGAGAAAAAAAAATGTGAATCAAATGAAAAATAAAGTAATTAGTAGATTTATTTTTAATGATAATAATGACATGCTTCTATTATGAATAAGTACACTTTTCATTTGTACCAAATAGAAAATTAATTTATTATTGATACATTTCATATTTTTATATACTAAAAACTATGTATCATTATAGATGGAAAAATAAATAAGGAGATATTGTTTAATGTAATATTTTCTTTATTATTACTATTATTATTATTATTATTTTATATGATACAAATCATAACGTGAGTCATACACTGGAACACGGAACCTAATGTGAAAATTGTCTATCACATATCATATAGTTACATGCATCACATTTCTATAAATGGCCGGATAATTCCAATTTGAGATACTTTGTCAAATACATTAAAATGTACTTGACAAATTACCTTGAATTTCCTGGAGTATTAGGAAATTGCACTGTGCCTTCAGCATGTATTTATGAGGCTTCTTCTTCTTATCAATCTTTTTTTGAACTTATATATATATATTAACTTAAAAAAAAAAAAAAAAAAAAAAAAAAAAAAAAAACATGTTTAAATTATAAATTGCAGGGAATTAAAAACCAATGAAAAATATTTTTTTAAGAAACGCGACATACTGTAATAGAGAAAATATACTGCAGCGATTATATAAAAATATTTTTATACCTAAAAATATCCGAAAATTTTTACAAAATAATTTTTAACTGCGCATGCGCTAGGGTTAAGAAAGCTAAGTCAAGTTAATTGATATACAGTTATTGTCATGTTAACTGATATACAGTTTCTCTCATAAAAGAAGAAAACAATAAAAGGGTTTTATCATCATTTATTTACAATTAACGAACACTATGTTAACGTTTATTGAATTAAAATCATTATTAGGGTAAATCTCCTTCTAGTTTACTTTTTTGGAGTAACTGAATTTCAGGTCATTGTGTCAAGAATAACATTTAAAAATTTCACGATATTTTCTTGGAAATTTTTATAGTAACTAGATACAATTTCGGCTAATAAATCATGCAAGTGAAATTTTGCTAATTCTTGCGTACGCGCAGTTGAAAACATTTAGTAAAACTGCTCATGTTTCATTGGATATATAAAATTTTTATATTCAGATTGTTTCGTACTCTGTTTAATATACTATCTTATATTCCTTAAAATGGCTTTACATTGAGTTTATGCCTTGCATGTAAAGGAGAATTAAAAAAAAAAAAATTACATAAAAAAAAAATAAATAAATAAATAAATAAAGATTATTTGAAATTTTCACAAATATATGTGTTAGTCAAAAATAAATAAATACAGATAATTAAAAGCCTCAAAATCTCATGATACAGTGAGTATGCTTTTCTAACATTTTTTTTTTTTACTCCCCGAGAAATTTTTTTAACTGACATCTCGAATCTATATTGTGGTTCTAGAAAAAATAATTCCATGTTCCATGTCATCCTTGTAAATTCTATTCCCCATTGAAAGCGAGTTCTAGAAACACCTACTAGAATTCTAGATCGTTTACCTATGTTATTGAGGGCAAAGTTATTTAATTTTTTTTTTTCAAATAAATGGAAACACAAGAGGCGTGTTTCAGCAACTACAATCCTAGTTTATGTATTAATTCTAGAAAATCAAGCGATAATTTCTCGCAATACAAATGATTCAGAATATTCAGAATATTGTTGCACCATCTAGAAATGTGTAGACTAGAAGTTCTCGATCATTTCGTCTATTCAGTTTAATGACGCGCCTTATGCACATATCTCGGAAAGTTATATCTCTAGTTTAGGAATTTAGAAAATAGCCACTTATTCATTCTAGATGAAGGCAGTATATATATTTTTTTCTCAGTTCAGGATGATTTAACACATTCTGTTTCTTCTTTAATTTTTTACTGATGCACTTTTGGGCTTCGAGACAAACCTTCTACTGTAACACATGAGGTATATCATGTTATTTACAAGGTAATATTTCACGATAATTCATCAAGTATTTTTTAGATATTTAATAAATCGTCTGGAATCTAAAGTCGCTAGTCATTTAGGGACCATTATTGTATAAACCAGCTGTCTCCTACCGGTGGTCCGCAGAAATATCATGAGATTAAATGCATTTTTAAATATATTTTTTAGATAATTATATTGACATTAATTATAACTTCAGTATTTTCTGATTATAACATAAGTATTTTCTCTTCGTTACAACATTAGATTTCAAAATTTTCTGGATGAGATGGAGGATAAATTAATATCCTACATGAATACATAAATATACATTGCAACTTTGAATATAAACCTTGTTAAATATCATTAAAATTCAGAAATAGATAAACAAAAAAAGAAAATTTTTTTTCTGAATGACTAAAATTTATTTTTCAGTAAGAAGATATTTACAAGTTTACGTTCAATTATAAGTTAATGCACTATTATACTGATTTATTTAAAATTATTTGAGCTTTTTTGCGACTTTCCCCATCGCAGATAATTATGTTTCTGAGTAAGTATATTTTTAGTAATTATATTTTTAGTATGTAATAATATATTTTTTGAGTAAATTTGTGGTTTAGAAAAATATATAGTATTATAGAAAAGCAATCTGTTATATTCTTTTTACTTAAATTTACAGTCGTAAAATTTACTTTTCACAATTTTTATTCTCTATTATTTTTTTACAATGTATAGTTTTGTGCGGCCTTGTAAATTTTAAATAATTGAAATCGTTACTGAAAAGGACTTTTTTTTTTGTTTTAGGTGTTCTATTAAAGTGACGCCAGAAAAGAAGATTTTCTTCACCAGAATTAAAAAAAAAAAAAAAAAAATCAACGTTGTAACAAAAGAAGTATACTTTCTATATGAAGAGAACATGTGATGATAAAAGTTTCCAAAATCGGTGCTATTAAAACTATCCAGGTATTTATTATAAATGCATGATGCTCTATATTACGTAAAAAACAATATCGTTCTTCAGCCCGTCAAAAAATATTTAAAGTGTTTTACAAAATTTTGACGTCTAAATTCATTTTTCTTGGTTCTAAGTTTTGGGAATAACAAGTTACTTCTTTTTTATTCCACTCATTTAGCTTCTTTTAATCCGAACTTTTTTAAAAAATCATGTAAACGTGAACCAGTTTATTTGTAACAAAATTGGGCATTTGTTTAAAAAACAAGAAATTGTTAACTTTTTTACGACCTCTCAAATTCAGTCACATAAAAAAGTTCATGAAAATTTAAAATTATATATATATATATATATATATTTATACTAGCAGACCCGGCCACGCATTGCTGCGGCGAAGTAATACGTTGATAATTTGATAAGGTATATAGTATTTCCCCACAACTGGACTTAGCGATTTTTTTTTTTTTTTGGCGCCTTTTTGAACGATAACGAAGTCGTTCTGGATTCTTTGCAATGAAATATGTTAACCTGCATGCTTTTATTTTAGATTTATGATTTAGCCATAATCGCCAAATCCAGTTGTGGGGAAATACTATAGCTGTTACCCACAACTATAACTTATAATATAACTTCAGTAATTATATTCGGATAACTTCAGTATATCCCCACAGCTGAATTTGGCGATTTTTCTTTGGCGCCGTTTTGAACGATAACGATGTCGCTCTGGACTGTTTGTGATATAATATGGCACCCTATGTGTTGTTTATTTTGGATTTATTATTTTATGTTTTTGATTTATGATTTAGACTATCATTTATGATTTATAGATTTATGATTTAGCCATAATCGCCAACAAAAAATCGCCAAATATCGTTGTGGGGATATACTGATTAATATATTACTGAAAAGATTAGTATATTTTAACGAAGTGGTGAGAAGATTCTGAGTATGTTAAAATTTTAATAGTAAATTCAAGCTAATCTAGAAGGAAAGCATTGAGGATTAAGATAAGAAAATTGCAAGATTTTACGATCGCATTTTCAGCAATAAACATGAGTCAAAATTTAATGCAAAATAGGAACGTTAAATTGGTAAGTTATTAAAGAAAAAGTAAATAAAAATAAGAGAAATAATTAACTAAAGTTTCGAACATCGATCATATAGATTAGCGTTACAAAACAAATAAACAGACTTAAACTCTTCCAAACTTTTAAATAAGTTTTAAATTAACATTTAAAATTTAATGTTAAATAAAACAGACTTTTAAATAAGTTTTAAAATATTGAAATAATTACTTTTTATTTAGAACGTTATGTATAGATCACAAATTTCTTAAAGAAAACGAAGTGATACAGATTAGAATAATGCAACAAAAATTGAAAAAGCAAGGTTATGTCGTAAATAAATTTTTAACACACGTGTCACGTGAAATAAATTGTAGCATATACATAATGTAACTGACATAAGATATTAACATGTTGCAGCGGAATAAATTTCATATCTATCATCCTTGGCGGAAAAAAAATAATATTGCCAAATTATCTGGCGCACACATTTAATTCCTTTCAAAAATCATGGTTATTTTAACAACTTATATTAAGAGAGTAATGAATAATATGAAACAATATTTCGCACAATACATATTACGAAAATATACATCTAGCTTGTATATTTTCGTGTTACGTTTTTGATCGCCAAATACGAAAAACTCCACGGAAGACAGAGCTTTGAAATTTAAAATTAAAATTTTGTCAATTTGTCAGCAAAATAACTCAATCTAACGTATGCACATGATAAATAATATATATCTATACAAAAATATGGGGATTAAAATCCGGAAATAATTTTCCTCGTTTTTTAATAACTTTTTATAAAAGATACGATGGGTGATTAACATAAGAAATCTTTTTCTTGATTTCACAGGCGGTCAGTGACGTCACACTTCGCTTGTGTATAACTACATACTTTCTCAATGCGAATAAAATCTTTAAATTGATTATGACGTCAATTTTCGTAAGATGAATAATTTAACTTTTTATAATTTTTTAACGTTCACGTTTGATTAAATGTATTTACTTTTATGTCGAAAGAAAATGAACTCGTATTTTTTCTTTTTGGCAACAATTAAACTTATTGAACTCACAGATATTTTGGAGCAACTTTAACAAAGGTCTATAATTAACAAATAATTGCAATGAAACAATATTGTGACAATAAACTGAGATAAAAACTATCCTATCTCTCAAGTTGGACCAAACTGCACACAGTGTGCAATATTTCATTAAAATCGGTTCATTAGTTTAGGAGTTTATCGCGGACAAACATCGTGACACGTAATTTTTATATATATACAGATATATTATTATTATTATTATTTTTATTTTAAACTATTATGTAATTGAGATAAAAAATAAGTAAATAAATAAATAAAATAAAAGCACATAACTATTCAATTATATACAAGAAACATACAGTAAAAAAAAAAAAATGAGATTAATAGTTATTTATAATTTGCATGAAGCATTCTAAAATAAGGCAGTGTTTTTTATATTATTTTTCCCCATAAACCGTGCCTTTCTATGAATAAAATCAAATTTTAATGCTTAAATGATTAACAAACATTCAAACTGTATTTTCTCCTTCGGGTACAATTTTTCAGTCAACATAAAAACTAATAAATTAAAAAATAACTAAACATAAAACCTAATTATTGTTTGTTTAGATGTATTACTAGACACTAACAAAATATGTAGACGTATCTAGAAAAATATGTAGACATACTATTTTTATGTTAAGTTCAAAGAAAAATCGCATACTCATTTTTTTTTTTTTTTTTTTTTTTTTTTTTTTAACACTGTTTGAATGTTTGTTCCTCAAATTTGCTCTATGAATAAAAAATAATAGATTTAATAGCAGTACCTGATTTAAGAAGCAACATAAAGTAAACAAAAATAAATAGTTTCAGTTTTCCTTGTACCCTTAAACGGCGTAGCGTTTACGATTCTATAAGTAAATTACAATTTTTAACTGTTTTATAATCTATATGAACGCAGCAAATTTTCTTTTTTGATTTATTTCAAGCCGATTTCAGAAACAGATTGATTTCTTGATTCAATAAACTACTGTAGTGAAGTATTTGATTCAACGTTTCAACCGAGTAAAATTATTTTCATAAAATTCGCAAATATATTAATAAACGTAATAATAATAATAATAATAATAATTTAACTAGTAATAATTTAACTAATAATAATAATAATAATAACTGTACACACATTAATAATTGCTACGGTCAATGTGATTAATTGGTCATTTGTAATAATAACCAGTGGTTATTAATAATAACCAAATAAGGTGGTTTAAGTAAATAATTTATGAGAATTTATTTCATTGATCTGTTATGAATAATAATTATCAACGAAGTTTGGTTAAAGTGAATATTTTTTTTTAGAATTTATCTTACTGATAGGTTATTATTAGTAATTACCAAATATGTTTGTTCAATGTGACAATTTTAACGCGTTTAGGGAGAGATTTCTATTACTGAGGTATGACTAATTGATCACATAGAAAAAACATCCCTTGGTAATTATTAATAATAACCAGTTAAAGTGATTAAGGTCCATTAATTAATCACAGTCACCAAGAAATCGGTTATTATTAACAACCACCGGCTTATATTATTAATAATCGGATATATTACTTTAACCGTAATACACACCTATATCTGTATGTATAAAGTTAAAAAAATATGTTTAATAATATTAACACGTAGAAGCAATGGATATCGTAAATTATTTGCATAAATATATTTTACTCATGTTATAACAAGATTTATGAAGCTGTAAAAAGTAAAATACAAGCATTTAATTCCAATTTTTTGCATTTCCTAGCAATAAAGTTTTCAAATAAATTCTGTAAGTTTTGGTAATCTAGCAGTTTACATTCTTAGAAGAATTAAAATCAATTATTCAATAACTTTAAGACTCTTCAAACAGTTTCGCTTAAAACTTTTTCTATAAAGTGTCTAGGAGATTTTAACAAAGAAATTGGAAGTTTTCTAGAATTGAAAATGAAATTCGATTAATCCGTAATTGTTGTTACCGGATGTCCGTTTAGAGAACCAAAGAAAGTTTTCTTTGGAAAAATACCTTTTGTCTGAAAGAGTGTATTTTCTATAAACTAGAAAAATACTTTTGATATCGGAATATTTTCTAAATGTCAAAATTTTGAAAATTGCATATGGCTTTGTGTTAAGTTATACATTTTATAGTCTCTTCTGAAATAAACCTATAATAATTAAGTAATATAATTTTAATATAAAATAATGTTACTATGTGTTAAAGGAATAAAGGCGTTAAAAAATGTTCATATTGTACATATTTTAATAAATATTTAATTCTGATACATTTTTTTTTCATATAAAATATTACTACTATTTGCTAAATAAGTAAATTCGTTAAAAATTTTCAGTTTGTATATTTGTTAGCAAATAATCAAATTTATAGAATATTTCAATAAACAATTTCACGTATTGAAGTTTTATAGCTATTATATAATTTTGAAAAATATTCATTCTGTGAACTTAGTTAAAATAAAAATAAAAGGTAAAAAAAAAAAAAAAAAAAGAGCAGAATACAAAATTAAATTTGTAAAATAAAAAATCCAAATGTTATGCATTTTAAATAAAAAAAAAGACATACTTTTATATATTTTAATGTTGATGTTCTGATTGAAGCTTAGTAATAACATAAGTGTCAAAGAAATTCCTTCCGAGATAAGAAAGAAGTTTAATCAATGTGAATCTCTGAACGACTGAGTTGTCTTTGAAACAGTCTACAAGCTATAAGATCAGAATCACACTGCTACTGGTTACTACCTACACCTACCACCTACTGTTATCAATCGCTTAAAAAGCCAATACCATATCCTAAATTTTTAATGATTTTCTTTTTAGAATTCGAGGGCCACGTTACCCTAGTCGGCAGAGCGCCGAGGGAAGATTGCGAGTTCGGTAAGAACGACCAAATACCGTAGTGTACACTAATAGTGGCTGGTGCACGAAAAATCTGTCATGGCTACAATGTCCTGCATGTTCCCATAAAAAATATTCCTCTGTGGGTCACCGAAGCGGGATGATCAAAATTGTGATAGCATGTCTCTGGAACGCATTTAGGGTTGAGTCCCAGACCGTCGCCAATTGACTATCGCGCAGCACTAGTGCGACGTAAAACACAACCAAACAACCAAACTGTTTTTGATTTGCCCTTTTTTAACATCATTCTCTCTAATGGAAATTTCGAATGCAAAAACGCTTTAACTTATGAGAAATAGACATAATTTATTTATCAAAATTTTTCAGAATCTAATACATAAGTTTTCTATTATTCTATATTTACCTAATTTAATCTGTATCTATATAAGCTGTATAATCAAAATTCAATATATGTTTCGAAACGGGAGAGCCAGCATTTCCGGGGAGGATCAAAATTATGATGTCATGTCTCTCTCTGTTAAAATTATGATGTCATGTCTCTCTCTGTTAAAATTATGATGTCATCCTTAGGAGTGCGTCCCAGACCGTAGCCAATCACCCATAGCTTAGTACTAGTGCGACATTAAACCCAAAAAAACAACCAACCAATTTATTTTTAAACAATTTAAATTTTATATTATTGCAATTTATGATTTAGGTATGTATATATGTCTAATAAAAATTAGCATTTAAACACATATCACATTAAAATATCGATCTGTTTCAAAAACACTGATGCTGAATAATTCTTAAAATTAAGACTGCAGTGTTTATATTGAATAAAAATATCTAAAATTTAAAATCTAACATTTAATTTTAAAATTAAGTCGTCCCATGAGTAAAGTCATTAAAATACATTATTCGGGAAAACTTTGGTAATCAGGCATGAAAGAAAGGAGAAATAATTATGCAACATTTCTTAAATTCTTGATAAAAGTCTGCATGCAATATTGAAATACAAACAGTATAAAAACACACAAACACATTTTTTTTTAAATGCATGTATTATGCTTAAAGTACTCTTTGACAAAATTGTAATGCTTTCAAACTATGAAGTCGAAATAATCCTCGAATACGACTGAGTGCAGAAATAGCGTTAAAACAAAGTTAAGCAACATACACCGATAAATGCGCGTAGGAAATTGGTATGTGTTAAGTATATCAAACCTACGGACAATTAGGAACAAGGGTGAGATATTTTAATCCTCATCCCTGCCTTGCCATCAGTTGATTAGATTTTTTTTTTTTTTTTTTTTGTATGGTTAAGTGTCTTTAACACTACCTCTAAAATGTTTCGGAAAACAACCTAAATATGTTTTATTAGATTGTTACCTCCCCATGCGCGTTTATTTCATCCACCTACCCAAAAAATGGCAGATTTCTTTACTTTGTTAACATCTATATATTAATAGGCAAGCATAAAATTTGTTGTCCCTTTTTAACATATTAATTATGGGAGTAGAGGGTTGCAAATGGTATCATTCGAAAGGTATGGTTAGTCGGAAGGTGCGAATACAAATATTATTTTCTTACGATGTCAAGAAGGTATTTAAAAATACAGTTATTTTTTATGCATTTTCCCCCATTTTTCCCTTTTATACACGTATTCCTTCACATTAAAAAATACCTAAAAGTAGAAAGTTGTTAAATCTGGCAATTTCATAAAGCTCAAATAAAACCATAGACACAGTAATTTGTATAATGTAGCATCACTATACGCAAGCGAAGTGATGACGTCACTGTCTGTCCATGGAGCCATGTAAAAGATTTTCTTTGTTAATCGTCCATTGGATTTTTTGTAAAAAAATTATTAAAAAATAACGGAAATTATCTGCCAATTTTCCGATATTAATTCCGATATTTGGGTATAGTTATATATAAGTTACTGTCTACATGTGTTTAATTGAGTTATTTTTTCTGTAAAATTGATAAAATTTTAATTTAAAATCACAAAACTCCAGAAAAAAAAATGGCAAACTTCCAGTTTCGAATGTAAACATAAACATTTCATTTCAAAGGGTGATATTTAAACAATAAATATTGAACTAATATACTAAATAAAAGGAAAATGGATTTGTTACTAACTGCTGCATGTATAAGTAGACGATACGGAAAAAATTCCGATTTCCGTTTTTTGCTGAATTTACATGTTTTGAGCTTTCTTTACGTTTCAATTAACTGAAATTGGCTACTTATTTTTTAAAAAAAGTGTCTTTATTGCTAGCTTTTGTGGGTAGAAGAAGCAAGTAGAAGATTCACAAAAACTTTTGATTTCCGGTTTTCGATGAATTTACACGTTTTGAGATTTCCTTGCATTTTAATTAAGTGAAATTAGTGAAATTGACTACTTATTTTTATTTTTCAAAACGTGGATTTATTATTCTTTCCTCTGCATATATAAGTAGAAAATATAAGATTCAGAAATGTTTTAGTTTTTAGGTTTTCGATAAAGTTACACGTTTTGAAATTTCCCGAACTCAATTCGACCATTTTTGAAAAACATCTTTTTTTTTTTTTTTTTTGAAGTGAAAACTTCTTTAGGCGCGTTGAGCACTTTTGGGTGAACAAAAATCTTTGAACTCCCGTCATCGTCAGCTAACGCTTTCCATTTCAAGTGACAACTTTTCGGTGAACAAAAATCATTGAAAATTGCATCATCGTTAGCAAACGCTTTCCATCCTTGTATGATACAAATAATGTATCATATAATTAACTTGCTAATGTGAAGTGTTAATAATTATATACTGTATATTGTTTTAAAATCTGGTGCGGCTCTACACGACTTCTCTCATCTCCGGGCACTGTCTCTATTGCAGTTAGACCTCACAAAACCGTGAGAAAGGCCAAAGCCGCAATTTTTCTCACGTTTTTACAATCTGGTGCGGCTCTACACGACTTCAATCATCTCCGGACACTGTCTCTTAGAGATTGCAGCCGGAAACGTTGCAGTTAGACTTCACAGAACCATGAGAAAGACCAAAGCCGCCATTTTTCTCACGTTTTTAAAATCTGGTGCGGCTCTACACGACTTCTCTCATCTCCGGACACAGTCTCTATTGCAGTGTGACCTCACAAAACAGTGAGAAAGGCCAAAGCCGCCATTTTTCTCACGTTTTTACAAACTGGTGCGGCTTTACACGACTTCTCTCATCTCCGGACACTGTCTCTTAAAGATTGCAGCCGGAAATGTTTCTGTTAAACATCCCAAAACCGTGATAAAGGCCAAACCCGCCATTTTTCTCACGTTTTTAAAATTTGGTGCGGCTTTACACGATTTCTCTCATCTCCGGCCACTGTCTCTATTCCAGTTAGACCTCACAAAACCGTGATAAAGTCCAAAACCGCCATTTTTCTCACGTTTTTACAATCTGGTGCGGCTTTACACGACTTCTGTCATCTCTGGCCACTGTCTCTTAAATATTGCAGCCGGTAACGTTGCAGTTAGACCTCACAAAACCGTGAGAAAGGCCAAAGCCGCCATTTTTCTCACATTTTTACAATCTAGTGCGGCTCTACACGACTTCTCTCATCTCCGGACACTGTCTCTATTGCAGTTAACGCATTAAATAAAATTGAAATATAATTTTTGTAGTAGTAGTTTATATTAATGAATAAAATAACACTTCTTTTAAAAGTATTTCCTACACAATAAAATATTTCCTGACGATTCAAGAAATACACACGTAATTGTTCACGTTTTCACTTCTGTCGGCACTCCCGAAGTGCAACTGTTTTTTTTTTTTTTTTTTTTTTTTTTTTTTTTGTTCAAACACTGTACTTTATGAACCAATCGAATCAATTTAACAGAATTTGATACTTGGTTTGACCTTGGTCTGACTTGGTACCTATTAGCGTCTGGGCTGTATCACACAACAAGGGGCGTTTTCACGTTGCGATTTTCTCTCATTTCAGGTAAGGCTAACATCTACAGAGAGAAATAGTTATATTAAGTAAAACTCTGCTGATTCAGTTAGAGTGAATATTGGCAAACAATTGCCGCAGCTGTGTTGCAATTGCATTCCGTTTAGGACAAGGCAATAACTTTGCTTTGCCTCGCTTTGCAAAAAAAATGGTCGAGTTTCGACCACTGGGCGATACTAGTTGTATTTAATATACATTCTCATTCTGTTTTATTAAGCTCTGAAATAAAATATTAGAAAGCCACACTATGGACAGAGGTTATAACACTTCCGTTATAGATGAAGGTATTCAAAAATGAGAACTTGCTCGTACTTCATCTACTGAATCAATCTCTTCTAATACGAGTATTATTTTACCCTATTTTCCTAAATCCAGTCATCCAATAGCTAAAATTCTCAAAAAATATGATTTTAAAATATTTTTTTTCGTTTTCCAATAAACTGATTATTTCTCAGTTACTTATACTATAGATTTGTATAATTATCGGGACATCTATAGTATTTCCTGCTAATGCGATTTATGATATATTGGACAAATTTTACACAGTTAATTTCCGTTGAAAAGAATATATTAGTTACGTGCGTGAGGAAAGAAACAATAAATCGGTTATTTCTAAGCACTAGTGGAAGGAAAAGCATGATTTTAAATTTTATTCAGCTAAAATAATTTACAGACCAAAATCCACTCACGAACTTTTTACATCTGTAAAAATCTTCGGTGTGCTCCATTTGTCTGATTTTTGGAAGTTTTACATTCAGTCCACGTTTTCTTAATTTCTTCTATTGGGTTGTTCGGAAAGTAATTTCGTTTTACTCAGTAAAAGACTTATTTTTATTTTTTTCACACCATCTTCACAATTAAGCTGCATTACCATTATATATTGTGACAGCTGATATAGAAAGACTTGTTTGTGAAAACGTTCGTTTTATTCTTCTCAATTGGTTTTGATTGGTGCCCTATCAAATAAAGAAAATCGGAAGCCACATTTTCAGCATATTTTGTTTTTGCTATCATAAGGTGAAAATACTGTTCAAACAAGCAAAAAAGTATGCGATGTGTATACAGAAAATTTATTTAGAGAACGCCAGTATCAAAACTGGTTTACCAAAATTTGTTCCGGTAATTTTGACGTTGAACTTGTATTACGTTCTGGAAAACCAATTTATGCTAATGAAGACAATATAAACTATTGCTTTATTAAAACTTACTAATAATAACTCGTGAGATCTCTAAGAAACCGATCAAAGCGGAGAATATATAATTCAATAAAATATTTATACAATATAAGAAAATCGTCTTTCATTTTCAAAGGAAAAAAATGAAATTACTTTCCGAAGAACCCAATACATTTTTCACAACTAGTGTTTCTTAAATTACTATTGATTATTCCCCCACATTTTGTGTAATTCTAATGATTGATCAGAATCCGAATCATTTTCTATATATACGAGTTTTTCTCTCTCATTCCTTTGTGTACTGAACACGGGACGCTAAAGGTTACCGAAACAGCTGTCTGCTTTTCATTTTTTTTCTCTTTGGCGTTCTAGACTTTGCAGTTTTCCCTGGTTTATATAAATCTAAAAATGTCCACGCATATGATTATATGTTGCATTACTTGTAAAAATGTCGTGTAATATTAGTAATTAGACGCTATTTTTAATACAAAACTTTTTTTTCTTTATTTTTTCCATAAAGCTTGAAGTTTTAAAATTTTGTTTATTATTTAAATGCATAAATGTTTGTTCCCAGATAGCAAGCGTATTTGCAGCAAGTTTGATTTTTCTTGATATTACCTTGCCATGACAAGTTTGACGCGACAAATTTACTGTGAAATTGCCGCAAATTAGACAGAATATATATCCACCTTTTGTTTTAATCTTAATATATATAAATCTCGTGTCACAATGTTTGTCCTCAATGGACTCCTAAACCACTTAACCGATTATAATAAAATTCGCACACCATGTGCAGTTCGATCCAACTTGAGAGATAGGATAGTTTAAATCTCAAATTATAGTCGCAATTTTAATTTATTGCTAATTATTTGTCTGTTATTATTTGACAGTCACAATTATCTGTTAACTCCAAATGATTCTAACAGATGTCGATACCTTTCGACTGGGTTGAAATGAAAGCTGAAATATATTTGGTGCTGCCATCTACACAAAGAATCTTCATAAATTTTTGGTGTTAGCATAGCCGGCCACGTGTTACTTAGACTGAAGTGTAAATTGAATTCATATTATAATGAAGATAATACAGTGAAATTAATCCTGTTTTTTACTTATTTGTGCTTCATTGATCAAAACTTTATAATTTAATCTGTATATATATATAAATTACGTGTCACGATGTTTGTCCGGGGTAAACTCCTAAACTAAGGAACTGATTTTGATGAAATTTTGCACACTGTGTGCAGTTTGATCCAACTTGAGAGATAGGATAGTTTTTATCTCAATTTATTGTCACAATATTGTTTTATTGCAATTATTTGTTAATTATAGACCTTTATTAAAGTTGCTCCAAAATATCTGTGAGTTCCATTAATTTAATTGTTGCCAAAAAAAAAAAAAAAAAAAAATACGAGTTCATTTTCTTTCGACATAAAAATAAATACATTTAATCAAACGTGAACGTTAAAAAATTATAAAAAGTTAAATTATGCATCTCACGAAAATTGACGTCATAATCAATTTAAAGATTTTATACACATTGATAAAGTGCTAATGTAGTTCTATCATAGATATAGTAATATATATAGATCTCTCATCCCCATGTTATCGTAGAAAGATTTTTGATGCCGAAAAAAGATAAAAAATAAAAGCTTTGGAAACAGCCATTAAGTGGTATTGAAAAAAAAAAAAAGAAAGAAAAAGAAAAGAAAGAAAGAAATATGAATTTGAAACTGTATCTGGAGTCTTCCATTCCCCTTTAGCAAATAAATTATTCATAAATTTTATTTGCTAAAATATTAGTATGTATTCCCGTGTGTATTCACTCGGGGAAAGACGGCCATATTTTGGTAAAAACGTCGTCTTTTCCCAAATGAAAAGGAATAACTTTTTTCTCCCCAATGATCACTCTATTCTATATATGCTATACTATATCTATGAGTTCTATACGCAAGCGAAGTGTGACTCACTGACCGTCTGTGCAGCCAAGAAAAAGATTTCCTATGTTAATTGCCCACTGGATTTTTTGTAAGAAATTATTAAAAATCGAGGAAATTTATTTCCCGATTTTAATCCTTATATTTGGGTATAGATATGTATTAGTTATCGCGGGTGTTAGATTGAATTATTTTGCTGTCAAATTGACAAAATTTTAATTTTAAATTTTTAAACTCTGTCGCCCTTGGCTTTTTTTATTATTATTATTATTATTTGGCGATCAAAAGCGTAACACGAAAATATACATGCCAGATGTATGCATTGTACGAAATGTAATATGTATTATTCATTGTACGTATGTATGACATGTAATATGTATTGTACGAAATATTGTTTCATATTATTCATTACTCTTTTAATATAAGTTGTTAAAATAACCATGATTTTTGAAAGGAATTAAATATTTTCGCCAGATAATTTGGCGATATTCTTTTTTTTTCGCCAAGGATGACAGAAATGAAATCTATTCCGCTGCAAAATATTAGTATCTTACATCAGATATTTTATTTAGACATTTGAAAACAAATTTGACTTCAAACTATGATAGAATATTTATCATTTTCCTTTTAATTTGTATATTATTAGTATATTAAAATTTAAAAGCATGGTATATAAGAAGTTTTTTTTTTTTTTTTTTTTTTAAATCTTATAATTATTCTTATCTTAATCCTCAATGTTTCCCATCTTTATTGACTTGAATTTACTATTAAAATTTTAACATACTCAAAAACTTCTCATCACTTCGTTAAAATACACTAAACTTTTCCAAAATCTTTTTGTATTTAAAATGATACATATATTTACTTTAAATGTCCAATATTTCATAAGATTTCCAATTTTAAAGTTTTAAAATATTTATCAAATTTACTTATTTTTCTGGTTTAGCCTTATTGTTTTCCCTTTTATAACTACAGCTGTTGCCCTCTTTAAAATATTTAAAATGATGAGGTCATTTAATAGTAAAATTATCCATTATAGCATATATTATATTTCACTCCTCCATAAAAATTGATTTTAAAATCGTCTGTTTCTTTTATACTTTTATTTTAATAGAATTTTAATAGAATTTAATTTATATATTAGTCATTTTAGCAATTTTATCCAAAGTAGCATTAGAAATAATATATATCACTTCTCCATTAAAATTTATAGGACCCTACAATAAAATTAATTTGTGCTTAATATCAACACTACGAAAATTTTTATCAATCGCTTCCAAATTTTGACCTAAGTTTCAAATCTCAACCCTGTGGGTTTTTACATCGGCTACAACGTTTTCGTCTTTGTTCGTAAATAATAATTTAACTATACTAAATAGTTTACAGCCGTATAATTCAACGTATAACTTAGTCACAGCAACGCGTGGCCGGGTCTGCTAGTATATATATATATATATATATATCTTAATATATATAAATCTCGTGTCACAATGTTTGTCCTCAATGGACTCCTAAACCACTTAACCGATTATAATAAAATTCGCACACCATGTGCAGTTCGATCCAACTTGAGAGATAGGATAGTTTAAATCTCAAATTATAGTCGCAATTTTAATTTATTGCTAATTATTTGTCTGTTATTATTTGACAGTCACAATTATCTGTTAACTCCAAATGATTCTAACAGATGTCGATACCTTTCGACTGGGTTGAAATGAAAGCTGAAATATATTTGGTGCTGCCATCTACACAAAGAATCTTCAACTTTTTAACCTATTAATAAATTTCGTATAATTCAATTATTTCCACTTTTTAAATTTTTGGTGTTAGCATAGCCGGCCACGTGTTACTTAGACTGAAGTGTAAATTGAATTCATATTATAATGAAGATAATACAGTGAAATTAATCCTGTTTTTTACTTATTTGTGCTTCATTGATCAAAACTTTATAATTTAATCTGTATATATATATAAATTACGTGTCACGATGTTTGTCCGGGGTAAACTCCTAAACTAAGGAACTGATTTTGATGAAATTTTGCACACTGTGTGCAGTTTGATCCAGCTTGAGAGATAGGATAGTTTTTATCTCAATTTATTGTCACAATATTGTTTTATTGCAATTATTTGTTAATTATAGACCTTTATTAAAGTTGCTCCAAAATATCTGTGAGTTCCATTAATTTAATTGTTGCCAAAAAAAAAAAAAAAAAAAAAAAATACGAGTTCATTTTCTTTCGACATAAAAATAAATACATTTAATCAAACGTGAACGTTAAAAAATTATAAAAAGTTAAATTATGCATCTCACGAAAATTGACGTCATAATCAATTTAAAGATTTTATACACATTGATAAAGTGCTAATGTAGTTCTATCATAGATATAGTAATATATATAGATCTCTCATCCCCATGTTATCGTAGAAAGATTTTTGATGCCGAAAAAAGATAAAAAATAAAAGCTTTGGAAACAGCCATTAAGTGGTATTGAAAAAAGAAAAAAAAAAAAAAAAAAGAAAAGAAAAGAAAGAAAGAAATATGAATTTGAAACTGTATCTGGAGTCTTCCATTCCCCTTTAGCAAATAAATTATTCATAAATTTTATTTGCTAAAATATTAGTATGTATTCCCGTGTGTATTCACTCGGGGAAAGACGGCCATATTTTGGTAAAAACGTCGTCTTTTCCCAAATGAAAAGGAATAACTTTTTTCTCCCCAATGATCACTGTATTCTATATATGCTATACTATATCTATGAGTTCTATACGCAAGCGAAGTGTGACTCACTGACCGTCTGTGCAGCCAAGAAAAAGATTTCCTATGTTAATTGCCCACTGGATTTTTTGTAAGAAATTATTAAAAATCGAGGAAATTTATTTCCCGATTTTAATCCTTATATTTGGGTATAGATATGTATTAGTTATCGCGGGTGTTAGATTGAATTATTTTGCTGTCAAATTGACAAAATTTTAATTTTAAATTTTTAAACTCTGTCGCCCTTGACTTTTTTTATTATTATTATTATTATTTGGCGATCAAAAGCGTAACACGAAAATATACATGCCAGATGTATGCATTGTACGAAATGTAATATGTATTATTCATTGTACGTATGTATGACATGTAATATGTATTGTACGAAATATTGTTTCATATTATTCATTACTCTTTTAATATAAGTTGTTAAAATAACCATGATTTTTGAAAGGAATTAAATATTTTCGCCAGATAATTTGGCGATATTCTTTTTTTTTCGCCAAGGATGACAGAAATGAAATCTATTCCGCTGCAAAATATTAGTATCTTACATCAGATATTTTATTTAGACATTTGAAAACAAATTTGACTTCAAACTATGATAGAATATTTATCATTTTCCTTTTAATTTGTATATTATTAGTATATTAAAATTTAAAAGCATGGTATATAAAAAGTTTTTTTTTTTTTTTTTTTTTTTTTTTTTTTTAAATCTTATAATTATTCTTATCTTAATCCTCAATGTTTCCCATCTTTATTGACTTGAATTTACTATTAAAATTTTAACATACTCAAAAACTTCTCATCACTGCGTTAAAATACACTAAACTTTTCCAAAATCTTTTTGTATTTAAAATGATACATGTATTTACTTTAAATGTCCAATATTTCATAAGATTTCCAATTTTAAAGTTTTAAAATATTTATCAAATTTACTTATTTTTCTGGTTTAGCCTTATTGTTTTCCCTTTTATAACTACAGCTGTTGCCCTCTTTAAAATATTTAAAATGATGAGGTCATTTAATAGTAAAATTATCCATTATAGCATATATTATATTTCACTCCTCCATAAAAATTGATTTTAAAATCGTCTGTTTCTTTTATACTTTTATTTTAATAGAATTTTAATAGAATTTAATTTATATATTAGTCATTTTAGCAATTTTATCCAAAGTAGCATTAGAAATAATATATATCACTTCTCCATTAAAATTTATAGGACCCTACAATAAAATTAATTTGTGCTTAATATCAACACTACGAAAATTTTTATCAATCGCTTCCAAATTTTGACCTAAGTTTCAAATCTCAACCCTGTGGGTTTTTACATCGGCTACAACGTTTTCGTCTTTGTTCGTAAATAATAATTTAACTGTACTAAATAGTTTACAGCCGTATAATTCAACGTATAACTTAGTCACAGCAACGCGTGGCCGGGTCTGCTAGTATATATATATATATATATATATATATATATATTGCGTTTCACACCGTTTATTCCGGAAACTAAAATTTCTATGTAAGTATTTGAAATTCAGCAATAGTATTATTGAAGCAGTTCCACAACGCTGTCTTCCTCGTATTGTTTATTGGAGGAAGAAGCATGGCGTTGTCCACGGGTTTTCAAAAATATTCGAAGTCTTGTATTGACAAGACTTCTGTAAGATATGTGATATGTTTACATACTTCTATGCGTATTTGCAAATAGAGTGACGTGACAAGAATCTGAGTTTGCTATCCGTCAGCAGTTGGTGTGGCATGACAAGTTGGATTGTCGCAATGTATTTTCAGTAATCTTGATACGACAATGTTAACTTTTCTACTAGTTTACAATGAATTTGCAGCAAATTTAATACAGTAAAAGTGCAACTTGCATGACAAGTTTGCTGCAAATTTTGCGTATGGTGACTTCCGAGTTTCCGTTATCTTGTTTCAGTCTTGTTATGAACTTACAATTTTGCCACGCTGAACTTGCTGCAAGTTTGTTGGCTTACAAAGCAAGACTGTTGCAGTTTTGCTGCAAACTAAAATTGTTAGGGGGGTTAGAGATTAAATATAGTATGAATATAATTAATAATTTATTTATAGGTTTTGATTATTTATTTGAGATATCCCTACTTCATATTTAAATAAAAGATATATTTCTGGATATCCTTGTTGTTTTAGACAATATACAGGACTACGCAAAATAGTTTTTTCTTGCTGTTACTTTAAATGATTGAAGTAAACACTGTCAATTAGTACTTTGTATTTAATACAAACTGCAGGATCTTTCATTCATGCTTTATTTTATTTTTATTTTATTTTATTTTTTAAGTAGTTGTTTTTAGTGTTTTGTTTCTGAAAATATGTTGTCCCTTAAAAAAAGAAGTATGTTAAAGTTTAATTAAACCTTTAAATGAATATATTATTTATCTTTATTTTAACACAAGATTTTACCACAGGTAGAAAAGTGTATCTAATTTTTCACTTTGAACTAAATTTCAAAACTTCAAGTAACATAAAAATTCCACTCATTTTATAAATTCAAATCTTATATGAATACATAATAGTTTAATTTCCGCTCTTTTTTGTAAAAAAAAAAAAAAAAAAAAAAAAAAAAAAAAATCTTTTTTAATGTACTATTATTATAAATACATTGTAAGCTTTTTTTATAGTTTAAAAATGTAGCACAAAACGTACTTTAATGTAACTTAAAATTAGGTATCTTATTTTTATATACTTGCAATTTAATTTTTCTCACATACGTTGAAAAATAAAATTAAAATTCTATAAATACATTAATATATTTTTTTTTTCTCTCAAAAACTTTTCATGTGACTAGAAAACACCTAAGTAATTCCATTTTGAAGCGCATGTATTCAACTTATTTTTAAATACTTGATTGTTTTTTTTTTTTTTTTTTTTTCTCGAAATACTCTTATCTTGGACCTCTTTACACATTACTTTACTTAGTTCCCGTTATTCTTTTAGGAAGAAATAGCCGTTGGAAAAATTAAAGTATTATAAAACGCGTAGAAAGTTGCAAAGTGAAAAGTTCAAAAGAACTCTTAGAAATAAGCCCAAATATATTTTACGATAGTGATACTCAAGGAGAACGAAAAGTAAAAGGAAAAAAAAAAATGTTTTAAATAGATATCTCACTTTATTGAAATATTTTTATGCTTACTTTTTCCTGATAAGTACGAACTGGATTTCTTTTTCTTCTTTCTGAATATTATTTATATATTTGTCTATTATAGATATAACAGACTGCAGATTTCTGAATGGATTATTATGTATTTGAAAACCTTTATTGCCTATAGTATTTTTTTAAACAAATATTTTTGTTTCAGTTGTAAAATTTTAATAAGACGATTCTTAAATATTAATAGAACAGATATGAACAGCATGGATATTCATATTTAAACATTCATTTTTATTTCCATTACTAAACTACTGTATGTTATCAAAATAATAGTTTTTATAACATTGGGCCTAATAGTGTTTCATACAAATTCTAAAGATTCCAAACTAAGTATTTGTGTCTGGCATTTATCGACTATCATTCTAAATATTGACCAACCACTCGAGCTCATTAATGGTGGGGTGTGTAATAACTGATTTAAATGCACGTTAAATAGGATGTATTTTCTACTAAAGCGGTTCTATAAAAGTTCATCATAATTTTTTCTAAAAGCGAAAATCCCTCAATTGTGTTCGCTGCTATATCGCCTAAGTGAGCTGTCAAACAGTTATATTTATCTATTTTATACAAACACTCGATTTTGCGCATAGCTGATTCAAAATTCTTATAGAAATTTCATCACTGGCGACTATCGCCGAAAAATCTAGGGAGTAAAATCTTTGGGAGTTTAACATTATTTTGATGTGTACTATTGTTAGCCATCGTGAGGTTTCCAGTATGGACCCGGATGTTACTGAGTTAATTGTCGCGTCAGTACGGTAAATATTCTTTTCGCACGAAAAAAACACTTGGGCTGTTATTTACCAATAACTTCGACTCCCTGTTGAACACAAAAATTTGAAAATCGTATAGAGGTAGGGTGCAATTTTCAGCAAATTTTGCCGTGTTGTTTCTGCCATCTAGCGGTATAGTTATTTTTTATTTATTTATTTATTTATTTATTTATTTTTTTATTTTTTTGTGTGAAAATAAGCAATCAAAGATTATATGAAATCCTCGACGGTAGATGGCAGAAACAACATGCTAAATTTTGCTGGAAAGCTCTATCCTACCTTTAGACGCTTTTCAGGTGTTTGCGTTGAACTGGGAATTGAAGTTAATGGTGAATACCGCCATCCGTCACCTTCTCGATGTTTTTCGACTGCGTCAAATTCCTTTTCAAATTCCTCCATATTTAAATAAGTTTGCATTTCCGCATCTGCAACTTTCGTTTCTTCCTCTTTTTCGAAGACCAGTTCTATAAGATCTTCTAAATCACGTGTATCGTTTTCTGGATTATTGATGATTTTTTTTTTTTTTTTTTTTTTTTTTTTTTTATTACAGAATTTTGTAACCACTTTTCCTAGGCGGTACGTTTAGTTTTTATTTTTAATGCTATTTTTTTTCATTTTAATTAAATATTGTATATATTTCTTTCTGTTATTACGTTAATACTCTAAATCAACTTACTTCACTAATATTATTTTAAATTGTTCATTATATTATATATATTGATATATAATCAAATGTTCTTAGATCAAGTACAAAATGAAATTTAATTAAATGTTATCTTTAAATTTATTCTTATTTTAATTTCCATGTAAATAAATCATTTCTTCAGTATAAAAAATATATTTCTTAAGAATCAAAAATTTAATAAAGAGCTGCCTGATCTTATCTATCTTTTTAGTTGAAAATTAAATGTTACACTGTATCCTTATTATCTCGCGGAAGGATGTCAAATATTATATTCTCTGTGTCATCGTAATCAGTTCTAAAAGTGTTATTTTTCTAAATTAAAATTGTCTTCATTGATCAAATGAATGAAATCAGTACGACCTGATCTCTTGACACAAAAGAGTCAAATGCAATTAATGGCACATGTATTCATTACAGAAGCAGAATCTTCAAAAGAAAACTTGTGCTTCTTGTTATTAGATAAAATCATATTTTTACTTTTTTTTTCTCATTTTATTTTGCACTTGGCACACTACGAACACGTTGAAAGCGCAAATACGCTAAAATAACAGATACTACACCGATACAGAATTAATTCTACACTACATTAAATCGTTTGCTTATATTTATCCCAATGAGATAAATAAAGTAGAATGATAAATGATAACCCTTACATGGTACAATATGAGTCATGTGACATGAACCCTCTATGCGTTTATTCCCTTTGTAACAGCTCATTTTCAGTAAATTTCTTCGGCAACGGTTTGCAGATTGTACTTGGCGAAAATCGTAACTACCAATGTTTTTGTTTACTTATGTAGTTTAATATATTTTTATTTTTTCTAAATCACTTTAGTCTGTTTTCCACTTCTTTTTATTACGTGTAGTCGAAATTTAACCGACAAATATTTAAACATATTTTATAAATTATTATTTTCTCTTAAATTTAGCTCTTATACAAGCTCTTTTCTTTATACACACTTTTAAACTTTGTTGGGAAATGATGAATATATATATATATATATATATATATATATATATTATTTATTATAATGGGAGAAATGTGAAACATTATTTTAAAACAATTTATTTCGGTTATAGGACTTTCATGTTACCTAATAATAATGATAATTTGCAGAACGCAAATTTTATATGCCAAAATAGAGATAAAGGACCAAAGATAGCAATCTATCGGTTCATATCACGTGATTCATGCAAACACTTGTTGTTTCATCCAACGAGATAAATAAAGTAGAGTGCTGATTCAATGGATAAAAGTTTAACTTTCCGTGGTTCAACATGAACCACGTGATATGAACCAATAGATTGCCTTGTTTGGCCCTTTATCGCTATTTCGGCATTTTAAATTTCAGTTCCGTGAATTATCATTATTATTGGTTAACACGACAGTCCTATGACCGAAATAAATTGTTGTTAAAATATTTTTTCAGACATTTCATATTATATTAATTAAAATATATATATATAGACAGGGTGAGTTTGACATAATCTGCCAAACGAAAGGAAGTGATAGAACAGCCCATGGGGAGCATAAAACACAATAGGAACCCTGTCCTATCTCTAACCGTTTCCGAGTTATGGTAGATAGAAGAAAAATCTGTTTTTTTTTCCATCCCGTCTGAAAAAAACCACATTTGTGAACTTTCTGAAAGACTTACACGCAAAATAAGCACATATTTGGAAAGAGCAGAAAAATTCCTATCAGGTGACACCATTTACATAAGGCTACCTTAATTGGACGGCGAGCTACAAGCGCTAAAATTCTGGCGAAGTTTAAAATCGAGTTGTCGCCAAATTCTTTAACCGGCAATTCTGCAAACACCGTTCAAGCTACAATCGGTCAAATTTACCAAAAACGTCTGCATTCCACAAGCTTTAGAATATGCTCACAATAAGCCATATCGGTGTTCTAGTTCAGGAGAAATTTAGCCTTTTGTTTGAAAAACATTCATCACTGAACTCGATGTTTCTCGAGAAAGAGACTCACGGGATGCCATTGTCGTTCCTGATTTCATGTCCGCCTTCAGCCCGCTGTTTTTTAGATGCAAAAAAGACAGTTTTAGAAGACATACAAGAAAGGTAGCAGTTGTATTCAGTTTACAAACAGAATGGAATGGAAACAAAAGATTTATGACGTTTCTCCCGTCTTTCACAAAGGAATATGCAAAAAAAAAAGTCGTATCTCACGTTTATGATTAAAGCACATATGCATTCAAAAGGATGTGTGAAATTTAGTGCCGCTGCTGAAATTGGTCACACCCACACCTGATACATGCCCTTGTCCGCTTAAGAACGGAAACCACAGTAGCGCTTAGCGAAAGCTCATCCCTCAGTTTCATTATTGCATCATCGAGCCGGCTGCTTACATCTTGCAAACTGGCAACTTCTGTGCGGTAAACTTCTTGATCCAAACATAGAAGTCCAATGGAGTGAGATCTGGCGATCTAGGTGGCCAAGGAATTGGTCCATTACGACCAGTCCATCGAGGATACTTATGAGTCAAGAAGTCCCGAACGGCATTGGAAGAATGTGCAGGGGGTCCCATCGTTTTGGAAAATGATTTCCGCTCGTTGGGGTACAGGAATGACATCAAGTAATCCTGGAAGATGATGTTCCAGAAACTCCAAATATGTATTGTTTGTCAGATGACCTTGGAACACATGTGGACCTATCAAGCTATCGCCAACCACTCCAAGCCAAGCATTTAAACTGAATCGCGTCTGAAACGACGAAATTCGTGTTACAAATGGATTTTGTTGAGCGTAATGATGCCAGTTATGTAAATTTAACTTGCCATCTCAAGTGAAAAATGACTCATCTGTCCACAGTATCGTTCTAAGGAAATGGTGCTCCTCAATATCTCGCTCCAAAAGCCAGCGGCAGAATGTTACCCGCTTTTGGAAATCTGAGCGGCGTAATTCTTGTACCGGTGTGAAGTGGTATGGATGATACTGGTTTTTGCGCAAAACATTTATCACTTTACTTTGGGAGATTCCACCTTCTCTCGCAAGTATGCGTGAACTCATATTTGGATTTTCTTCACTCGGTCGAATACGGGCTCCTCAGCGGTGGCGGAGCGGTGACCATGGCCCATTTCGTACACCCTAACGAACGACCCACTCTCCCTAAGACTTCGATGAATTGCGGCAAATACAGCACGGTTGGGCGCACGACGATGTGGATAACGTAGACGGTACTCTTCTTCGGCTCTCCGAGAGTTACCATCGCAAAATCCATACACAAAATGCATATCTGCGTATTCTTCATTTGTAAAAGAAGGCATATCTGTTAACAGGTTCGAAAGTATGACAATTTGATCCCTGTGATGAATTCAATTGAAAATAAAAGTCAGAAGGGTAAACAAAAAGGGATGAAATTTCAATATTAATTTACAAAGATAGAAGAAAAAAAGTGCAACGGAATAAGAACCAACTTGGTTAATTCGTGCCAATGTAGGAAAACATACTAAGTATAAACTAAGAGAGACCAAGTAGATGTGACAGCAGCGTGAAAAGAATCGGCCGAGCTCAGGAAAAGTCCAGAAAATGCTAAAGGAAGAAGCAGCATAAAACGTAAAAGAAGGTGACGAGCTAATGAGCTGTTACAGATTGACTCGCCTTTTGTACCCGCGAGTGGGATGCGCGCGCAAGAAGGCATCTGTATATAACTAAGAGTCCACATGCAAATAATCACGAATTTGCATACGTTCCATTTACTCACAATCGTTTCGTTTTCCGAATTTCGACGAACGCCGTTTTCAGTGATGTATTGCGAACAAAAGGCTAAATTTCTCCTGAACTGGAACACCGATATGGTTTATTGTGGATTCATTCTAAAGCTTGTGGAATGGAGAAGTTTTTGGTAGATTTGACCGATTGTAGCTTGAATAGTGTTTGCAGAATTGCCGGTTAAAGAATTTGGCGACAACTCGATTTTAAACTTCGCCAATGTTTTAGCGCTTGTAGCTCGTCGTCAAATTAAGATTTCCTGATGTAAATGGTGTCACCCGATAGGCTGTTTTCTGCCCTTTCCAAATATGGACTTATTTTGCGTGTAAATGTTTCAGAAAGCTCACAAATTTGGGTTTTTTTAGACAGGATGGAAAAGAAAACAGATTTTTCTTCTATCTACCATAACCCGGAAACGGTTAGAGATAGGACCGGGTTTCTATTGTGTTTTATTCTCCCCATGGGCTGTTCTATCACCTCCTTTCGTTTGGCAGATTATGTCAAACTCACCCTGAATATATATATATATATATATATATATATATATATATATATATATATATATTTATCATTTCTGCACAGAGTTTAAAAGTGTTTATAAAGAAAAGTTAAACTTTTAAAAGAGCTGAATTTAACACCAAATAATAATTTATCAACAATTTATTAATATTCTGTCTGTTAAATTTTGACTACACGAAATAAAAAAACAGTAAAATAAAAACTAAAATGATTCAGAACAAAAAAAAAAAAAAAAAAAAAAAAAAAAAAAAAATTAAACTAAGTAAACAAAAACATTGCCGGTTATGCCTTTCGCCAAGTACAATCTCAAAACCGTCGCCATAGAAATTTAATGAAAATAAGCTGTTACCAAGGGAAACCAACGCATAGAGGGTTCATGTCACATGACACATGTTGGACCATGTCAGGGTTACTATTTGTCACTCTACTTTATTTATCTCGTTGGTTCCATCCCTTCTCTCGGATTACCAGAAAAAGGCTACTACTGCACAGCAAAAGTCACGTGGAATAATCAAGAGAGTAAGTAATTTTTAAAAAATGCAGTTCCTTTTAAACAATGAATCCTTAAATCTTCGAAATAGTTTCTTATTAGGAAAAAGTTATTCATATTGCTACATCTTAATAATAATTATTATTAATCTATTGTTTACAATAATAATTATAATAATAATAATAATAAAGACTGTTAAGCATATATTTAATCAAGAAGATTGATTTTTTTTTTTTTATATATATATATAACATATAATGCTAGTAAAGCTTAGAGTTGAAGTTTAACACGTGAGCGCTCGTGAGTTGGTCACATCGCCACTCGCCATAAGTCATGTGACCCTGCCATTTTCTACTTATGTTTCAATGGGTAAATTCCGTGTTACTTAAGTGTCATATTTTTCCTTCAATCAATTAAAGCTATACCTATAAATATTTTTACATAAATATTGAATATTTATGATTAAATATTGACAAAAAGTAAGTAGTTACAGAATTCATGCTTTAAACATTGAAGGGATTTATTTTTATTGTTTATATACTTATTGTATTTACATCCATTTTTTTTCTGTTCATATATTTAGTTTTAAGTTTTTATTTTATAAAAAAAATATAATGAAGTATTTTCAATGAATAATTTATAACATTTGTGTAACAAGAAAAAATTAAATGTCTGCATGTTAAAATGTCTGCATGTGTTTATAATTATGAGATTTTTAATTCAAATCCATATTTTTATGTATACTTTTACTAAAATAATAATTTGTAAAATTTTACTGAATGTTAAAATAAGAAATTATTATATAAATTTAAATCTTATTTTTATAAATTATGTTCATGAAAAATCTATCTATACATAGATAAATATAAAAGATAAATTAATTTTTTTTTTCTTTTTCAGGTAATGTTAACGGCGGCAGATAATTCCAGTTGCAAGAACTTACGTTCTAAATTAAGACGCGGCAGCTTTAATGTTTATAAAGTCTTATATGTAGAAATGCATTACAAAGAGTTGTTTAAATATTTTGATTATAATAAATTCATCAAATTACACATTGAGATATACTAATGAGGATCAACAAAAACTTTTTTCATCACAAATGTCTTACAGTAATGATTTTATAAATTACAAATTATCCTCAATTTGATGAGATTCTAATATGTCATGTAACACAGGACAAAGTCCTCAAATGCTAACACAATTTCCCGAAGCCCTACCCCGAAGCACTCCGATGTGGACACACGTATATTAAGCCATTAATAAGGGAATGTAAAAGAGATAGGCAGATAAACTTTAAATTTGGTATGTCGCATAAGTAAATCACATTTAACTAATTTTTTTTTTTAAATCATAGTATTAGGTTTTTAAACAAAATAACTAAATAACTAAAAAGAAATTCAATTCGACCGATATAAATCTACAAATAATTCACTTTGTGTAATATATCTGTAATTTAGAAAATATTTTTTAGATTTACTTATGCTGGAAATAAGTTAAAGAAATGGGCATAATAAGAGTTTCTAATTCAATGTATGTAAAACTTACAATGGTTTATGCATATTGAATTATCTGCATACATCATGTATTAAAGAATATATATTTGTGTGTGGAAATAAATTGTGTAGTATAGTGTGTTGATAAAATATTTTTTTTTAATTTAAATATATGTCTTAATATTAACATTTACATTTTCGAAAAATTTGCCAAGAAACAAGGGATGAAGTACTCAAACGCCAACAATTTTTCTCGAAGCTTATCCACGAAAACTTCCGAGGACTAGACACGTATATTGAGCCATTAATAAGGAAAAGTGAGACAGACAGACAGATAAAAATAGAGAAACTTTAAATATAT